>VONZ01000245.1:577500-918524 GCA_012976165.1 Labeo catla
AGTTATTGTCGTTGGGCCACACGGCCGAACAGGATGTGCTCGTGACACATGCACACGTTTTTGTAAATGTCAGCCAAAGATTAGTTGTTTTCTAGGGCTGCTAAGGCAAATAATTACTCAGTTTTTCTGTAGTAACAAATCATGATCTGTTTGCTAACTTGTGTGTGCTTTTTCTCTTTCAGGGCCATAGGTTGGTGCACACAGACACTAAGACATTCAGCATCCTTGAGACTAAAATAAATGTTCAAATTTTCCTCAACTTAACAACAGCGAATGAGGAGGGGGTGAAAAATTGGACCTCCCAGCTACTATCCTCCAATGTCCCAGAGACACTATGACTGCTGTCGGGGCACCAAACTGCTGAGTGAAAACCCCTAAAACGGCCCTTCGACTCTTTTACCCAGACATGAAGGAGGTGAGGCTGTGGACATGCAGCGATGTCTCTGATTGGCTGACTGACGAAGGCATGCAGGAGTACACGGATGCATTGCAGAACGTGGACGGCCCTGCCCTTTTAAAACTCTCTGAGGAAGACTTTAAGGCCTCGCCTTTGTCTCTGGTCACAGGAGACAGTGGTCGACAGCTTTTGGAACGCATAGAGACTTTGCGCTTCACCAGCCACATGAAGGCGCACAAGAACAATAACCATGAAAAAAGTCACCATGCCAACGGCCACGCCGGCATCGCCCTTGCCAACGGCAGTGTGAGCAACGGCAAGATCCCTAATGGCATTCCAAAGAACGGCTTGCATCCGGAGCCGATTCGCATCTTGATTCCGTCGCTGCCTGAGCAGGAGCGCACGCCGTATCCCACGGAGTGGTTCAAAACAGGCGTGGCCTTCCTTTACGCGCTGTTCTGCTTCCTCACCACAACAGTTGTGATCTCAGTGGTGCACGAGCGTGTCCCACCCAAGGAAGAGTCTCCGCCCCTGCCGGATAAATTCTTTGATCTGTTTGATCGTGTGGAGTGGGCGTTTTCCATCTGTGAAATTAACGGCATGCTGCTTGTGGGACTGTGGTTTACACAGTGGCTTCTGCTTAAACACAGGTTGGTTCCTCAATTATTTTGCAAGTGGTTTTAACCTACACTCCTAGTTTCTGTTAATTAAAAAAAGAAAGTACAATAATTATAATTATTGTTTAAAGAACTTGCATGACGTTTCCAGCCATTGTTATGTACTGGATAAGCAATAAGGATAAGAATATTTAAATATACTCACAATTTCTACCCTATCAGTCAAAAGTGTTTGAACAGTAAGATTTTTAATGTGTTTTTTTTTTTTTGTTTTTTTTAGAGGTCTCTTCTGCTTACTAAGCCTGCATTTATTTGATCCAAAATACAGCAAAATTACCAATATTGTGAAATATTTTTGCTATTTAAAATAATTGTTTTCTATTTGAATATATTTTAAAATGTAATTTATTCCTGTGATCAAAGCTAAATTTTCAGCATCATTAATCCAGTCTTCAGTGTCACATGATCCTTCAGAAATCATTCTAATATGTTGTTTTTTTTTTTTTTTTGTTCAAGGAACATTTTTATCATAATTATCAATATTTAAAACACTTAAATACAGTTTTTTTTCATCATTCTTTGATGAATAGAATGATCCAGCAGCAAATCAGAATATTTGAATAATTTCTGAAGGATCATGTGACTGGAGTAATGATGCTAAAAATTCATCTTTGAAATCACAGGAATAAATTACATTTTAAAAAATATTCATACAGAAAACGGTTATTTTAAATATTAAAAATATTTCAACATTTTACTGTTCTTGCTCTACTTTGGATCAAATAAATGCAGGCTTGTTTGAGCAGAAGAGGCTTCTTTAAAAAGACATAAAAAAATCTTCGTAGTGTCTATATTATAAAATATTATATACTGTATTAAAAATATTTTAGAGTTTGGCATAATTAGAAAATATTTATATTTAATATCTTAAGAGCTTTTAAAGCAATTTTAAAGCTCTCCTTTCAAATCATTTTAAAGTGATAGTTCACCTGAAAATGAAAATTACCCCATGATTTCCTCACCCTCAAGCTAGGACAGGTGTATATGACTTCCTTCTTTTCAAACAAATACAATCTGAGTTATATGAAAACATTTCCTGGCTCTTCCAAGCTTTATAATAACAGTGAATGGCTGTTGAAATTCAAAAGTCCAATAAAGTGCATCCATCCATCATAAAAGTGCTCCCCGTGGCTACAGGGGGTTACTAAAGGCCTTCTGAAGCAAATCGATGTGTTTGTTTAAGAAAAATATCCATATTTACAACTTTCTAAACCGTTATCTCTAGCTTCTGTTAACTGTCATTCGCGCATACACGAGAGTGGCGTTCGTTTTTGGGTGAACTATCTCTTTAAGTCATGTTGAGTTCCTTTTTGGCAGTTTGATGAGGACCCCCAGTGAGCCCTGGCCCTCAGGTTGAAAACCACTGCATTATCCACCAACTAAAGCTTATCACAGCTTGCTAAATTGATTTCATGGCATGATCTTCTAAACAGCTGAGCGTTCAACTTAAATCATTTCCTGTTGTGACTCATAAACAGTTCAGAATGCTTTCTTCAGCACTGAGATCCATAAACCATGTGACCTATACTATGATCTGTCTGTTGTTTTTTTTTTTGGTTTTTTTTTGACCCTGATCTCTCTCCAATTGCAGGTCCATAATCGGTCGCCGGTTCTTTTTCATTGTGGGAACTCTATATTTGTACAGATGCGTGACCATGTACGTTACGACATTACCTGTGCCAGGCATGCACTTCAAATGCTCCCCAAAGGTAACTGTTAAAGGGCGACAATGCCTGTAGCTTGTCAGTGAAACTAGAGCTTTCAGGTTAATGTTGTTCTAGTATGTGATGATAGTGATAAATACAGGTGTAAACAGGGTCAAGTGCTCAAACCACATTTGTTGTGAAAACATATGGCATCAAAAAACATCTTGCCATAGTTTCAGATCTCATTCATGCCTCTAAATATAAATATGCCGATGCACAACTGATATCTCAGAGCAGCAGCAAAACATATCTGTGGCTAGTGACCTATACTTTGGTTTGCTCTTAACACAATTCTTGTAAAACTTGGTATAGCACATATGTAGTGTACACCACTTTAAGTTTCTTAATTAGAGGCGGGGTTTTGGTCAACGTGTGGTTTCACTGCATAAAAAAAAAAACTCCTCTGCATTAACAATACCCTAGAAAATGCAGTGAAGGCAGAATATTTATTTTTGAGTAAACTATTCCTTTGAGTCAAAGTTTGTAAGAGAGGATAAAGTAATAAAAGATGACGTAAATGTTTTTGTGCTTGCAAGTGCTTATACGTGTGCGTGCGTGTGTGTGTGTGTGTGTGTTTCAGCTCTTCGGTGACTGGGAGGCACAGTCACGGCGGGTAATGAAAATGATGGCTGGCGGTGGCCTGTCAATCACTGGCTCTCATTCTTTGTGCGGAGATTACTTGTACAGTGGGCACACAGTAATGCTGACACTAACATACCTCTTTATTAAAGAGTGTGAGTACATATTTATAAACAATCATGTCAAAACATTTTGTAAAATGTAAATTTTAGCCTCTGAATATTGTTGTGATTTGTTGGTATGGCCACCTAGTGGGCATGAAGGGCAATAACATGGATACAGAAAAATACATTATTATACAATACACAAAAGTACTTAAAATCAGTGATGCTTTTTTACAGATTCTCCACGGAGGTTCTGGTGGTATCACTGGATCTGCTGGTGCCTGAGTGCAATCGGTATCTTCTGCATCCTGTTGGCTCATGATCACTACACCGTTGATGTTGTGGTGGCCTACTACATGACCACACGCCTCTTTTGGTGGTACCATACAATGGCCAATCAGCAGGTACTTTATATAGTAAATTAATCAGTTTTAAATTAACATTTTTCTAAGATATTTTAAGTGGTAATCAATATTTATATGCATTTCTTGAAAAGAAAAATTCAATAGAAATGCAATGAAACCGAGACATTTTTGTTGTTCAATACATTACCATAAAACATTATTTATTTATTCAAGAGATTATGAAGAAAAAATACTTTAATACATATACATAAACATATACATATACATGGATATTCTTTGATTATGTTAATCAAGCTAGTAGTCAGCGAGGGTGTGGACCTAAAAAAGAATTGCTAAAGTAACTTTCTCTACTAAGTATCGGTGCATTCACATGGCATTTTTAAATGCATAGTTTCACAAAAATGAAAATTCTCTAACACCACCCCATATTGTTCCAAACCCGATGACCTTAATTCATCTAATGCAAAATCAAGATATTTTTGATGAAATCCGAAAGTTTTCTGACCCTGCATAGACAGCAAAACAACTGTTCAAGGTGGAAGGGTATTAAAATAGTCATGTGACATGTGGTTCAACCATGGAGTTCTTTCACTGCTGAAAAAAAAAAAAAACAGAAAGGTAATTGTGACCTTTTTGTCTCACAGTTCTGACATTTTCTGCAATTTTGACATTTTCTCTAATTCTAGCTTTTGTTTTCAGAATTGTGTGATATAAACTCGCAAATTGCCAGTTAAAAAGTCAGGATTGACATATAAACTTGCAAATCTGACTTTTTTTTCTTAGAATTGTGTGATATAAACTTGCAATTGTGAGTTATAAAGTCACGAGATTTAAACTCACAATTCTGAGAAAAAAAAAGTCATAATTGCAAGATATAAACTTAATTCTGAGTTTTGTTAGGAATGACATGAGAGTGAGTAATTAATGATAGAATTTTCATTTTTGGGTTAAATATCACTTTAACGATTCTCATTTACTTTGAATTGCTGACGTCATGCGTTGCCAAACTGAATTGTGGATTAACTTTTCATGCGCCAGTGCATGCGTTAGCCAATCAGTTCACCTTATGCAAATACCATAGCACAGACGCTAGCCAATCGTGTTCATGCAACACCAGAAAAGTAATGTGATTGGCTGTTGTCACTATGACAGTCGCGTCAGCACCAAGCTTCAACACTGACACCCGTGTGAATGTACCTTAACGTCTGCATTTGATATATTTCGGAAGAACTGGAAAACTGTTGTTTCTTTTGTGTCCTAACTTAATCTCTTCTATTGTTCTATAGGCTCTAAAGGAAATTTCCACTGGCAACCTGTTCTCTCGTGTTTGGTGGTTCGGCCCATTCCAGTACTTTGAGAGTAACGTCCGTGGCATTGTGCCTCGAAACTACCAGCTACCGTTCTTGTTGCGAACAATGACGAGCGCCCGGGTTAAATACAGTAAGCTGGACTCCCGTGAGTCATGACCCATGGCTCCCGATTGGCTGGAGCTCTGTGAGACTCTAAAAGAGAAACTTCTCTTCCCGTCAAGCCCTGCAAAACTGGTTGAGCACTGTGACGCATATACACCGATCATTTTGTAGTATTTGAAACATTTCAGTGTCCCTAGCAGGTATGTATATGTAGAGCAGAGCACCTAACAACTGGATAAAAATGGCCAGGCCTCGACAGACTTGGTGTGGCAGAATATGTCGTTTAAAGTTAATTTACCTGCCAAAACTGTATTGAATAAACTGGAACCCTTATAGAAACAGATTTTGTTTTTAAAAAGCATCTTTTTGTAATAATTTTATTAATTCTGGAGTAAGACTTTTTTCTAAATCTTTCGCAGGTTTATTTTCCAAAAACGAGTGTCGTCCAAATAGAATATCTTTTTTAGATTTGTACCTTCCTGAAAGCTGGAACCCCTACAGCTTCAGTGTTTTATAGTGCCTTTCTTCCATACACAGATATATATTTCAACATACAGGACATACACTTGTAATATACACACACATTCATAATGTAGATGCTTTAAACATTTATACAGTGTGTTAACCTGCTATGTTGTCTGTCTGAATGTCTGAAAGTTTTGTTTGGCCTGTAATCATTAAGAGAGGCAGTTTGTATAGAAGCTTTGAATGTGGAAGGTCAATTCTGCCTTTCACATTACAACAATCCTTCCATTCAAATCCTGAGCACACACACTTCCCAGTGTTTTAATTTGAATGATTGTGTTCAGTTATTCATTACTGGAGATTTACACTTTTTTTCAGCTGGTGTAGCAAACAGAATACAGATGAATGAAGAATAGTGAAGCTATAGTGTTCATCTGTCAAAAAAAAAACACTCAAATTTTGTCACGACTAAAGGGCTGTTTATACAGGACGTGTATTGCTTTCAAAAAAGGTATAGTGTAATTGTTTTTAACGTGCAAAACACAGTGATTGTGGTCAAAGATCTTGTGTAGGGCCTGTTTACATAGCGAAACAACTAAAAGCGGTGCAGATGTGTGCCAGAATGCATCTTTGTGTTTTGTAACTAAGTTAATCCACCAAAGTTTGAACCATGAGAACAAAGTTTTCATAGAGAATCAAAGCTAGGCTTTGGAAACCATCCTAATTGACAGAAAAGATTTATTTATACAGATTAAATGTTTACAATATTACACATGAAACTAATAATGTAAGTGTACGTAAATGAGGTAATCTGTACATTAAATAACATGTAGTATTGTTGTATGCTGTACAACATAACATGTTTATCTGTCCAAGTAAATGACCCCAATATACGTGTAGTTTTAAATGATAAAAGTTTAGTAAAAGAAGGTATTCAAGAGCGTTTTTTTTTTTTTTTTTAATGTGAAGTGTGTCTGCTCAAATTATGCTTCCGCCAGCCAAAGGGAATCATCAAGTCTCTTGCTCAATCACCAGAAGTGTTGTAAATGTTCTAGAGCAAGAACCAAATAGAAACTGGTGTTATTTTTGACAGGTAGACTGAATGATAGGCAAGACAGGCCTGTAAAACGACTGAATGAGTCTCTGAAGTGTGAATGTACAATCAGTGACTGCACAGTTTAAAACTGGAAGGAAAATCAGAAGCACTTTAAATTGATACACACTTCTCCGACACACCGCACTTCATTGACCTGGAGGGTAAAAACACTATTTTATTATTCCCCCAAGTAACAGCCTGACTGATGATGGTTTTACTGTATGCTTTCTTTCAAATGAAACTGACAGTGGAATCAGACCTGTGAATGTGCGACATGTACCAATATGCAGCTGTAATGTATGTAACACTTAGTGTTGATATGAATGGCTGCTGTTTGCCACAGAGTTTTGTTGTTTAATTTTATTTTTTTGAGAAAATGGAACATTAATAACCAGTGTTGGGTTCTAAAAGATTTTAAGTTCTAAATAATAAAGTGTTTGTTTATTTAATTGGTAAATCCAGATTGTTAAACTGTTAATTTAGCTGAGAGAAGTGAACCGAGTGTTGGCTTCTGATAAGATGACTGTAAATGCATGTTGATGTTTTTTTTGTTGTTTTGTTTCCTTATTGTCAATCATAAATCCAGCATTGTCAAATTACTTTGTTGTCTAATGTAAACCAGGTTATTTGTGCTAAACAATCTCTTAATATGAGACCAGGAGTGGGGCAGATATTGAATAAAAATTAATATTCTGTATTGTTCTGTTATTTTTTTTTTTTTCCATTACTTTACTTAAAGAATCAATTAGATGACTGCTGTTCTTCATCAGCTCTTATTTTAGATACTAGAATTTGAAATAATACTGCCTGACAAGGACTTTTTTTTTTTAGATCTGGATGGTTATTCATAGCATCACTCATGCTGACAGTATATTAAACAGATGTTGACTATTCCACAATAACAAGTACAGCATCTTTTTAATATTCATTAAGTCAGACACATTTAATGGTTCATCTTTGTATTTTTTATCATATTTGCCACCTTATCTTGCAGCTAGGTTTACTAACAGCAAAACTGTCATCAGGATTTACCCATAGGGGACATATCATGAAAATCTGACTTTTTCCAACTATGATCGGTTCCCCGGTGCATCTACCAACCTGGAAAATGTGAAAAAGGACATCTCTGTAACTTTGTTTTGGTAAGCCTTTCTCTGCAAGCTTGTAAAAGTCGCTCAGATTTTGCTTCCCCTGTGACATAGAAAGGGGAACTTATTATAATATTTTGTTTCCACCCACAGTGCTGTCATTTTGTTTTTGTAAGCGACAAAGGTGTTCTAACGCCATGGTAAAATTTCAAGCAAAGCATGCTAACTGTTGTTGTTGGCTGCACAGACAAGCACCGAACACTGTTTAGAGTCCCAGCCTCAGAGGAGACAAGAGAGCAGTGGATTGATTTATTTATTTTCTATATATTACCCTGCTAACATCTGGATCTAATATAAACATGCGATTTCTTTCCCAGCTGTTTGCCTTCACAGAGGTAAGGACAGTTTAAGCGCAATAGGACATTAAAGAGAACTTGTTTAGTACTTAGGGTTGCCCGGGGCACAAACTAACGCGGGTTTAATTGTAACACACGTGGTTTAAATATTTCCACACACGCCAGCTTAACCGAATTTACGGTATTTACTAGTTGCCATAGCAACACTATACAGAGAAAAAAAAGTGCGCCAAAATTCAAAAGCCTTTTGAAGATCATTTTTCATCTCAGTTTCTAGTATTTGTTTAAAATAAAACAAATATGCTATTATTTTAATCGCCAAATTGTTATTTATCAGTCTAGAGTTTATTTGCTTGGGAAGCCAGCAGAAGACACTAATCACTTTCATATTCCCGTCGCGGTGATGGGGAACGCTGCGTTACAATCTGCCCCGCCATATTAAACTATGCTATTCTATGACATTAGCAATGTAGTTTTCACTATTTACTTTTACGGATTTCAATAAGAAACCACAAGAAACGGGTGAATAAAGACTGGAAATCGATGTTTAATGTTGAGAAATTACTCTTTCAAGAAATGTAAAGCATTTCGGCTCGTTTATGTGTCTCGTGTTCTATGAGAGCTGTGTTTGGAGGGAGGGGAGCGTTTTTCTAATGTCTGAATGTGTTTCATCTATTTGCCTACATTGTTTTGAACAGGGCTGTCCCACACGTGGGTGTGATGTGAACCTCAAAAATTAGATTTTTTTTTAAAATGCCATTATTTTATTTGAAAATGTTAATCATTTTATTTTATTGACAAAATATTTTAGTTTGTCTTGTATATTTTTTCATTCAATCAGATAACATTTTATG
Organism: Labeo catla; assembly: GCA_012976165.1. Taxonomy (NCBI): domain Eukaryota; kingdom Metazoa; phylum Chordata; class Actinopteri; order Cypriniformes; family Cyprinidae; genus Labeo; species Labeo catla. The sequence goes on from VONZ01000245.1 coordinate 586,600, forward strand.
CTGTCATATGGTAATGTTACAACGTGCCCCTCACATGTTACATTGTACCCCACATACGGGGCATGTTGTCCCTTTTCACTTCCTTTCTTTTGAGGTAAATAACAAAAAACGTATACGCTGTAATTGTGAAACAAAGCGACATATTAGTACTAGACAAGTGTGAAATTAACGTGGATGAAAAATTACCCTCTTAACCCCACGTGGATTTATAATAAATAAATAAATAATTCTGACTTTTTATTCAATAATTATCTTTTTGTCATAATTTACTTTAATGTCGTAATTTTGACTTATGTAATCATTTAAGATTTTTATCTTATAATTTTGACTTTTTATATCATAATTTGTGATAGTTTTCACCTAGTTAATCTAGTTTTTGCGAGTAAATTTCACAGATAACAGGCAAGAAACACTTAAGCATGAAATACTGAAGAAAGAATGTAATAGTATTGTCTTGTAAAATATACTCCAATAATCAGATTTTTTGTCAAATTTGTTTTCACTGTGCAATTATGACTTATGTAATAATTTCAACTTTTGACAAATTCCGTAATTACATCTTTTAATGTAATTTATGACTTTATCTTTTTAATTTTGACTTTTTGATGTCAGAATTATGTTCAGAATTATGACTTTATCAAATAAAATGTCTTTATTATGTGGGAGAAATGGGCTTCCATGCCTTCATGTTTACTTGTGTGCCGTCCAAATGCTGACTAATTCAAAGCAATATTTTTTTTTTTAAAAAAGTCATTAGCATATGATTTTTTTATATTATTTATATTATTTTTGAATAATATGTCAGTAATTTAGTCTGTTCAGACAGCTGGTGAAAATACCATATCTTACAACGCAACAGTCTCTGACCCATGTGATGGGAAACACTCAAACACAAGCATAGAGCACTGGTCTCAAACTGAGGAATCCCATTGCTTACATGAGCTCATGAGACCAACAAAATGACATCATTATTTTCCACGATGGCCATGAAGAAGCTGCATCTGTCCAGTAGCTGATCTGGAATCTGTGAGTGGCCAACGCTCTGGCTTTCTGCATAAATATTTACTCATTTAGAACATTAACCAGACAATGGAGCTGTCAAAGCTTCTGACTGCTAGTATACCATTCCAAAACCAGGTATATACAAAGATACAACATGTCTTTCTTTATATGGGAGGTGTAGTCTTCTGCCACACTACTTCTGTCCAGACATAGATAGTCATGATATGTGTATAGTCTGATTTGAGTCAGACTTTAGGTAATTCCTCTCAACTGCATCCTTGTGAGTTAATAAGCTATAAGTGACCCATCAAGTGCATCTTTAGAATCCGGTGAAGTTTTCATATGACTCTGCTAGGCGAAACACTGAAGATGCACAAGAGTCAACTGTATTAGATAAGTGCATGGCAGAATGGTCATAAATAATTCAAACTTGTGAAGATATTAGTAAAAGACCAGGCAATGAAATACTGAAGGAGACATAACCAGCATCATCTTACAACTAACATGAGCACTGTAATATTTTACCATGCAAGTTTAATACAATTTCTGTATATACATTATAGTCAATAGTTTGATAGAAAATACAGCAAAATTACTAACATTATGAAATGTTTTTACTATTAAAAATAACTGTTTTCTATTTGAATATATTTTAAAATGTAATTTATTTGTGGTCAAAGCTAAATTTTCATCACCACTCCAGTTTTCAGTGTCACGTGATCCTTCAGAAATCATTCTAATATGTCGATTTGCTGTTCAATAAACATTTTTTATTATTGTTGTTATCAATATTTATAACAGTTAAGTAATTTTTTAGGATTCTTTGATGAATAGAAAGGTCCAAAGATCAGCATTTATTTGACATAAAAATCTTTTGTAACATTATACACTATATGGAGTCAGTATATATATATATATATATATATATTTTTTTTTGAGGGAGGGGGGGTGATAAAAATGAATACTTATTTAGCAAGGAGGCTTTAAATTGATCAAAAGACGTCTATCAGTCTATCTTCAGATAAATGCTGTTCTTTTGAACTTTCTATTCATCAAAGAAACCTGAAAAAATTCTACTCAGCTGTTTTAAGGATAAAAATAATAATAAATGTTTTTTGAGCAGCAAATCAGAATAGCCTATTAGAATGATTTCTGAAGGATGGTGTGACTGAAGTAATGATGCTAAAAATTTAGCTTTAAAATCACAGGAATAAATTACATTTTAAATTATATTCAGATAGAAAAGAGTTATTTTAAATAGTGAAAATATTTCAAAATTAGACATAATACAGACTTGGTGAGCAGAAGAGACTTCTTTAAAAAACATTAAAAATCTTACTGTTTAAAATGTTTTGACTGGTAGTATATATACATATATATATATATGGCTATGGCTATAGCTATGCCTTAACAAACGTTTATGGAAACGTCAACAAGTAGCTTACATCACTTCACAGCTGTTAACCCAAAAACAATGTTTGCTCATATGTTCAAAAGGCACCCTTTTTTGGGAACGACTCACAAATGTCCAATCACGGTTCAAGGGCAGCTCTGGCATTCAGGCTAAAATTTCACACATCTGCACCTGTCGCTCCCAATGCGTTCACAATAGGCTTCCCAGATGAGATATACTGCTTGTTGTGTCTTCGTAGACCTGTATGGTAAACTGTATGGCTACAAGAGTACAACGAATACTTTTTGTGGGGGTACAGCTGCGAAATCAAATTAATTAAGCTATTAAACATTAAGTTGAACAGGCAGTTTATGTCTGTGGCTTGTTTCTGCAGCGGGGTGGTGTCCACACGGATCCTGACCACACTGCCATGAGAAGACAAACTCATCTCCTCAGCCATTACCGCGCCTCTGAGTAACTGAGAGATGTCCGTGGAGCTAGAAGAGGAACCAAAGTCAGACGCAAAAAGAAGATGCGCGGAACTGTTTTGGCGTTTCTTTCCTCATGTTTTCCTCATTTTATCACTCATTTTATATGCGGTTTTAGGAGCGGTAATTTTTCAATACACTGAGTGCAATGCTTACGAGGAGCCGGAGAACATCACGGCGGTGGTGAGAAAAGTGGTGGAGACAGTGCAGAATCACACAGGTCTTATCTTGAGCTTATACATATATAAATTGTAATTTAGCCTATTGTAGCCTATAGGCTATGTATAGTTTCACTGCGTATATTATTCTATAATTTATTTTTTTTGATAAAATACTGTATGGTGTAAAATGTAGCTTAACTAATGTACACTTGTAATGTGAATACTGATGTATTTTTAAATGACATATTCTATTTTAAGCTTACGTTTTAGTAAATTAGCATTTTCATTTCGTGTTATTAGATGCCTCAGAACAGGAAAAAATAATAGAAGACATTTTGATGAAATTCTGTAAGCAAAAGGAGAAATATCAAAACTGGAGCTTCTACGGTTCCCTTTTCTTCTCCTGTACAGTGTTCACTACTTTAGGTGAGTAGTCTTATTATTTTTCTTCAAAGTTTGTAAAGTTGTCTGTTTTATGGTATTTTAACTTGAACCAAGATATTTTAAGTCTGTCTGTTTGTCTCAAAGTGTTGTTGCATTTAGTGCACCATTGAGTTTGTTATTTGCATGAGAAGATCTGACCTTTGGCTTTAGTCTCTCTCCAGTGCACACACACAATTGCACCGTTGCCCACAGTAACAAGCCTAACCACGATAAGACAGAAAACAGGTGTCGCCATCAGCATGTTAGGAATTACTTTGTGCTTTTTACCCTTTACTTTATTCATTGAATCATGCGTTTTCATGTCCATTAAGATCAGTGTGTGTAAACAGGATAAGACTTCTATGGAGGGTGTAACATAGTTAAATTTTGTTTGTGTTGCGATGTTCATGCAATGGGCAAAAGCTAGGTTTAAGCTAGAGATAAATTATGTAGATCATTATGTACTTGTCAAATATTGAAATATATGATCAAGAGCTATAAGTACGACGCAGCTATAAGGAATGCTAAATTTACCAGGGGAATCCCGCTAAAAAGTGTATTTTACCTCCCCAGAACGCCATATGTACCTAGTTTTAAGTAGCAATTTTGCGGGTTTGTTGTGAAAACCTGGCAACCCTGTCTACAGTTAAGTGAGTTGAATTCAGTACCGTAATTTGTATAGCTGTGTGCATTTGATGCTGCCGTAAGCAATCCGCCCTTTTTCGCGGTATTTCGTAACCCGTTCACCAAACTTACATAGTCCCATAGCAGACGTTGGTATACTTGTATACTGTAGATGGAACAGGAAACAACAGGGAGGCAAAGGAAATTCAGTAAAGCACTCAACTAGGTGTAGGGTGTAATTGAATCTAAACTTCAATCTTTCAGGACATCTTACAGAAAAGCATTATGCAAAAGTGGCTGACACAGCAGTTTATTGCTGTGGATGTCCATTATGTTGTCCAGGAAGGGCGTGTCTTTAATTATCTCAGCAGCTAACCTTAATGAGCATTGGTTTTGAGGCAGCTGAGGCGGATCAGTTGAGATGAGTTCATCTTTCTTTCTCTTACTTTCTTTCTGTATCCTATTCTTTTTTACATCGACCTTTCTGACACTTGCTCTGATGAGAAAAAGATATTATCACCTACCCAGACAATAACACATTTGGCTTTCATGCTTGGACAAAAAGGGACAGCAAAAAAGGGGCATGGTTAGTGAATTTTGGGAAGGAATAAAAGAAAAGGAATAAAAGATAAAAGAAAAAATGAACACACATACACACGTTTGTTTTTGTGAATTGTGGGGACTTTCCATAGACTTCTATAGATTTTATACTGACCAAACGATATTGTCTATCCCCTAACCCAACCCTAACCCTAAACCTACCCCTTACAGAAAACACGTTTGCATTGTTACATTTTCAGATAAACATCATTTACTATTTTAAATAATTTTTTAACATTGTGGGGATCGCAGGCCGGTCCCCACCATGTCAAAAATTTCAGGTGTGTGTACTTGTATCCAAAACAAGTACACACACGCACACACACTACCAGGCAAAAGTTTTAAACAGCATTTTTTAATGAAGTGTCTTCTGCTTACCAAGCTTGCATTTATTTGATCTAAAGTACAGCAAAAACAGTAAAATTTTGAAATATTTTTACTATTTAAAATAACTGTTTTCTATTTAAATATTTTAAACTGTAATTTATTCCTGTGATTTCAAAGTTAAAAATTTGTAGCATCATTACTCCAGTCACATGATCCTTCAGAAATCAGAAATCATTCTAATATTCTGATTTGCTGCTCAAAAACATTTATTATTATTATGTTAAAAACAGCTGAGCAGATTTTTTTCAAGTTTCTTTGATGAATAGAACGTTCAGAAGAACAGCATTTATCCTAAAATGAAATCTTTTGCAACATTATAAATGTCTTCATCATCACTTTCGATCATTTAAAGCATCCTTGCTAAATAAAAGTATTATTTCTATAATTAATTTTCAGTGACTCCAAGCTTTTGAATGGTATAGTTTATATTACAAAAGCTTTTTATTTCAGATAAACGCTGAGCTTTGGATCTTTCTATTTATCAAAGAATCCTAGAAAGAAAATGTACTCCGCTGTTTTAAATATTGATAATAATAATAATAAAATGTTTCTTGAACAGCAAATCAGCATATTAGAATGATTTCTGAAGGATCATGCTAAAAATGTAGATTTGATCATAGGAATAAATTACATTTTAAAATATATTCAAATAAAAAGCAGTTATTTTAAAAAGTAAAAAACATTTCGCAATATTACTGCTTTTGCTGTATTTTGGATCAAATTAATGCAGTCTTGGTGTAATAATAAAAATAAAAATAAAAAAAAACATTAAAAATCTTACTGTTCAAAAACCTTTGACTGGTAGTAATATATATGCATATATACAATTAAGGAAGAGGTCCTTTTTTCATTTGTTTATTTATTTTTGCTTAACTTTTACTGTACTTAGCACATTGCATTACTAATGCACTGATAACGACATCCAGCAGGTGGTAGTACTGAGACCTGTTGGTTAAATGGGTGAAGAAAATGAAAATTCTATAAGAAATGCAATTTCTAACTTTCAGTTCTGTTCTGTTTTTCTTGCTTAACAGGTTATGGAAGAATGTATCCAGTAACTTTTAAAGGCAAGGTGGCTTGTATCGTGTATGCGATGGTGGGCATCCCTCTCATGCTGCTAGTCATCTCAGATGTGGGTGATATCTTAGCTGTTCTTCTCTCTAAAGCGTACAGTCGCCTCAGCCTGTTTGTCAGGCAGCAGAAGTTACATCGCTTATGCATTCACAGGCATGAAAAGGCATCGCCTTCAAAACAAGTTCAAGGTGCTGATACTGATGCCACCTATACGTTCAGCCAGGATGTTATGGTGCACGAGACAAAGAACATTCAACAGGTAATAAAAACCCAGTCGTCCTTCAAACGCTCTTCCGTACAGATTCGTAACAACAGAGAGATCTTTGACCTTATGATTTTTGAGGAGATCTTCAAGCCCAAAGCCACTCTGACAAAATCCTGCTCGTGCCCAGATCTCAACCGCATGGTACACACAAAAACCAATTCCAAGTTATTCATTGGCATCGGACAGGAGATGGAACGCTTTAAAGTCCCTCTGCTGGTCATCTTGCTGGTGGTATTTGCATATATGGTGGTCTGCAGTCAAATTTTGAGATGCTGGGAAAACGAGATGAACTATTTTGATGCCTTTTATTTCACCTTCATCACCTTGACCACCATTGGCTTTGGTGACATTGTGCCTGAACACCCGAAGTACTTCATGGTTACCTTTTTGTTCATTATCATGGGCATGGCTATTATGAGTATGGCCTTCAAACTCGGCCAATGGCAAATTGTTAGCTTTTACAGGCGGGGCATACGGTGTGTTAGCATGGGCAAGGTAGGAATACACAACGACCCAGATAGTAACTGAAGGCAGGAAGAAGCATTTGGTTTTTGTGGCTTTGCTAACAGCACTTAAAATTACTACAGGAAAGCATGAGCATTCTCAGCACAAGATGGTAATGTGTTTTATTATCTATATCACTGCCTGTTTGATATAGTGGGTTGAAGGGAAATAAACCACAGTCCTGCTGCAATAAACATGTAGGAGAAAAAGGCTGAGACACTCCTGTTAACTATATCAGCCAAATTGCAAGGAAAATTTGAAGAGAATTGCATGAGACATTGTTTATTTTTGTTTATACATGTAGCTTGTCAGTAATGCAAGTCACTTAACAAATCCATTTATTCTTGGCATTCATTTATGTTCATGCAAGATGTACTGTTTAACATACTGGGTATTCATAATATATCAGATAAGAACACTAACAGTTTTGTTTTTCTTTCTTCATTCAATGCCAAGATTAAACTTTCTGATCACTGCATCACTTTTCTCTTAGTGGCATTAAAATTGAGTGTGTATGTAAACTAATTTATCCACTAATACAAATGCTTGCATCTAAATATATGACTGAGCCCCTGTAATATTTTGGCTGTGAAATGTAATATTATCAACTGTCATGTGCTGTGAAACCATGTGAATAAATTAATCCTTCTGTGCAATTTGATGAGCTTGTATGCTTACAAAAATATCTGTATCCACGTCTCTTTTCTTCTTTCTCAACTAGTGCTAGAGTAGCTGCACTGAAATTAAAAGTTTGATTCGCAGGGAACACACAACAGGGAACCTTCTCGGAACTTGGGCTAATATTGTTCTCAAAACGTTCGGGTCTGGCTTCCGGTCTCATCCGCGTCTAGCTATTTTTAGCTGTACAAAACAGCTTATTTTGCTCCTCGATATTGCAAATTTGTGGCTTACCATATTATTTTGATGTTTTATCTTAATTATAAACACACTTGTTTGTAGTGCAAACAGGTTTACCGTTTACTGCACGTTTTTATTCTTCTCGTTATTTTCCTAATGGCGGCTAATGAACCGGAAGTCTCGCCTATCGGCGTCTTTCACGTTGGATACATCGTTCATTGAATCTTTTTTTTTTCAAAACATTTTAGCTGGATGTTCGTCTAACAATTTTGCGATGTTACAATGTTACTGCTTGTTTTTAGAATGTTCAGAGAACACTCAAAAGTAACATTTCCTTACTGTTTGCAACACCAAGACATTTTTTAAAACGTTTTGAATGTTCAGAGAACATTCAGAAGTAGCCTAATGTTTTCATAACTTAATGGAAACATTAGCAAAACGATCTTAGAAACGATTTTTGTTAGGTAAGCACATGGTAATAAAAAAAGCTTGATTTTTTTGTAAGACACTGAATAAAAGCATTTTCCAAATTTTAAATGTAACATCACACATCATTCTCCGCCACAAGATGACGCTGTTGTAAAACTATATTGAAGAAGAGCGCTGCCGATTTCACCCGTTCGGTAAAACGCGCTGAAACACTTGGATATCTGACCAATGTCGAGCTGCTGGTGTTCAATGTTAAACTCATCAAGTGATTGCAACTTTACCTCTTTAAAATACACTAGTCAAGCATCACAGTCTTAAAGCACACATACGACTTGCATCACATTAATATGAAAATAATAGTCTATATTTAACTTGATGTTAAATGCATTAGTGGTTAAACAGATGAAAATAAAATCAGTAAATAAAGTGCTCCTGCCTTTCTCATTTTTGTGTGACGGTTCATTCGTCCGTGTCACAGCACACCCCATTTGAGTTCGCTGTGAAGCAGAGTGACGTCAAACACCAGTCAAGCAACTAAAACGCTCCGCATCCAGCGTGCCTTTCACCCGGGATCTGACAGCAAAGCTCAATGCAAATGTGCTTATAAGGTAAGAATTGATAGGCTACATTATTCATCGCAAATATTTAGACGTAGAAAAAGCATCACTACTGTTGATAGTTTATTATTTTCGGAGAGCTTCAGTGCTTATATTTATAACTGTATAAGAGTGTAAATTTACTTTATTATTTGACATATTTATCTCATATTAGTAATCATCTTCACAGGTTTCTTTCTGTACAGTATTATTAAACATTTTCAAATGTTTTGAGGTCACTGATGTTCTTTGACAGTATTTTTGTTCTGTTGCAGGATCTTTTTCACTCGCTCTCTGGCAATTGGATTTTATTAAAATGGGACTATTTGATGCTCTTAGAGATTTTAGTTTATTAACATGGCTAAGAGAAGAACGACAGTCTCGGAGGCTGATTCTGCTGATCGTTTTCATAGCTTTGCTGTTGGACAACATGCTGTTGACGGTGGTCGGTAAGTGCTACTGTTGTTCACACCTGTTACATGGGCAGGCACATATGATGCCGAGAGCACATATCCCTCACGGCGACCAATGATAAACTGTTCGTGCAAACAAGGCTTATATAGATAAGATGCATTTTTATCATAAAATATATTTTGATATATTACCCTGTCATAATCTAAAACATATGTAGTAGTCACTAAACATACCATTTCATATATTCATAGCCTATATTTTCACATTTGATATGTTTTGGCATTATGTATGCGTTATAACAATGTGAATTCAAACGAAATTCAAACGCATACAAATGGTAATTACTGCACGTAAATAATTAATAGGGCGGGTCTTTATTATTATTGGAAAAAAAATGATTTTGCATATATGTTATAATGATTTATCTATTTGATAATCGGATTTAAAGCAGTTTTGTACTTATTTCTAAAACTTTTTAGTTCGAAAAAAACGTGCTTTAAAAGTACAATTATAAATCTGCTTAATACGCCTACGGTAGTGAATAAAATACATTTAACTGTCATAAACAATTGTTTCCACGTGTAAACACTGATCCAGTGGCTGGAGCCAAGAAACGGGCACCGTAATTAAGGTGGGAATAATACACACGATGAATGTGGCCTGTGTGTACATACAGATGGAACCAGGCGAAAACTGAACCTGTCGTTCTCTGGCTCAAGTATTGAATGAAGAGGCTTTTGAGCGTTATCCCACACGGTGTCCCTGTGGGTTATTTACGCATGATAATGTCAAACGCATCTAACAAACCCAATTGTTCACGAGAAAGGTCAAATGTGGTCTTACACAGCTAGATAAATCTTTGAACTTCCGTTTCTCTGGAAAATGATTGGTAAACTGTTTCTAGTTGTTCAAAACTGATTTGTGAGTTTCTTAATATTATGTTTTGAGAGTAGAACAAAGCTTGCTTACTGTGAAACCTTGGAGACCATGTATAAACAAATGAATGATATCACTATCTCTGTCTCATAGTTGTTATATCTTCTCTTTCCTCCGCAGTGCCTATTATTCCAAGCTACCTGTACTCAGTAGACGACGAGGCTGCTCAGTCTGTCCGGAATCACTCCATGTCCCCTCTGACCCCATCTGGAACATTTCAGAGCATTGTGTCTCTGTACGATAACACGACACGCCTAACCGGCTTCAGCCCACAGATGAGCACGGCTGGCCCAATGATCCCGGCTCCTACTTCTGTTGCGCCCCCTCAAAATAAGTCAGACTGCCCCAAAGCAGATGACCAGCTTCTGAATGAGAATGTGAAAGTGGGTCTGTTGTTTGCTTCTAAAGCAACGGTACAGCTCATTACTAACCCTTTCATAGGACCCCTCACCAACAGGTGGGTTGGTAAAGTCAGACGTTTAACTTTGAAAGCACAGCAACTAGCATTTCTCTCAAAAGGAGCATGAGATTGCATGATATGTTTGTGTGTGTAAATGGAGTGTAAGTAAGGTGAATATTGCAGTGCAATTCTCTTTCTGTGTCTGTCTGGTGAGTGATCAGCAGTAGTGTGATCACTCGTGCATGTGCAGTCACCGCTCTACATGCTCCGTATTGGCCAGTCCAGTTTAATTCAGCACCGCTGCATTGAACGGATCCCACTAGAGCGTGGCAAAATCTTGGGACAGGTCAGCTATAATATGTGACCCTGAACCACAAAACCAGTCATAAGTCACACGTGTATATTTGTAGCAATAGACAAAAATACATTGTGTGGGTCAAAATGATTGATTATTTTCTTTTATGCCAAAAATCATTAGGCTATTAAGTAAAGATCATGTTCCATGAAGATATTTTGAAAATTTCCTACCGTAAATATAACAAAACTTAATTTTTGATTAGTAATATGCATTGCTAAGAACTTCATTTGGACAACTTTATAAGCGATATGATGTATAAATCTCAATTTCAAAAAACGTACCCCTTATGACTGGTTTTGTGGTCCAGGGTCACCTATTTGATAGCAATGTGCATCACTGTTAGTGTAATTTACAAAATGTAAAGCAGAACTGAACAAAAACACATTATGTATATGATCTTTTAATTACTATAGAAAAATAACAACTTAATTTTACTTATGAGCAATGCCAGCACTACAAGTTCAATGTTTGTGGTCAAATGTAAGTTAAGTTCCATAGGTGAGACATTTCTGATTCATTTCTTATTTATAATTGCAGAATAGGATACCAGATCCCAATGTTTGCTGGTTTCTGCATCATGTTTGTGTCAACCCTAAGTGAGTACACAAAGCATAATATCTAACACTTTTTTCATTAATCTAATTTTTAAGTGTCTTTATGGGAAGTGGTGGATAAGATGGCATATGTATTTATACAATGTAAGATTTTAAAGAATGATAACTAGCTACAAACTGTGTATTTCTATGTATAAATCTGTCTATTTTTTCTTTTTCTCCTGTCTGCGTTTTACTCTATGGGAAGTGTTTGCATTTTCATCGAGCTATACGTTGCTGTTTTTGGCCAGATCTCTACAAGGCGTCGGCTCTTCCTGTTCTTCTGTGGCGGGTAACAGATTTTGTGCAACCTTATGTTAGAATACAAAAGGATGCTATCAAAAGCGGCAATGTAATGCTATATGATGCCTTATTTAGAGCACAGTTTGTAAACCTGAGTGCACTAAAACGCATTTGACTTTGATGTTCTAAAAACTCTGCATGCATAAAGCCACTGTAATGTTAATGGTGTTCAAATGCTTGTGTAAAATGCATCCTGTTTCCATTCAAAAATGTATGCAGCCTTGGATCTAGATTACAAAACTGGCTCCTGAAACTCTGGATTAGTTATTTCATTGTAAAAATCATATTTTATTGAGTTTGTTTTTTGGTTTATTGCTAGAATTTTGACGGCTAATATTGTGAGGAATCACATTTGGCTCAATCTTTTAAAAGAGACTGAAAGCAAAATTAAATGTACACCCCGAAAGGAGCATAAAAATATTTTTTGTGATGTCACACTGATTAATGCAAAATATTGCACAAAATAATAATAGAAGCAGACATACACTACCAGTCAAGATTTTTAATGTTTTTTAATGTCTCTTCTGCTCATTTATTTGATCCAAAGTACAGCAAACACAGTATATTTTGAAATATTTTTTGCTATTTAAAATAAATATTTTCTATTTGAATATATTTTAAAATGTAGTTTATTCCTGTGATCAAACATACAGTTTCATCATTACTTCTTCAGTGTCACATGATTCTACAGAATTCTTTCTAATATTCTGACCAAGAAACATTTATTATTATTATTATTATTATACAATAAAAGTTGAATACATGTTTTCAGGATTCTTAGATGAATAGAAAGATCAAAAGATCAGCATTTGCCTGCAGTAAAAAAGTTTTTGTAACATTATTAATATTTTTATTTAGCAAGGATTGCTATTAATCAAAAGTGCTGATAAAGACATTTATAATTTACAAAAGGTTTTATTTCAGATAAATGACTGAAAAAAGTCTAAAAATTCTACTCAGCTGTTTTCAACATAATAATAATAATATTTTTTTTAAGCAAATGAGAATGTTCTGATGGATCATGTGATTAGAGCAATGATGCTACAAATTCAGCTTTGAAATCACAGGAATAAATTACATATTAAAATATATTCAAATAAAATAGTAAATAGTACTTTAAATAGTAAAAATATTTCACAATTTTACTGTTTTTGCTGTACTTTGTATCAAATAAATGCAGGCTTGTTGTGCAGAAGAGACTTCTTTAAAAAAAACATTAAAAATCTTACTGTTCAAAAACTTTTGACTGGTAGTGTATGTCTACTAATACAGACAACAGACAAGAAAAAACCTTTACCCTCTGTAACTAACTATTTTTATGTGTCACTATGCAGGTATGGGGATGCTGGCAAGTGTTTACACAGATGATGAGGAAAGAGGAAATGCTATAGGAATTGCCCTGGGAGGACTAGCCATGGGAGTTTTGGGTGTGTACTGTATGTTTAGGCTGTTTTTTTAACATTTTGATCTGCAGAACTTAGTTTGCACAGGTGCAAATGCATACCAGGCAAAGAAAGAAACATTAAGTTGGGGGTTATGCTTTAAGTGCCTTTAAGTTTAAGGTTTGGGAGATAACTTTAAGTGGCATCTTTAAAACCCAAGAGCAGTGGTCAGAAGAAATTCCCTAAGTGGGGCCTGAACCTAGTGCTTCCTGTTAATGATATCATGCTTTAACCACTATTGCAGGATGTTTAATCCTTGATAGTCCATTATTTTATTCATAATGGCAATAAAGCATTAAAAATGTTTGATCCACTGGATAAGAGCTATCTTGCAAAACAGTGCGTCCTAAGTGATTACATTTTGCTGTCGTCATTAAAGCGCACAAATACTGTACTTGTTAATCAATTGAAGAGCAACAGAAAAATGGAGCACAATGATTTCAATTAAAACCAATAAATATTAGTCCGGATAGTTTCCGACTTGTAATGGGTTTGTTCTTCCAGATCTCTTTATTGTTTAACTGTGGTTTGGCAACCTTGGTTGTGTAAACTGTTCTGCAGGGCAATTAGTATTGGATTTATGGCCTGTATTAATTCAAAGCATATTGACAATGTCAAAAGTTTTCAAAGTAAAGATACTTTGAAATGTATCAGTATGCAGTATACTGTATATGTGTGTGTGTTGTGCAGTTGGCCCTCCGTTTGGCAGCGTCATGTATGAGTTTGTCGGTAAGACGGCTCCTTTCCTTATCCTGGCTGTACTGGCGGTGCTTGATGGAGGTGAGTTCATCAATCTCTGTTGTTTAAACTTCCCAACATTTTACCAGTCAAAACAATGTGAATGACAGATTCAGCAGAGCTTCATGTTATTGTGATACAAATGTGGAATTGAACGCTGGTGACAGAAACTCATTATAACTGAATTTCTGATGCTGAACAATATGGCTTCATATCTGATTGGTTTTTTTTTTTTCATTTTCATGAGCAGCTCTGCAGCTATTTGTACTTCAGCCTTCTAAGGTTGAACCAGAGGTGAGTACAGTCCTTTTCTTCCTGATCTGATCTGATCTAACTGTCTGTTTTCTGATACTAGTTAGTAGCGATTTTGACATCTTTCATGAGGAAGGAAGCATTTAACCCTCTGTTTTCCAGCAATAAATAATCTTAAAAAGAGATCTAATGGTAAATGTTGCTACGCTCTTAAAATGAAAAGTTCTTTTATTGGAATTTATGGTTCCATGAAGAAACTTTGACATCAACAAAACCTTTGTATTGTACAAAATGAATAACGAAGGTTCTGTTAAGAAATGTTTACAAAAAAGGTTCTTTGGGGAACCAAAAATGGTTCTTCTGTGGCATAACTACAAAAAGTGTTCTCTTTTGGAACCTTTATGTTTGTATATTGTCAGTTAGCGATGTGAAAGAATAATCAAGTCATGTGAGCCTAACATTTTAAGACAGCAACAAAACGTTGACTACAAATGTCCTTCTGCACTTTTTTCTTTCATAATCAGCTAAGATTATGAAAGAAACTACAGTGACCACGTTCACACAGCAGCAGAATACGGTTCTCAATACCACTGAGTTCTTAATACGGTTACGTTCACACACGGTACGGTTATTTACGGGTGTGACAACTGTATTCTATCACCCGTAAATTTTCAGGACTCACACGCGCTGTGTGAACGGAACAGGACTGGACAACTAGTTGTCCATCACATCATACAGTGCCAGAGAGGCGCTCTGCCGCAAAAACGCGCGTCTACCATGTGCTGCGTGCTTTAATTTGTGTTTTTGATAACTTACTGTTACGGAGAAATGAGCTGCGTGTCATCTTAAAGTTTTATATCCAGTCTCCACCGGAGCCGTTACCGTCAGTTTTGTGTTCTGTGCTGGGCTCAAATGCTCCGCTCTTCACCAAAATAAAAGCTGGTTACTAGTTAGTAGCGATGTATAGCATTTGGTAAAGGCTCACCTAAAGGTCAAGCTCTACATTTGAAAGGATTTGTGTGAGGATTTTGACAAAGAATGTGTGTTTAGGTGTGAATACTTGGGTTTTATAGATCACTGTTATTTACAATCATATTTGGGATTTAAAATGTCATAATATTCTGAGCAAGAGGCTTACTATGACCTAGCAATAGATTTACACAGCCTGTTAATCATGATTTAGGCTCACTTTTGTAATTGCTTTGCTCATTTTTGTAATTTAATGGGAAAATGTAAGTCCAACAAGCTTCACATTACAATGAATCTTTACTTGGTATTTCTCTTGTGGGCAAAAACTGAGAGAAGCAGCTTTGGGGATGACGTGTGTTTCGTTCGTACTACGATTGGTCTTGTCTTATCAGTAACAGGGCTAGAATGATTTGCAAGGGGAGTTTGGGTCTCTCACACTGGGTGCTTTTAAACCTCAATATGTATTTGGGATTTAAAAAATCTTTTATGGATTACAGTGTACGTATGTGTAGATTGTAGTGCATGTTGATAGCAGTGTTTGTAGAGGGACAGTGTATTTGGAATAATGCTTTGGTTTGTGTCACAGTAATAGGAAGTGTACAGTGGAGTGGCTGATCCAATCAAAGCATGTCTGACTTTGATCAATGGGGTTGATGGGTATCAGTTATTACAGAGACCCCAAGTGCCCCTACGGACAGAGTGTGTATTTATGTAGCTACTTGTGTTTGGGTGATATGTGAGATTTTGCCATCTTTCATGAGGAAGGAAGCATTTAACCCTCTGTTTTCCAGCAATAAATAATCTTAAAAAGAGATCTAATGGTAAATGTTGCTACGCTCTTAAAATGAAAAGTTCTTTTATTGGAATTTATGGTTCCATGAAGAAACTTTGACATCAACAAAACCTTTGTATTGTACAAAATGAATAACGAAGGTTCTGTTAAGAAATGTGTACAAAAAGGTTCTTTGGGGAACCAAAAATGGTTCTTCTGTGGCATAACTACAAAAAGTGTTCTCTTTTGGAACCTTTATGTTTGTATATTGTCAGTTAGTGATGTGAAAGAATAATCAAGTCATGTGAGCCTAACATTTTAAGACAGCAACAAAACGTTGACTACAAATGTCCTTCTGCACTTTTTTCTTTCATAATCAGCTAAGATTATGAAAGAAACTACAGTGACCACGTTCACACAGCAGCAGAATACGGTTCTCAATACCACTGAGTTCTTAATACGGTTACGTTCACACACGGTACGGTTATTTACGGGTGTGACAACTGTATTCTATCACCCGTAAATTTTCAGGACTCACACGCGCTGTGTGAACGGAACAGGACTGGACAACTAGTTGTCCATCACATCATACAGTGCCAGAGAGGCGCTCTGCCGCAAAAACGCGCGTCTACCATGTGCTGCGTGCTTTAATTTGTGTTTTTGATAACTTACTGTTACGGAGAAATGAGCTGCGTGTCATCTTAAAGTTTTATATCCAGTCTCCACCGGAGCCGTTACCGTCAGTTTTGTGTTCTGTGCTGGGCTCAAATGCTCCGCTCTTCACCAAAATAAAAGCTGCTGTCGATTTACGAAAGTTTGACGAATGAGCTCGCGGCTCGATTGGTATCTCGTCCTGTCAGAAAGGGATAAAACTTTAGGTTTTATGGACGTCGCCATCTTTTATATTATTTTGGTCACTGTCGCTATGGTTACTAGTAAGGAATGGACCCTTTTCACAAGCCTTTGATGACGCGTTTCAACGGTCATCATCATAAATCCTTTAAAGTTTTTTAGATTTTGATTTTTAAAAATATGTATGTACATTTATAACACTATACTTTGCATTATATCACCTTTTCATCAAGTTGCAAAAAAAAAAAGTTAACTATGCCAGGGTGTTTCTAATGCCGCGTCAATGGGAGGGAAAGTAAATTTGACATCGTTCTCTCTTCTGACTCCCGATATCAGTCTTGCTCAATTTTTTCCTTTGATTGAAAGTCGTGAAAATACCATCGTGTAGTTTTTCTTTTGCTATTTAAGCAAATAGGAATGCAAAAAAATATATTTGTGGTACTCTCCTATTCACTGCTCTTGGATTTTACCCAACTATGACGACTTCCGCTATGAGAAACCCGGAAATGTGAGAAAGGTCCATACGGGCTCATTGTGCCTTCATACAGAAAGTATTCGAGACGTTTCTGTAAGCTGCTGTGTGAACGGGACATTTCGAGACTCACACCTGTAAATAAATGCGGTTGTCAATCCCAAAAACTGACAGTGTGAATGTAGCCTAATGATGTGAAAGAGTAAGTCAAGTAAACCTAACATTTTAAGACAGTAACAAAAATTTGACCTCAAATATCCTTCTGCACTTTCTGCAGACTGTCAGCTACGATTATGAAAGAAACCACAAGAAGCTCTCACATTATCAATTATGTGACATAAAGATGATATTTTCAATAGATCCGAGTACATTGGTTAAAAGGTTAGTTTCTTTTGTCATCATACCACAGTTAAGACCAGAAGGTGATGGACCTGTCATCTGAAATCAATAATCAATCAGATCAATAATGCTTGGACATCAGGTCGTAGTTATGCTCAGACAGGTCCTTCATTCAGAAGGCCCCCAGAGTGTCAATATCCAACAGGATTATGGGCAAGAATGGCCGCAAGTGACAACTAATTGTTTGGGGGCTGTGATCTTCAATGAGACCATTCGCAGAATTAATTAACCTGGTTAGGGCAGGGTGTAGGCAATGTGACAGGGTGTTTTGAGTGGGATAACATGTCCGCAGAGGAGCAGTATGTGCAGTGAAGTGGAGTAAAGAAGTGCTGATTTAATGAGGGGGGGTAATTGTCAGTCGTTGCCTGGTGACTGCTCCAAAAAAGAAATCCACTGAGAGAGAGTCAGTACGGGCGTTTCTTCCAACACGTTGTTATGATAGAAATATCATTAATCGATTGATGAAATGTTAAAGAATGATTGTTTTCAAATAGGTTTCCAGTCATGCAAAAGCATGCAAAATTCACTTTTACATAGTGTTTGCATATAAATGTGTCTTAGCAGTGTGCGGACAAAACCACCCTACAATGATATAAAAATCCATTCATTCCTTTTTTTAATGTCCAAAAACCTAAACAGTCCCAATTATTTAGCCGTTTTGATTTTCTAAGCAATATGACATCATACTGTTCAAGCTCCACCCACAACCACTGACATACTTTCCCATATTAGCATATTAGTAGCTCATTATCATTTAAAGAGACATGCACTGAAACGGCTCGCTGTGAACAAAGCTGTTTTTGAGAAGGTAAAAGGGTGTTGTTTTACATGACCATTGAGGAATTTTAACCAAATTATGTTACAGACATTTCATGAAGACCCTAAAGAATCATACAAACTTGTGGAAAATGGACATCTGATGTCCACTTTAACATTATACAAAGTATAGGCGTAATCTAATATGCTTTACCTTTCTTTTGGCAATACAGTCATACCCAAAGGCATATGAAAAAGAATGTTTTGAAATCCTTCAGTATGTAGCCTAGGCATTTGCACTAGAGATGCCACAATTCCCACATCAATATGGAGAGTTAAAACTGGTATATTTTGTTACTTACAAAGTTGTCTGCGATCTTCTTTGCACTGATCGCTTAGAGGTGTCATAAAGGGAACAGACTGCATACAGGGCATGATATATATTGTTTTGTATGACTCTCAAGGAGCCCATCTCCATGGGAACTGTTGTGGTGACTAGGGCGAGATTTTTCAAATAGAATTATACGCCCTGACGTACATCCTTTTAGAAAAACATGCCTGACCTGAGTGACGCCAGGAATGTTAATGGAATTAAATAATTATATCCTAATAAGTAAAATAAATGGAAAATTTCAGAAAGTTGTGGCATTCACTTCAGATGAAAAATCTTTTAAACATTTCTTTTGATTTTAGGAATAAATGGATAACTATGGTATCCAGGATTTGTTTGCTTTAACACAAGACAATGATCCCAGTATACACTCTTAAAAACAAAGGTTCTTTATTGGCATCAATGGTTCTATGAAGAACCTTGAACATCCATGGAACCTTTTAAATGAAGGAAGGTTCTTTACATTTTTAAAATGTTCTTCAAAATCGTTCTTTTAAGAACTGTTCACTGAAAGGTACCCAAAAATGGTTCTTTTATGGCATCACTGCAAAAACACCCTTTTGGAAGCTTCATTTTTAAGAGTGTATGATAAATTTTGACTGGCAAGTGTCTGCTGTTGTTTTCCCACTGTAATATTGATGTTCAGACTAAATTGTTTGCTATTTAAAAAAAAAAAACTGAAAATCTTTTTTTAATTAACTCATGTTTTAATTTTTTTTTCCCAGAGCCAAAAAGGAACTTCACTAATTACCCTCATGAAGGATCCATACATCCTCATCGCAGCAGGTCAGACCAGTAAACACAAATTAACTGTTCATTTCTGCTGTTCTAACAAAAATAAAAGTGCAAACCGTATTATCTTTTTAAAGGCAGATGTTTTTGATAAGAATAGATTCAGAATTGTGTGTTTTTGAACACTGAACTAATGGTTTAGTCAATTATGTGTGACACTAGGTGATGTGACACATTTAATAGGGTCATCTCTCTGTGAGTGTGTGTGTGTGTATGTGAGAAAAATAGAGAGAGTGAAGTGGTCAAGAAACACATCTGTGTTCGCCTCTGCCTCCCCTCCTCTCCAATTACAGTGGCTTGAGTGCACGAGCAAGATGATGCTGTTTATTATATCTGAGAAAGGAAAAGAATGGGTGCTGAGGGAGGGGGGAGAGATGGGCAGAAAGAAAGAATTCTTCAGAGGATGAATCCACTTACCCTCCTTATTTTCTTTTTCAGGTTCCATTTGTTTTGCTAACATGGCCATTGCTATGCTGGAGCCAGCTCTGCCCATCTGGATGATGGAGACTATGTGTCCCAGGAAATGGCAACTAGGTTGGAGAATGTACTTCTTGTTAATGTGCACACTTACACGTTTCTTCAATTCCCATCTTTTCACAGAAACTGTTACTGTGGGAAAGATGGAAAGTAGCTCCGAATGTACAGTGAAGTTTTGAACAAGGGAAAGAAACAGCAAATAAAGCCTAAAAAGTCTGATTTATTTATTAGTAAATTAATATTGAATATTAGTAAAAAGCTAAAGACTATCAGTAAAAACATCTAGGTTGTATTTACAGCAAAATTAAAAGGAAATAAAATTTGGCATGAAGAAAACACACACACACACACACACATATATATATCTATATATATCTATATTTAGTTTTTAATAAAATTGTTAATTTATATTAATTTATATTTATATTAATTTGACCTTTTTGGTAAATTGTAAAATATATTTGTAAAGTACAATTTCAGAACAGATTTACAATCCAGACTATAAACACAATTTAAACAGTAAGTGTGTTCTGGGTTTCTCCATGGTTTTCCTACTGTTTATAAAGCTGTGACAGATAATAAAGAGAAAGAGAGAGAAAAGAAAGCAGGGAAACAGGGAGAGTGAGGGTGGGAATGGGAGTGTCTTTGGTCTGGCAGGATATTGAGGTGTCATTGGCAGGCAAAGGAAAGCAAGAGAGCTAATGAAAGAGAAGGAGCGGGAGAATGAGAGAAGCAGCTTCATAACAGCGTCTGTGAGACGAACAGCAGCTTTGAGATCAAACTGATAATGTGTCGTCTTATCTGAACTCTCCCCTCTCTCTCTCTCTTTCTCCTCTCTCCTTTTAGGGGTTGCGTTCGTGCCAGCAAGCATCTCATATCTAATAGGGACCAACATCTTTGCCGTTTTGGCTCACAAAATGGGGAGGTAGGAGAGGGAAATTAATGTGTTTTTTTCTGTACTTCTCTTGCCTTATCTTCCTCCGCTTTGCTATCAGCTTCCTCTGTTTTGAAACAGCTCTAAATGAGTTTCTGTCGCCAGGTTTTGTAATTGGGTTTTTAAAAATAACCCTCAGCATGCTGTTTATTTGTTTGCTTATAATATACACACTACTTAAAATGATCCATAAGCACTTGTAAGAGGCATATG
This sequence comes from Labeo catla, assembly GCA_012976165.1. Classification (NCBI taxonomy): domain Eukaryota; kingdom Metazoa; phylum Chordata; class Actinopteri; order Cypriniformes; family Cyprinidae; genus Labeo; species Labeo catla. Next base: position 607,867 of record VONZ01000245.1, read on the forward strand.
CCGAAAGGGTCTGAAATTAACCTTGTCATACTTTCCAAAACCCTTTATGTATAATGCATTATAAAAGTAGTTTTAATGCATTAATTATGCCCTGTAATGCACCTTATAATGCATTGTACAATCTCATGAATAACTGTAACCACAGTTAATACGTTATAACACTTCATCAATTCATTGTTACGCTATGCATTTTAAATATGGTTATAATTATTTACAACAAGATATAACAACGCACATTTTGAATTATAATGCATTATACCCTTTAATAGCCTTTTTTTTTAATGCATTATACATAAAGGCTTTAAGTAAAGTGTATTTTTTTCTTTAAAATTATTAAATATAATTTATTATTTTTTAAACAGATAGATAGATAGATAGATAGATAAAACAGGCATTTATGTTAAAATAGAAATCTTACGTCACATTATAAAATGTCTTATTTTTATAAATATTATTTATAAAATATTATCACATTTAATAATATGAATTTAGTGCATCCATGTTGAATGAAAGATCAAATTAGTTCAAAAATAAATTGGCACTTTGAGTGTTAATTTTGGACCTTAGATGCGTGTTTGTCTGCATTTCTGTATCACATATGACATTTTCTTAAAAATGCCTGGAGATGTTTCTAAAGAAAAGACAGGCTGGCAAGGCATTTGAATTGTCAATGGAAAAACTCAGCAGGGCCTGCAGATTTCCACTGTGACATTTTACGAACTTTATGCGTCTCTATTAGAACTGGTGCTGTTGTTCAAGCTTTGTGACCTAGGTTTGTTACTGAATGTCTCAGTCCCCAGCAACCTCTGCTTCAGAACAGCAGACATTTGTTGGCTTCAACTTCAGTTGTTTTTTCTCTTTCTCTCTTTCTGTAGATGGCTGTGCTCACTTATAGGGATGCTTCTGGTTGGAATCAGCATTCTCTGTGTAAGTTCTTCTCCACTAAATCCCTGTAAGAGATTAACCTCTCTCCACACCACACCCGTGAATATTTCAACACCTTATCTTTCTGTCATTTCAGTACTGTTGTGGCCTAATATGTGTAGTGTGTTTGAGGGCTGGAAAGAAAGTTTATTTTGAAATCTCTGACTCTCTTTGCCCTGAACATATCCTGCTTAGCAGGAAGACAGTCTGTTCTCTTATAGATGCTTATCAGATTAGACTGGAAAACAAGTTCAGATGAGAGTCAAGTACACATTTGGAATTTTGCTTATGGAAAGAAACATCAGGGTTAAAAAGGTTATGAAAAGGCACAAAAACAATGTTCTGTTTTATAGAATGTTTTACTGTATTTGTGTTTTTTACATTTTACAATTAATAAGATGTATATGCACCAGCTTCCTGTATTAAGGTCTTCTAATTGTCCAACAGGTGCCTCTTGCAAAAGACATATACGGACTTATTGTGCCAAACTTTGGTGTTGGATTTGCAATAGGTGAGCTTTGCTCCTTTATCTGTATTAGAAGTTTCTAAAATATTATTGTAGTATGTTAATGTCAAGTCAAGCTGATCAGTTTAGTTCAATTCATTAATTATAAAACAGATTCAATTTAGCGTAACATACTTGTTGTAGAGATGCTTCTCATTTTAAATAAATAATTTAAACCTGAAATGAAATGTAAATTGATATGCTGATAACACTATATAATTTGTAAAAATATATATATATATATATATATATGGGCTACATTCAGAAAATGCAAAATTAATGTATTTTCACTTGTGGCATCAGAGTATGAAATAGTCCATATTTTGTGGTCTGCAGGTATGGTAGACTCCTCCATGATGCCTATCATGGGTTACCTGGTAGATCTGAGGCACGTGTCTGTGTACGGAAGTGTGTACGCCATTGCTGACGTTGCCTTCTGCATGGGCTTTGCATTTGGTAATTTTTCCAATTCTGTTATTAAAAATTTAGTTCACTTCCAGAATAAAACTTTCCTGAAAATTTACTCAGCCAACAGTTTGAAAGTCCAAACTGCAGTTTTAACGCAGCTTCAAAGGGCTCTACACAATCCCAGCCGAGAAATAAGGGTCTTATCTAATGAAGCAATGTCAGTTTCTAAAAAAAAAAAAGAAAAATTTATATACCTTTTAACCACAAATGCTGACTTGCACTTGCGCGCATTACGTAATCACGCTGGAAAGTCATGCACGGTTAGCTCTTTGTCTGTGCCCTCCGGTTCAAAAATATAGGGTACAGTGAAGATCTCCATCTCATTTTCTCCTCCAATTTCAAAATTGTCCGGCATTGTTGTTTTACCTTTTTTTTTGTAAATGCCGTTTGACTTTCTTTGCACATTTGCTTTGTAAACACTGGGTCAGTACTTCCGCCTACATCATGCTTGACCTTTCCAACCTTACTATGTAATGCATGAGCTCGAGCTAGTGCAAGACGAGCATTTCTGGTTAAAAAGTATATACATTTTTATTTTTCAAAGAAAATGACGGATATTTTCTCTAGATAAGACTCTGGTATCATGTAGAGCCCTTTGAAGCTACATTGAAACTGCAATTTGGACCTTCAACCCATTGGCCACCATTGAAATCCTCTATATGGCGGAAAATCCTGAAATGTTTTCCTCCAAAAACTTGATTTTTTGCGATAATCCTTTAATTTTCATTAATTTGAATTTCTACTTGGAAGTTTTTTGGAGGAATGTATTAGCAGCATTTAAAACTCATGTGTGTTTTGTAGGTCCATCAGCAGGCGGGGCGATCGCAAGGAGCATCGGCTTCCCCTGGCTCATGACCATCATCGGTGTAGTAGACATCCTGTTTGCTCCTCTCTGTTATCTCCTGCGAAATCCTCCAGCCAATGAGGAAAAGATGGTCAGACTCCACAATATGTCATTCATCACTTCAACATACATTCATTCTAGTCTACTCACTCTCAAACACAAATCTTAAAGCAGTGTTATAGTTCAATTGCATATATTTACAATTCATTTAAAATCCATTTTACTTCCAAAATGTGACAATATCCACCCAAAACAAGATATTCAATGAGAAAAACTGTAGGGACTTGATTTTATGAATAAGAAATGGATCGGATGATAGCTGTTACAAACCAGAATAGAGCCAGGCCAAATGCATGTTTGATAAATAGTTTGATCCGACAGCAAACAATACCTAAGTCATGTTAGAAATAATGCCTAGTCATTTCAGTGAAAGAACAACTTTTTTATATTAACATGCACCAATCATTTACAAAAATACCCATGCGTTAAAGGAAAAAGTTTCCATTTTGATTTCATGTTGTCTTCAACATGGAGTGTTTTAATTTGTGATTTTTGCACTTTGATGCAAAAAAGATGACTGTATCCATATGAAGAGATGCAAAAGCCTCTAAGTGCCATCTGAAATTGTCTTCTAAAATTTGCCTTTTTCTCAGGCTCCAATGTATATGTTTGGTTATTTCACTTTATTGGCAATGAAAAGAACCTATTTATTGCTATTAAAGTGAGCCTGTAAAAAATGCTCATTTTAGAAGAACATTTCAAACGGCACTTAGAGGCTTTTGCATCTGAACTCTTCATATTCTCTTCAATAACCATATGTTCACTCTCCACCTGCCATTCACACATGCTATCCTTTTGATTGCATCTCTAACTTCAAGTCACTGACATGATAGAATATGACTGCAATAGGAAATTATGTTACATAATAGATACAAATAAAAACTGCGCAGGATGCCCTTAAGCTAAGATCAAAGAGTGATGTTGATCTGAACAGACTCGTGTGTTTGCCCTCAAATGCTGCGTGATCAAAGCCAAGCATCATGGTCTTTCTTTCTCAAGAGTAGCACTACACTGTTCCTGAAGAGCACTAACGTGCACACGCACACAAGCCAGATCTGTACGCCTCTGTGCTTACACACTCTTTATCAAAGCCTCATTCGCAGTGCAATAAACCAACCATCTATCACTAGCAGTGGCGCACTGTTAATGACACCAGCCCTGCCCACAACTGATGATGTCACAAATGGCCATTTCGTTTGCGAAATCAAATCACTAATTGAGAATTATGAATGTAGCCCTCTCGTTCAATACTTCAATACCTAAATAAAAAAATTCTGTCCATAGCAGTAGCCAACTGGATTTAAGGATTAGTTCACTTCCAGAATGAAAATTTCCTGGTAATTTACTCACCCCCCATGTCATCCAAGATGTTCATGTTGTTCTTTCCTCAATTGAAAAGAAAATAAGTTTTTGAGGAAAACATTCCAGGATTTTTCTCCATATAGTGGACTTCAGTGGTGGCCAGTGGGTTGAAGGTCCAAATTGCAGTTTCAATGCAGCTTCAAAGGTTCTACACTGAACTGAACGATCAGTTACTTTCTAAGAAAAATACACATTTCTATACGTTTTAACCATAAATTCTTGTCTTCCACTAGTTTGACCTCACATATTACGTAATGGTAATGCGTGCGGTCAATTGTCCGATGTTGGACGGTTTTAAAATTGGAGGAGTTTTTCGCTCTACAGTACCTTTTGGAATGAAGTACACAGGAAAGAACTAACCGCAGGTGACCTTTCCAGCGTGATTACATAATGTATGAAGTCGCAGACGTGCATCTCAAAACTAGTTTTCATTTTTATTCTGGAAGTGAACTAATCCTAACAGAGTACCATCTAAAAATAAACTAAAGAAATACATACAAATTGATTTGTATGTACATACAAATTGACAAATAAATAGACTAGATTGCAAAATAGATTACTACATAGGTATCTAACATTCTAAACATGAATTTAAATGTGTTATTTATTTGATTCATCATTTATTTATTTGTACATTTTAAATGTGATTTATTAATTTGTATATAATATAAATATAATTTATATCATTTAGAAATAAATTACATTTGCATAATGTTCCATGGTAATATTTTATTTATAAGTACATCTGTTATTAATGTAAGTATATCGGTTATTAATTTGATAAGTATTTGTTTACATTTGTTTAAAAAAACATTAATCATTATTAACATTGTTTTTGTTTGTCACTGCTGGTCTTTCATAACTTCAGGTCTTACAGAGAATTATTAGTGTCAAAGAATAAACATTTCTAAAATTTCACATTTATATAAATGAGACAAGTAATTTTGCAAATCCAGAATAAAGTTCCAACAGTTTTCTTCCTTTCAGTGTGTACACTGCTATTTCATGTCAATCTTTTACGCAGTCATTTGCACAAACAAATCTATAATCAACATCGGAGCGTGATACTTTGTTTCACTTTTAAAAAGGATGTACTAAGTTCGAACACCTTTTTTTGCGTTGACTATTTTAACACATTTTGTGTTATTTTGTGTACATAATTGACACAAATTGTGAAACTATAACACATCAGTGTGTAGAAAATTAGTTGCGTTAATTGCAGGATTAACACATGGTTGAGTTATAAGTATCACAGAATGTGTTGTCCTTAATTAGACATAAAGGTGTGTTAAGAACAACAAATATTGTGTTGTTTTTAACATCTCCTTTTTAAGGGTGTTGTGTAAATACATACAAGCTAAGTCTGTGTAAACACACAGTATATTTGTTTTGATGTGATTTGTATGTGACATTTAGATCACTCCAAATAATTGTGACGGCATAGGCTGTTAGGTCTCCCGTACACCATTAATTGTTTCTTATCTCTGTGTCTTTCCCAGGCCATTTTAATGGACTCTAACTGTTCAATGAAGACCCGTTCCTACTCCACCCAGGGCTCCAGCTACCAAATGGGCGACGATTTTGATCCCGAGAGCCCTGAATAGTCCACATCAAAGCCCTCGGCCATGTATGTCACCCAGAGTATCTATTTTGTTGTATGAAAGAGGAAAACAACAGACTTTAAAGGAAAACCAACAATGCTAATTTGTGAGAATGTCCTATATCTGTCCCACACTGTCCTGTGGTCGTGACGGTCATGTTCTTCTGAAGCAAACCAAAGTTGTTCTCATTGCTGTTTGTTCTCAATGTGGGAGAGGGGAAATATCTAACCAACAGCCTTATCGATATGGATAACATTTGTGTGCAATTCAAAATGCGGGATTTGAGAGAGGATAAAAGAAAAACATTAACTACAGTTTTATTCGGCATAATGATGTTCATATGTTCTCATTTAAAAGTCAGACAGGGTAGTAAAACTTAATGGACAGATTTGTAGTGGATATTTATTGTTTGTATGTGGTGGTAGGAAAGTATGGTCTTCATATATGTATCTATCAGTCTTTTCATAGGCGTAAATGTCAGTGAAGGTGCATTCGAGTCAGATAAATGGATTATAACACCTTGAAATGGGCCTTAAAATGTTGCTATTCGTATCGTAATCAGTTCAAACTACATCATATATTATAGAGAACAGCTGACGAACTTTTTAGGCAAATTAAAACTTGAATTTCGACATTTCAGATCAATTTCTTCAATCTGGTACATTATTTGATTCCACTGCTGTTTTAATTTAGGCTTTTGAGAAGAGTTTTTAGTGTTACCTTGCACTGAAGTGTGCAGTTTGTCCTTTTCAAAATATGTGCCATGTTTTTGTTTGTTTTGTCATGAAAAAGCAAAAGGTCTGACAGCATCAGATAATCAAGCAGGATGTCAACAAGTCCTCCTGTCCCGTTCTGTTTGTGTGACTTGTGTGATGTCCGCTAAAAATGATGTACTGTACTATCAAAGATGAGCCACAGCTAAGTTTTTGATTACACATGGTGACAAACTGTTTCAGTTTAGTTAAATACAAGTAAATTATTGCTGTAAAGCATCCAGATGCTTTAGGTACTTTAGATTATATTTTGCTTTTAAAGTGTATATAGTATATATAAATATATATATTTATATATTTTAGTAAGTCCTTTGAATGTGCTGTAATGCTACTACGTTCATTTGTAAAGAATGCCTCAATACTGCTCTTTCCCATTTTAGACTTTTCTTTTATCTGTTTTTTGCTTCTAGTAAATGTTATTGATCTTCATTTTGAAAACTGGCTGTGAAATAAAACATTAGCCTTAAATTGAGCTCCTTAAATCTTAAAGCCATATACAAAATTACTAGGGTTTTATCAAGACTATAAATTCATATCCATTTAGTTTATTTATTTGTGTGAGGCAGTGAGCTTAATTAGCAAGTCAGAGGTCTGTGCAGGTCTTTTTAGCTATTTGTATATTTATTTATTTATTATTAAATAAAGACGCATTCTATGCCTTAAAATCAGACATCCTGCTGCAAACACCTTTTAATGGCGTATCTATAAATGTTTTTGAAAAACAGAAATCGCAAACAGTCCTACAGTACACGGACCCTATCCACCTTATTTTTCCGTAATACTGGCCATTTGTAAATTTTATTGGTCTGGATTCCAGTTTTATCCGCATCCAGCTATTTTTAGCTGTACAAAACAGCTCATTTTGCTGCTTGATATTGCAAATTGGTGTGTTTTACCATATTATTTTAATGTATTATCTTAATTATGAACACACTGGTTTGTAGTGCAAACAGTTTTACCGTTTACCGCATGTTGTTATACTTCGTTATTTCCCTATAACGGCTAATGAACTGGAAATCTCGCTCATAAGTTTACTTCGCGTTGAGGAATAAGGTGGATTTTTCATATGCTAAATGACAGCTTAATGTAATATTAAAAACATGGCTAATTCCCATCGTTGGTTTATCCAATAGATTATATCAGGCATTTTCATATGGCCTGAACTAGTTGGTTTCTGTGGTAAATTATCTGACTAGTACAGGTAAAACAGTTTTTAAATAAGTCTTCAATATAGCTTGATTCTCCTTTATTTTCTTGGCGTCATTGTACGAGAGAAACGTTCTTTTATTGCAGGATACATCCAGGAAAATAAAGTCAAAGATTTGATACACAGCATGTTTTTCTCTGAAGCTACAATCAGTTTAACGCAACAGAACTAGCCTTTGAGAAAAATCATGTTAGCTCAGCTTTAAGTATCAGCACAACTGGAGGATGTTTGTGTTAGATGAGAGGAACGGTACCCTGCTCCCAATCTGCTATTATTACAACTGCAGTTATGGACAGAACAAACGTGGGTGAGTCAGCAGACAAAATTCGCCAATGACACCGTGTCTACACCGGACACTATCGGCGCGGCGCGGCAAAATACTATTAAACCTATTATAATAAGTGATGCTGTCCACACCCGACAGTAAGCTAATGCCGCGTTCTGTTTATGACGTACTGACAGAAAGTTCGAAAAATTGGCAACGGTCGCTTGTCGCTTCCAATGTAGAGCTGTTGCGACACGACGCGACAACTGTAGCATCCGGTGTAAACACGGTGTGACGCTCCACAGGTTGGTTCCACAATGATCTAAAACAAGGTATCTAACTACACAGGTTTAATCAGATTGGTAAATGCCAGTGTTTGAGTTCCAGCAGTGTCCTTTAACATCAATGTCGTTTTTTAGCCTGTTTACCCAGTAAGGGTTTAGAGTATTATGTCATTTATTTTCAAACTGTTTCCAGAAATTAGTGTATGTGCCAATGTCAGTGTGTGCCTTCAGACTGGTATGTCTTGTTTGTGTTAAACTATATCAACTGGAAGGTTGGGTTGATGGTTTTATATCCAGTGTTTGATCTGGTGGTTAGGTTTTACATCAGCTTTAGAGCTCTGAAAGTAATGTGTTTGACCACGAGAGAAAATAAATGTTTGAAAGACATAATGCTTGTTTTCCCCCAATGATCTCCATCATTTTGCAAACGAAACAGACTTTACATAATTGTCAAATCATTTTAGTTCATACAATAATGGTAAAGACTGCGTTATCCAATGAAAATCCAATCAAATCGAACTTTAATATGTTGTTCTATTGATTTAAAAAATGTGTTTTGCTTTACTCAATTGGATCGAGGTTTAAGAGTGTTATTTCCTGTTATTGATTCTGCAGTGTGGCAATCTTGTTAACGGGTTCACCACCAACAAAATGCCACCTGCTCCCAATCTCTTATTAAAGGATTAGTTCATTTCCAGAATGAAAATTTCCTCATAATTTTCTCACCCCTATGTCATCTAAGATGTTCATGTCTTTCTTTCTTTAGTCAAAAAGAAATTAGGGGTTAAGGAAAACATTCCAGGATTTTTCTCCATATAGTGGACTTCAATGGGGATCAACGGGTTGAAGGCCCAAACTGCAGTTTCAAAAGGCTCTACACGATCCCAGTTAAGGAATAGGGGTCTTATCTAGCAAAACCATTGGGCATTTTCAAAATAAATAAATAAATAAATCTTTTAACCACAAATGCTCATCTTGCATTAGCTTGAACTAACACATTACGTAATGACACACATGTGACAAAACAACGATGTCAGATGATTTTGAAGTTGGAGAAGAAAATGAGTTTTTCACCCTACCCTACCTTTTTGAACTGAAGTAAACAGACGAAGAACTAACCCCACATGACTTTTCCAAATCGATTACGTAATGTGTAAAGATGTGCATGCACATCGCAGAGCTAGTGCAAGATGAGCATTTGTGGTAAAAAGTATAGAATTTTATTTCATTTTTTTTGTTTCGCTAGATAAGACTCATATTTTTCAGCTAGGATCGTGCAGAACCTTTTGAAGCTGCATTTAAACTGCAGTTTGGACCTTCAACCCACTGGCCACCACTGAAGTCCACAATATGGAGAAAAATCCTAGAATGTTTTCCTCAAAAAACCTTAATTTCTTCTCGACTAAAAAAAGACACAAGCATCTTGGATGACATGGGGGTGAGTAAATTATCAGGAAATTTTTATTCTGGAAGTGAACTAATCTGCTACTTTTCCATTAAAGACAGGCAAGACAGACGTATTTGTTGGCAATCACATCTTTTGAAATATCACTCACTCTCTGGTTTCATACCATCGCAACTGGTTTCTTGCTTATAAAATGTAGTGAAAATCACAGATGACTTAAAAATTAATATTGTTTCAGTATTCATCTTGTTTCTACACTCACTGTGACAAATATCTAGCCTACAGCAGAGCAGAGTAAATGTGAAGGTGCAAAAATTACAGAGGAACGTTTTTTAATTCTAATAATTTATTTATCTCAAGTGCGTAAGCAAATATGATATGTCAGTGCGTAAAGGTCTTGCAGCAAGTTTAAAAGCTGTGCACTTTGTCGGAAGATGCCCTCCACCATAAATAAAACCCACAAACGAAATCATATTTACATGAAGCAAAAACAACAACAACAACAACAAAAAAAGAAAGGATGAACCCACATGTTGAGCACTATATAAGTTCAGGGAGAAAGAACAGGGTTTAAAGTCACCTACATTACTAGGCTATTTACAATAGCGCTTTAAAACATGACACAGCTTTCAAGAACAACAACAGCTTTCCCAGAAAAGCTTAACCACAGTTTGCCAAAGAGAATGTGATGGGTTTTATTTTACTTTTTTTTTTTACTGTGATAATTGGAGAAATATTTCAAGAGCATATGATTGTGGCATTGTATTTGAGAAGCACAGGTTTACAACAGCAGCAGCAACTAGACAAGAAGCCAAAAAAAAAAAAAAAAAAATAGTAGTCATTTTTGTGACTAATTTAGAAAGCTTACCATTTAAATGTTACTCCTTCAAAGTGAATCAAAAAGAAAAAGCTCCTTTCTGGTTTGAGCGGTAATGAACTTATGCAAATATTGCACAAGCAAGGACAAACTAATTCTACACCAGCTGAATAGGGCATGTTGTCCAAGGCCCACGTGGGGCCCAATAGTGATACATACTTATTGGGCCAGGGTGAGGGGGACCCAACCTTAAAGGGGACGTCCCAGTCCCATTGAATAGATGATATAGCAGCAGAAACGTTAACAAGGACAGTTAACACAGGTTGGTTAGACTAGGACAGGACTAGGAGTTTTGGTCCAACTCTAATCAAACACACCTGAAGGTAATCAAGGTCTAAGGGTTGATAGAAATAGGCAGGTCAGTTATAATCAAGGTTGGAGCAAAACTCTTAAGAACTGAACTAGGACGAAACTAGGAATTTCGTCCTCGTGAACTAAAAGCCTCGTCAAAAATGTTTAATTCAGGAAAACAGATCCAGTAATGCATGTAGCAAATTACAGTCATTCGTGTGTAAACCACATGTAGTAACAGCAGTATCAAATCCAAGTTGATTTAAAGAAATTAAATAAAAGATGAAAACTAACCAGCAATACACAGACGGAGGCCACAATAGACTCAACTTTTGAGCCTGGCAGACAGGTTACAGACTGTTAATGAACTTCCACATTAGCTTTTGGAATTAAGGAATACTGTATGCATTGACAAGAGAGTTTTTAATGATGTTTTACACTTTGAGAGATGATGTGTTGAGAGGTGAACGGAGTAATGAATGTAAAGTGAGTCATGTGGGAGATACATTCATTAGTACACGTGTAAAATGGCAACATATCATGCCCAAACATACATGTGAGACATACTGAAAGTTGCATGATAATAAAAAAAAGAAACACAATACATAAATTAAATCAAAATTAACTGGCTGACACATTCACACAAACATAACCATTCACAAAGATCAACTGATGATGGAGAAGAAGTATCCAAATTGGTTTTGAGAAAAATCGCCACCATTTTAGAATTCGATAAAGGCTCAAAGCAAATTAATTGTGAGATTATATGAGATAGTGACAATTATTGGAAACATATATTATGAAACATACATATGCAATATAAATATCCCACCCTCAAAAAAAGAAAACAGTCACATTGGCTTTGTGACACATATAAATTAGACAAAGAATGGTCCCCAAGTAGAATAATAACTTCAAGATTATCTGTCCGATGAGGATTCAACATTAAACATTCTAAAAAAAAAAAAACCCAAGAAAACATTAACATTAAAGAAATTATGCTTTAAAATTAGCAACAATTGTAAAGTAACACAAGAAAAGGTGTTTACTAGAGAGTAAAATGTTGGTTAGGAATGGCATCATGTTCTATGGACTGTTCTTAAGGATTTAATCCTACATTTTGTAGTGGATATAGTGTAAGGCAGAGGGGCTTGAAGCTCAAAACACAATGGTCAGGGTGTATTTCCAACCATGAAAGTCACTAACAGCACACACGTATATAATTCAGTCTCTACCAATACACAAAGTTAAAATAAATATACATATTCAAGCTCATCTTGCTTCAAGCTCACACTGACTGTCCCTATCGAAGCTTGTTATGCTTAAAAAAAAACAAAAAAAAAAACAAAACTGACTGCACCTTTCAGGTAAGGCAGGTAAAACTTGGTTTGATCATGTAATGGGAATTCATATTCTGTGTATTTTATGTAATACTGCTCAAAGTCTACAGATTGATGGTTCTGTTCTCTAAAACAGTAACTAAGGACTAAAGATGGGGGAAAATATTTATTAAAAAAATTAAAATGTAAAAAAAAAAAAAAACTGGTAAACTACTGACACTCTCACTTAATTCCTCAATTGACAGTACATTGCAGTGATTTTTAGGAATACTTTCGCAAACCTCACAAATCACCTGTGGGACACCCACAGGTCAACTAAGTCATGCTTGAGAAAAAGTCTTGAATCCCAAGCCCCGATGCCTTTTGCCATCTTTATGGTAATGCCTCTACACAGATCTGCTCCTCTGTAATCTCATCCAGCATCTGAACATCAACAGGACTGCAAATGTCACTGTCGTACACTTCTGTGCCCATCAGTGCCTCCTCCAGACCCTCGGTTTTGGCCTTTGAAAAGCCATGCTGTTCAGAAGGTGAGGTGCTTTCTACAGACTCTAGGTCTTCGATTCCAGCACGGTAGTGAATCATGAGCAGAGTCAAAGCTTGGAGTCGTTCGCCGGACTTGGCCAGAGCTGTTGAGATGAGGGCCTTGCGTCGGGAGTCAACCGTCTCTCGCTCTTCCACACTCAAAGAGTTGTTATGCTCCAGCTCTTGGTCAATCTCCTGTTGCAACTTGTCCAACATAAACTCCAGTTTCTGCGAACGCTCATCTGTTGGGAGGCCACGGTAAAGATCTCGACCGATCTCTTTGACGGCGATAAAGACGCTGTCGTCTAGCCCGCCTTCCTTGCGCATCAGTTTGGAACCACCACTACCAGGTGGCTGCTTGGAAGGACTAGCCCCGACGTAGGTTTCGGTGTCACTGCTCTCATTGTCGGATGTGTTAGGTGTGTGTTTCGGAGAAGGTTCCACCACCCCTGGTCCCATTTCTGCAACCTGTTCTGCAAGTCTGGCTTTGGGCACCTGCCTTAGATTAAGGAGTCGAGAGCTAGTGTTGATAATGTGACGTGTAAGGCCAGTAGTTGCCCGATTGATGGTAGACTTGGCCTCGGGGTCTGCTCCACGCCGGACTAAGGTGGCCACGCAGTAAGGGTAATCTGTTAGACACTTCTCCTGACACTTCTTGTGGCAGACGTAAGAACAGGTCATGCACTGCGAAGCAGCCTTGGTCCACACCTTCTTCTTGCAATAATCGCAATAAGTGGGATTCTGGAACTGAGTGTCTTGAAAATTGTGCCGCATCTCTCCGATCTGCATGCTGCTGTAACTTGGTTCATCCCGGGTGACCATGAGTACCTGCTCCCGTTCCTTTTCCCGGTCTTTTAAGTCCTCCTCCTGAAGACTCCCTGCACGCTCACGTTCTACCAGTCCACTCGAGAGGTCTGACTCTCCATCTGCAAGGTAAGTGAAGTTGAGCGTAACATCTCCATAACAGAGCTTCTCGTTGAAACCTTTGTGGGTGCTCAAGTTGCGCAAAGCAGTTCGGCTGACGCTGGCCCTTGGTTCAGGAGCAGATAGACGGAAGGTGCTTTGATATTCTGCAGATGACGTAGATAAGCATTCCAGTGCTATGTGTTCCAAGCGCAAGCTGATGTGCCCCAAGCACAAGAGACTACCGAGCTTGAAGGGGTCCTTGCACCAAAGTGCTACATTAAGGAATTTGTGGTGGCTTTCCACTTCAAAGATCACAGATGCCTTGTTCCAGCGGGCAGCTCTGCTGCGGTACATGGTTTCAGACGATTCCCAGAGACCCTGCTCATCGACACTGTCCCTAGTGTTAGAGGAGCTCTCGGATATCTTGTCTTTGGCTGAATCTTGCTTGTTTGTGGCTGGAATATTTGGGGTTTCCTCTGCTGGCTCTGGGTGCTTACTTACAGGCTTTGCCTCTGGTAACTTAGCAGGGATTTTCTCAACCGGCTTGTCGCCGTTCCCTGGAGTGGGTTGTGTTTTCTCCGGACTTTTTTCCACCACAGGTTCGTTACCTTCGACCAGGCTTTGGGTCTCTGAAGAGGCAGATGTGACTTTTATATGGGGCCTAGGAGGAACAGGAGGGCGTGCAGGTGGTGGAGGAGGGGGCACCGTTGGTCTCTGTGGTGATTCAGAAGGTTCAGTGGTCTTGAGAGTTGGCGCCTTTGGTGATTCTTTGGGCTGGGGTTTGAGCGGGGACTGAAGGTTCAATCTGCGGTTGAGAATTGGCGAGATGGAACCAAGGGGCTTGGCCAAATTGGCCACAGTTTTTTTGGGACTTTGGTTTACCGAGAGCAGGAAATCCTCTTTAGTGTCAACAGTTACTGGAGCTGCAGTTGACTTGGACTCGACGATTAGCTCCTCAAACTCAGAGTCATTGTCTCTGTTATCAGATATGTCCATGGTGGTTATTGGGGCTGGGTCCTCCTCGTAGCCCCCAGGCTGATTAAGATAGCTAGGCTCCTCCATTGGGCCTAGGGTTTCTTGGAGCGCCCCCAAGCCCACAGTAGGCACCTGGTGCCGGACCGGCCTCTCATATAAGACTAACACTCTCTCTCCAGCTTGTTTTAACAGCTTCGGCACTTGAACAGAGGACGTCACTTTGACTCCTGTGCAAATAGACATGAAGAACGCTTGAAACTTTGCAAATCTATTATAAAATTGGGCATTGAATGAACTATCCACCATGTCAAACATTTCATTTGAGTAGTAAAAAGTAAATGTATGCAATCTCTAACCTCCAATAGCAATGAGGCGATCTCCTCTCTGTAAGTCTGCCAGGGCAGCTGGGGAGTTTGGGGTGACAGTTTCTATGCTCACATGCACAGTGTCACCATCACTGGCAGGGACATGCCTGAACGTCATTCCCACGCTCCCAGATGGTCCTTTGATCACCTCAGTCTGCAACAGATAAGAGAAAAATATATCAGATTTGCTAATAAGGTTGTGCAATTGAAGAAACTTGGGATTCACAATTATAATTAGATTCCGAGTAGGTTCACAATTTGTAACATCTTTGTTCTATTGCAGGTGTTGTTCTGGCATACAATTCTTTAAGACATAAGATCACCAAGTTGGACTAGATAGGAAAGCAGAAGTTAGGGGAAGCTTTTGTTACTAGTTGAGGGGAACTCTAGCGGTGAAGCCAAAAGACAGTGTTTTTTAAAGCTTATTTTTTGACAGCAATAGCAGTTTATAATTAGGGCGGACAACCTACATTATGATGTGAACAAGACAGCCTTCGATTTCTATAGAAAGCTCTCTCTTCCCATCACATCCAACAATTTTCATGGTGATAAAACAATGCTCTCTAAAACGAAGGAAGGGAGGTCTGCAATTACTGCTAATTTCACTGCAAACGTGCCACGAAGTAGCAGCTGCTGTTTCGGGGCTGGCTGCACCACAAACCCTGCATCACAAAATCCACCTGCAGGTCCACCTGCACCTCAGGGTGATACCATTCAACAACAGGTACATAAGGAGGTAGTTAACGCGCCAGACTGAGGAAAAATTCCACTGGATCCACCAAGAAAAAAGAATAATGATCTGGACTGTATAATAGTTGCACAAACACCAGTATGATTGTTTTTCATTGATCTTTCCATGATATGTCCTCTGTGTCTCCTGTGTTCTTTCTCTCTCGTCATTTGTGCTGGGGGTGGGCAAGAAAAGACAGGATGCAGATCTACGCTGCTGAGATGGATGACTGTAATTTTGCTGCTGTCATTTGTTATAACCCTTGAGAAGGGCACTGATTGAGTTAAACATGGGATGAAAAAACAGACAATCTACTCAAGCTGGCAAGCAGAAGACTGACTTGCCCAGTTTTGACCAATGACTAACTGTCTATAGAAACATTCAAGAACCCTCTGAAAGTTCTTTGAAGGCAACTTACAAAAAACCCAAATTCAACGGTATAAAATTGACTATCTATGTATATGTTATTAATAATAAATCTATTTAACATTGATATTTTGTGATGTAAAAGCATGAAATGTTTTATTTGAATATTCACTGTTTAAAACTGTCAAGCAAACATCACAAAAAGCTCAAAACTGATTCATCAGATTATTTCAAAGCATGTTTTTGACTTATTCAACTGCTCTGCCATTGAAGGAGGGCATTTGTGGGAACCATAGGAGTGTGTAAGAAATGAGACAAGGGGAAAACACTTGTGCCAATACTATTTGCATACATGTCAGCTGAGATGCTGAAGATAAGTTTGTTTATAACAGACAAAATAAATACACAGGAACATAAATCTTAATGACTGAAGGGCTGCTGTTAAACTCTCCACAGAGATGATTAATTCTGAACATATCCTCCCTCAGGACACAACCTGATCCCACCCTTTACACATGTCAGAGAGGGTTCGTGGGAGAAAAACAAAAGCTCCAGGCTCTTTTGAGGACACTGATGGTCTTTTACCAGCAATGTTTGGGATAATTCATTGCAACCTGTTCGAGACAAAGTGTATGTGAAGAGCAAAGTATATGTGAGGAATCCAGAATAAAACTGATGTTTTGGATTTAATGAGGTCAATTACTGAAACAAATACGACACAAACAGAAAACAAGACACCATTGTTTGCATGGTACTGTGATCTAAAAAAGCTTTCATCTGACATTAACCTTAAAAAAAAAAAAAAACATTAAAATTACTTCCAAACATCCACATCAAAGTCTTCTGGTACAGGAACATGTTGTAAGTCAACATCAGAGCTGGTTGGACCTACATTTGGACCAAAGATAATAACTGGTAGCAGAGTGAAAGAGACACCTGCGCTTAACGTGTACCTTTGTTTTCCCACTTTTAGAACGACAAAATGATAATGTTCAAAGACAGGGAGAGAAGAAATGAAAGAGAGAAAGAAAGATTTGTCTGACACAGGAACCAAACGACGACATTGAGCGGCAATTACAGGCGATTTCTGTAGCTGAGCGGTGGCTAAGGGGTAATTACACAACCATGGAAAGGCGCAGCAGGAGGAACGCACACACACTCATTGCGTGCGTTACTGTGTGTCTGCATGTG
Organism: Labeo catla; assembly: GCA_012976165.1. NCBI lineage: Eukaryota > Metazoa > Chordata > Actinopteri > Cypriniformes > Cyprinidae > Labeo > Labeo catla. Next base: position 625,131 of record VONZ01000245.1, read on the forward strand.
TTGAGTGCAGGTAAACGGACTGCTGCCGCTCCAAACGGTACGTGAGGACGCTGTTCATGTGTCAATTTGTTGTCCGTCTCACCTCATCACCAAAAGGTTCGCAGATACACCCTCACATCAAGTATCACGGAAATATAAAACAGCTTTTCAACAACAAACAAACACAGGGGGCCTGTGGGAGGGGAGGGGACGGGGGGCATTTTCAGGTCACTTCCATTGATTACAGCATAAATGTCAGGATTAAAACACAACACTTACATACCAGTACACACATTCAATAGAACCCTGATAAAAACAAGTCTGCAGATGATAAAATGAAATCTCTTGTCATCATTTGCTCACCCACATGTCATGCCAATCAAATATGACTTCTGCAAAATATAAACTGTGAAAAATGTTCTGGTTCAGGGCACAAAAAGTAAAAAAGCAGCATTTTAGTACAAATCATGCACATAATTACATGTCTGAAGCCATACATGTATGTAGTTAAAGAGATAGTTCACCCAAAAATGAAAATTAATTACTATTAATTCAGAACACAAATTAAGATATTTTTGATTAAATCTAAGCTAAATGTCCCTGTATAGACAGCAACGCAACTACCATGTTCAAGGCCCAGAAAGGTAGCAAGAACATTGATAAAACAGTCCATGTGGCATCAGTGGTTCAACCGTAATTTTATGAAGCTATGAAACTTATGAAGAAAGAGTGAACGAAGGTCTTACGGGTTTGGAACGACATGAGGGTGAGTACTTAATGACAGAACTTTAATTTTTTTGGTGAACTATCCCTTTAAGATCTGTAGTTGCCCTGCCAATACTTTTAACAAATTAGCTTTGTTATTAGATTTTTAAGCCACCGTAGCTATAATATTTTATTTAGGGTTCGAGTGTGAAAAGCTGAAACCCTACTGTAATTGTTAAAATGGCCAAGGATCAGCAATCTCCATGTAAAACTGGCCGTAGAGTCGTAGAGACTTGAAACTTGGAGGGATGGTAGTACTCACACCATCTACAACGTCACCAAGGCTCACCCCAATCAGCCTGATGGGGGCGCTACAGCGATCAAAAGCACAAAATCACTCATAACTCCTAAACTGTTAATTGCAAGCTCAAGCATCTTATGTTGTTGGAACCCATGGCTCACGCTAGACAAATCACACACCACTGAAACAATTTTTGGGTATTTTGTCTTTTTTGTAAAACCTACTTTCACAAACTAGTCTTATGTTTTTCACCTTATCAGAACCAAACCAGTGCAGGAAGATTCTCCTAAATATCAATATTATCAAAAAAATAAAAAAAACTTTCGACTCTCTGTCACAATAGGAAGCCAAAACGTTCAAAAGGGTCAGGGTTGTCTTTACTAAAATGGCTATAACTTTTGAACAGAATGAGCCAAAATCACAACGCGTATGTAGGAGCTCAATCTGAGGTAACATTTAAAAAGTCGTGGAGTTTGGCCACTTGATGATGCTATAAGAGGGGAAAATCATAAAACTGGCCATAACTACACAACTGTGTGTCCTACCGATATGAAAATTGGTGTGCACGGTCTTGGTCCAAAGTGCCACAAGTGGCTATAAGGACATTTGTGCATCTCAAAAAGCATGGCAGCCAGAGGCTGATGAACTTTGAGCACCTATTAGACAATGTGAACGAAGGTCGATTGGAACAAAACTCGTTTGCCCGTGGCCATAAAGGTCTGTGAGAAATTAAAAAACAAATGGCCACTGGGGGGTGAAATCGCATTTTTCAAGGTTGTAAACAATTGTATATTGCGCTGTTTTTCACACATATTGGTATCATACGATAGATTCTGGACAACTTTACCTTTAGAACCACTGCTGTCAATCAAATTGTTTGTTAAATGATTGAGATGTAAAAAACCTACTTTTGTGAACTAGTCCTAGGTTTTTCACTCAGGATCTGGGGAAAAAAAAAAACTCCAATTTTCTAGACTTTCTACGTCAATAATTATCAAAAAAAAAGTTGAAATTTACAGTTTGGGAAGCTATAATGGAGTTGTTTAGAAAAGGGGCCTGTCCAAATATACCCAAAAGCCTATAAAGCCTAAACGAAAACGCAAAACTTCATGAAACATGGTGATCACATGCAACAGGTGATTCTAAACAAGCATGCAAAGTTTTACGCAGATTGGACCACAGCTGGCACTATAACACATCATGTATAAAACATCATATTTGTATGGTAAATGACCTGAATTTGCCAAAAATGTTTGTTTGTTTGTTTGTTTGTTTTTAAAAATCACTGATTTAGGTCATTACAGGCTTGATAAATATGTCATGTCTTTTTTCATATGTGCTTAAAGCACTTGAACCCCAGTAATCTCTGACATTAAACTGATTAAAATTGACAGAAACTTCAAATGAATGCTATTCTTTTGAACTTTCCATTCATTAGGGAATCCTATACACATGTGAAAGACCAACAAACATAGTGACAATCTTCGTTTTCCATGGAAGATAGTATTTCAAATTAAGTTGGATCAACATGAGGGTGAGCAAATAGACAAAGTAATCTTAAAAGCTTTACACTGCCAAATAAATTGTTTTTAAGAAATAATGACAATGTTAAAAGCATCTGAAGAGGAGAGAGCGGCAAACAAAACCGCATCAAACTTTTGATTTTCACTGATGCCTCCAAAAAGAACATGAGTCTTTCTCTCACATGGACAACACAAAACATACAGCAATATGCTCGGCCACCCTAATACTGCCTCCAAATGCGCACAGACATCAAATCGTACTGTGCACTCAAAGAGACAGAAAGACAGAATAACTGCTCAGAGAAAGAAAACATGTCACACAAAATCAGCCCTACACACTCGCATCAGACCTGGCACACTCTGTGCAACAAAATGGAAGTTTTCTTCCAGTCATCAGGTGTCAGCGAGTGCATGCGTGTTTGTAGGTGGTAGACGTGCTACGTGCACCGGTGTGATTGTTGACAGATGCCCATTGAAGCTATTGTGCACAACGGACAGTTGCCTTGTGTGTACACCTGTTGCTGGAGGAGCGACTGTGTGTGTTCATCCAAACCTCCCACTCTCCATTTCTCTCTCTCTCTCTCTCTCTCTCTACCTTCATTTTTCCTGCTATCCATTTCATTCATCCTCCCACTCCCTTCATCTCCCACCTTTCTCTTCGACTGGCTTATATAAATCTACCCTTTTCAGAACAGACTCTCATCCTTTACTTAAGCAACACGGGCGATAATGATGATGCCCAACAGACAACGTGAAACAGATACATACTTTGCTTTACCTTTTAGATAGATTCAGGGAAAAAAAAGGAAAAAAAAAAAAAAAAAGTACTTTTTTGCAGTTTGTGGTTGCTTACAAACTATACTTTGGCTCTTTTAAAGTCTTTTATGCCACCGAGGCTGCATTTATTTAATCAAAATTGCAGTAAAACGATTTCAATTTGATTTTAATGTCTCCTTGCTAAAATAAAAGTACTGATTGAAATGGATTGCGATTATCTAGATCACAACTATAGCTTCCAGATCAAAAAAATTTTGAGGGATGACAGAGACCGTGCCAAGTCAAACACTCGTGCCATGGGTGGTCATGTGATAAATCAACAGAATCAACAATGAAGCAGCAGGTTTATTTTGTCCTTTTGTTGAGTGAATGAGGTGTTCGGTAAAAGATCTATCATCAAACGATGGAACAGCTCTCTGAAAATGTAATGCTGTTTGACGTGTTTGAATGACTGATGCAAACAGTAAGGATCAAGACAGCGGCCATCAGCAACTTCAGATGCATGAAGAATCACGGAGAGAAGTGTAGCATACACCTTTTTGTACACTCTGTCTCCCCAGAGCCTGTTTCTCTTTTAATCTGTTAGTTTTATCCACAAGCTGAACTACAGAGGTGAGCTAATGAAATTAAGATCGACAAGCACATTCAGACTCACTCTGGCAAAAAGAGAAAACACAAACCGAAGAGTCATGCCACAAGTTCAACTAAGAAATATATTGCTGTAAATAATATTTCAAATAAAATATTTGAGGTGATTTTAAATGAACAAGAATGCTAACTTCTGCTTTCTCCATTCAATTTGTTTTTTTGGTTTTTTTTTTTAGAGAGAGAAAAAGTGTGAAAACAAGAACGTTTTGTATTAAACATTTTAAATGTAATTGGCCGCAATAGTTGCTGAGTTGTGAAGAATTATGATTACTCCAATCAAAAAACATTCTTTTAAGAGCAAACAAACAAAAAGGTACCTTATAAAGGCTGAAAAACATCAAGATATATTTGTAGCTACAATATATTGGACCGTTCTACTCCTCAGACATTCTGTATCCTCCTCACACAGTGAGTTCAGTGGTCAGATGCAGCAGTGAGAGCCGTCAGAGCAATGGTCAGTAATCGAATCATCTGGCACATGTCAGAGAGATTAGTGTTAGGGTATAGGGTAGCAGTCCCCGCCAGGCATGTGCGCGCACACACACACGCAGCACAAGAGAGTTCTAGCGATAGCTTATTTCAAAGGAAGAAAGATGTGAAAGGCTTAGATCGATCTGAAATGGACAAATAGAGGATTTTAGAAGGATCTGGTGGAAAAAAAGAAGCAAACGTCAGATCAATTTATATTAAAAAATTTATCGAATAAATCCAATCATAAATCCATCCATCCATCCATCATCTATCAACCTATCCATCCATCTATCCATCAATCTATCCATTTATCCATCCATATCCATCTATGTATCAATATATCCATCCATTTATCCATCTCTATCCATTCTATTATCTATCCATTCTATTTCTCTATCTAGCATCCATCCATCCATCCATCCATCTCTCATCTGTCTATCCATCCAACATCCATCCAATTATCTATTTATCCATCCATTTATTCATCCATCTAGCATCCATCTATCTAGCATCCATCCACCCATCCATTTATATATCCATCCAACTATCTAGCATCTGTCTATCCATCCATCCATCTATCTATCATCTATCTATACATCCATCCAACTATCTATCATCTGTCTATCATCCATCCATCCATCCATCATTTATGTCTATCCATCCATCATCTATGTCTATCCATCCATCCATCCATCATGTCTATTCATCCATCTATCCATCCATTCGTCCAACTATCTGTCTACCCATCCATCCATCTATCTATCTATCATCTGTCTATCATCCATCCATCCATCTATCATCTGTCTATCCATCCATCCATCATCTGTCTATTCATCCATCCACCCAACTATGTCTATCTATCCATCCATCCATCCATTCATCCATCTATCATCTATGTCTATCCATCCATCCACCCATCCAACTATCTATCATCTATGTCTACCCAACTATCCATCCATCCATCCAATTATCTATTTATCCATCCATCCATCTATCATTCATCCATGTTTAGAAATTTTTACTAGAAAATAAAACAGAAATATTGATTAGGAAAATTTTTTTATTGACCTGGCTGACGGCTGATTAGCATGATCACCAAAACTAAAATCAATTACTAATTTTTGGAAAACAAAAGCCTATACGAATGACAAAACTAACACACATATTTGTAAAGTGACATGATTTTTACATCTATAAAGGTTCTTAATGTTTTTTCCCGCTCAGCATTACAGTGAAACTGCAAGGATTCACATAACCTCAGATCAAGTGAAAACATTTATTCTCAATTATCCCATTAGTGACAAGGTTAAACATTAAGCAGTGGAAATGTTATATTGAGAAATTTCAGAGCTTGATTAAAAACTCAATTTCAAAATGTCTGACAGCTAAAGTTGGCAGGAAGTGAGGATAATTAAGCAGGAAGTATTACCGTGGATTAATGCATGTTATATTAAGTTTCCTGGTTTGAGTCACATGTAGCATAATAACTCATGGCGTGGTAGAATATTGTCAACACTGCCCTTTTCCGACACTTGGCTAATTCAATCACTCGCCGTTCTTCATTTCACCCATCCTCAAGCCATGCAAATTAACAAAACACTGCATAACACATAATTACATGACAGTGACATGAGGTTATAATTTTTGAAATCTAGCATATCCATTTCTGACTCAAGTTTTGAGTTAGAGGGAGAGAATTTGCACTTAATATGAAATAGAATAAGAACCTTCACAAAAATCTATAACAAATTTGCTGATTCCAAATCAAACTTAAGTGCTAAACATATATTTTGAAAAAACAAAGTAAGCCTTTATTTCTTGGAAGAAACCCTCAATCATGGGTTCAGCAAGTTGCTCTAATTGCTTCTCATTTTCTGTTCCTGGACAAACCTATTCCAGGAAACACTTGCATTTCCACGCATTTGTTCAAAGCTGGGATGAATGCAGTCGCGTCTCATCACGGACGAGCTGAATTTTCATGTTGCCGCTACGTTTTTGTGACAGGAGGAGGCTTTTCAGAGAGCTCCGCACAAAAGGGAGGGTTGTTATGGAGACGGGGGGCATTCAAAAAACAAGACCCTTCTCATCCCTCTCATTTGCAATTGTTCACAGCGGCCAGAGCGTTCTTTAGCTTCCGTCGTTCGAGCTGGTACCGTTTTTAGCATCTTCATTGATATTCAGCTGCTCAGGATCTGTCCCCCATCTACACAGACCTGCCCCCGGTTTAACCCCCACGCACACTGGACGAAAGGTAGAATGAGAATGACCGAATGAAAGATGGAGGGGAAAATGAAAAGTCTCTTCTATCAACGCTCAAAGGCCGACCATCAAGAGTGCGTCCTTATCACTCTGGCATTTTGTTTGTCATTTTCAGTCTCTCAGCTTAAACTGAGTCAGTTACTTAAAAGTAAGAGTTTCAAATGTCCCTTTCCCATGCAATCGGCAGCTGTCTGATACTGTCAGAAGATTCAAGGCTTTATAACACACTCCACAGCAGCTCTATATTCAACAGGTGACATTTTGCTTCAAAGAGCGATGGACTCTGAATGAAGGGTAGACCAGCGCCTGGCTCCAATCTGACTGAGCAATTAATGCTCCAGTGAGAACTGTGCAGTTGATGAGGCTTGTAGGAAGCCTTCAAATATACGTGTCAAACACTGTTAGTCCGGACCACAACTTATGTCAGTGAACAGGAAGAGACCACTGTCGCTCTTTTCTTTAGATTGCCATGAAATAAACTATGTATCAACCCAACCATCACCAGAGCTCTACATCACTGTAATTAAAAAAAAGAGAGAAATATGCAGCAATAGAAATAAAAAAAATAAAATTAGAACTAAGCAAAAAAAGAAAGACAGAAAGAAAGAAAGAAAGAAAGAGAAATGAGTTCAAGTGTAAGAAACATAGGGGGAAAAGAATTAGGGTTAATAAGTTAAAAAGAAAGGAATGCAGAAAAAATAAAGTTAATAGCCAAGGAATGGTAGGAAATGAAGGGGGAAATAGGAAAGGAATTAAAATGGGACAAAAGGAAATGAGCTGAGGAAGAAAGGAAGGTTACAAATAGTAAATAGGAAACTTTATGAACTATTAGGAGTTTAGGAAAGTTTACAGAAGAAAAATTTAGAAAAGGAAAGTTTTGGAAAAAATGTTTTGGAAAGGAAAGTTTTCAAAAGGAAAGTTTAGGAAAGGAAGGTTTGGGAAAGGAAAGGAAAGTTCAGGGAAGGAAAGGAAAGTGTGGGAAAAGAAAGGAAATTAAAGGAAAGTTTAGGAAAGGAAAGGAAAGGAAAGGAAAAGAAAGGAAAAGAAAAGAAAAGAAAGGAAAAGAAAAGAAAAAGGAAGAAAATGCAAAAACAAGACAATAAGGAAGTAATGAATAAAGGGAGGAAAGAAATCATGTAAAGAAAGGAAAGGGAGGAATGAAATAAGGAAAGGTAATGATCATGTAAAAAGGTAAAGGAATAAGCAAAGAAAATAAAGGAAGAAATGTAGGAAAAGGGGGAAAAGGAAAGGAAAAAAAAATCAGAAAAGGAAATGGAAAAAGCAAGGAATTAAAATGAAATGAAAATGAAAATGAAAATGAAAGTTTAGGAAAGGAAAGGAAAGGAAAGTTTAGGAAAGGAAAGGTAGATTGAAAATGCAAAAACAAGAAAATATGTAAGTATAGAATAAAAGGAGAAAAGAAATCATGTAAGTAAAGAAAGGAAGGAAGCAAATAAGGAAAGGAAAGGATCATGTAAACGGTAAAGGAATAAGGAAAGAAAATTAAGGAAGGAGGGAAGAAAGGAAACAAAAGGAGGAAAAGGAAAGGAAATGAAGGGACAAAAGGATAAAAAAGATGAAAATAAAAGGAAAGGAAGAAAATCAAAAAAGGAAAAAGGAAATGGAAAAAGCAAGAAAGGAAAATGATCAAAGCAAATCAAAGGAAAGGAACGTTGAGCAAAGGAAAGGAAAGGAAAAATAAAATGCAAAAACAATAAATGAAGGAAGGAAGTAATAAAGGTAGGAAAGAAGTAATATAAAGGAGTAAGGAAAGAAAGGAGGGAAGAAAGTAAGGAAAGAAAAAAAGATACTGAATATAAGGTAAAGGAGTAATGGAAAGGAAATGAAGAAAGGAAGTAAAGGGGGGAAAAGAAAGGAAACGAAGGGAGAGGAAAGAATATAAAAGATGAATATAAGAGGAAAGGAAGAAAATCAAAAAAGGAAAAAGGATATGGACAAAGCAAGGAAGGACATGAGCAAAGCAAATCAAAGCAAAGGAAAAAAGTAGTTATAAGCGAAGCTATATAACGTTAGAGCCTCACAGTCATCTCTGCGGCTCTCTCTTTCTCTCTCCAATCCTTTTATTTCCAGGAGAGGTGCCCGGCCAAGCAGAGAGCAGCAATAAACGGCATAAAAATGAGATTTAGCGGCAATATACTTCAGACTGCATCAAATCGTAACAGCAGAGACAAAGAGCAGCTGGCCTGTCAGACACCCCAGTACAAACAACAATTAACTAAAAATACAGCAGCAGCTGACTGCGGGCAATACATACTTTAAAACAAAGTTAAAGACACTCAGTCCTGACCTGCATACTCTGCTTTGTGGAACTAGAGTCAACGGACTAAAAATCCTGTTGTGCTGACTAAAGAGGACGAGGTTTCTCCATACACTGCCTCGCAAAATGCTACTCTAATGGATCATGACAATTTACACCACTTTGGTGTCATTAAGAATGCTGTCATTAAGAAATCTTTGCGAAAATCTCTGAAAAGTGCATCTGTCTGTGTCTCATGATAGAAATCCATTAAACTGATCTCCAAAATATTGATTTATTAGAAATGATCCGGCCTGTTATAACATTTCCGTTATCCACTGCAACTTGCGTCATCTTTTGAATATATAAAAATGACACTGTTTGCGTGTTCACGTACATCAAGACTCAACAAACCAATCAGTGTGCTGCTTTTCCTGTTGTGGAGGGCGGAGCTGGGATTCATTTAGTGATGGGGCTGGAAAAGACAGCAACGAGTGTTAGATGTGTGGCGCTGGTAATACACCCATCAGATGCTCCGTCATGCACAGAGACGGCTGTCAAATTAGTTGGATCATCGTCATTGGCACACAGAGCAAAATCAATTGGAAATATAAACAAGAAAACAGCCTGGGAAACCCATAATAACAGACATCATATACGTATAATAAAAAAATAAATAAATAAATAAATAAAAAATGACATATATACACACTGACCAAAATTATAAATGCAACAACTTTGTTTTTGCCCCCATTTTTCACGAGCTGAATTTAAAGATCTACAACTTTTTCTATGTACACAAAAGGCCTATTTCTCTCAAATATTGTTCACAAATCTGTCTAAATCTGTGTTAGTGAGCACTTCTCCTTTGCCGAGATAATCCATCCACCTCACAGGTGTGGCATATCAAGATGCTGATTAGACAGCATGATTATAGCACAGGTGTGCCTTAGACTGGCCACAATAAAGCCCACTCTAAAATGTGCAGTTTTACTGTATTGGCGGGGGCCGGGGGACTGAAAACCAGTCAGTATCTGGTGTGACCACCATTTGCCTCACACAGTGCAACACATCTCTGTCGCATAGAGCTGATCGGGTTGTTGATTGTGGCCTGTGGATTGTTGATCCACTCCTCTTCAATGGCTGTGTGTAGTTGCTGGATATTGGCAGGAACTGGAACACGCTGTCGTATACGCCGATCCAGAGCATCCCAAACATGCTCAATGGGTGACATGTCCGGTGAGTATGCTGGCCATGCAAGAACTGGGATGTTTTCATCTTCCAGGAATTGTGTATAGATCCTTGCAACATGGGGTCATGCATTATCATGCTGCAACATGAGGTGATGGTCGTGGATGAATGGCACAACAATGGGCCGCAGGATCTCGACACAGTATCTCTGTGCGTTCAAAATGCCATCAATAAAATGCACCTGTGTTCCTTGTCCATAACATACGCCTGCCCATACCATAACCCCACCACCACGGGCCACTCAATCCCCTATTTGGCATCTGCAAACCGCTCACCCACACGACGCCATACACGCTGTCTGCCATCTGCCCTGTACAGTGAAAACTGGGATTCATCCGTGAAGAGAACACCTCTCCAAAGTGCCAGACACCAATCGAATGTGAGCATCTGACCACTCAAATCTGTTACGACGAGGAACTGCAGTCAGGTTGAGACACCGATGAGGATGACGAGCATGCAGATGAGCTTCCCGGTTATGCAAACCGATTGTTGCAGCAGCTGTCCGTGTGGCTGGTCTCAGACAATCTTTGAGGTGAAGATGTTGGATGCGAAGGTCCTGGGCTTCGGTGGTGAGGCAGGTTGGATGTACTGCCAAATTCTTTGAAACGCCTAGGGAGACTGCTTATGGTAGAGAAATGAACATTAAATTCACAGGCAACAGCTCTGGTGGACATTCCTGCAGTCAGCATTCCAATTGCACGCTCCCTCAAAACTTGCGACATCTGTTGCATTGTGCTGTGTGATAAAACTGCACTTTTCAGAGTGGCCTTTTATTGTGGCCAGCTGTGCAATAATCATGCTGTCTAATCAGCAACTTGATATGCCACACCTGTAAGGTGGATGGATTATCTCAGCAAAGGAGAAGTGCTCACTAACACAGATTTAGACAGATTTAGACAGATTTATGAACAATATTTTAAAGAAATAGGCCTTTTGTGTACATAGAAAAAGTCTTAGATCTTTTGAGTTCAACTCATGAAAAGTGGGGGCAAAAACAAAAGTGTTGCGTTTATAATATTATATATACATATATATATATATATATTTTATTTTTATTTTTTTATTTTTTAACTAACAGATAAGGTTAGGTTAATGTATCCTATGATTATAAAAAATGTTATTATTATAAATTATTTAAAAAATATTATTCTATATTTAATTCTATATTTATGAAATGTCTGTACATAAAAATATATTAATAATTACACAATAAATTACAAAATTTAATTTAAATTTTATACATATAAAATTGACACTAACACTGCTTCACAGTGGCCCGAAAGCCAGTCCTCTGAAGGTGGGGGAAAGACTGTGATAAGACAGGGTGCTGCGGATGAAACAGCCATCTTAGAGCCATTATGAGAGATGTCTGTATCTGAATAAGCTAAGATGAATAGGACCTGAACTGATATCCTGGCAAAGCAGGTATACAGAGGGTTATTTGTCTTTGGCTTTAATAAGATTTAAATCTAGGTGGGCAAATGGAAACACGCAAACATGGCAGCTGGATAACCCACCACACACACCAAATTGAAAGCAAAATTGAGTAAAAGTGCATGTGTGCACGTGCGAGCGTGCATTTCTAAGGGACACTGAACAGCAAACACCTCAGAGAACATCATAAACACGTCATAAAAGCTACATTGACGTAACAGGACTTCAAAAATAAAACACTCAAATAAGCAAAATGCATGTCAGTCAGCAACAAAAAAAGCAGCAAAGGAAATGAAAGCCACTGATCTGAAATGATGAGAGGCAACATGTTTTAAACAACGTCACAACTCTGACAGAAAAAACCCAGTAGCAGAGTTAGATTCCCATAACACACACTTACATATACATGCACACACACAAATAAACGCAGCACACACACACACTCCCTGCAGCGCTCGATGGTGTTATTTGGATTGTAAGGAACTCACACAGACCATATTTTGAAGAACGAGGACTTTGTGTTATTCTCACAGAAGTGTTTACCATGTTTCTAATGTATCTTGGAGCTGGAATAACAACAACAGAAAAGATTTAAATGTCTGATGACTGCACAGAAACGTCCACACAGAAATAAAGCTTTTTTTCACTTTCTCCAGGGGTCACTATGGTCTGGCTGACCGGATGAAGACAGGTTGTTAAAAGAAATGATCAGTCAGGCAGATGTGCAAATATACGTCAATTCAAACACTAAAACACTCACTCAGTGCTGTATTGGAAAAGAGCAATGTCTGTTGGCCAATAAACTTCTGTGACTTTCTTACTAATCATGTATGAATTTATTAAGAATCATTTTGTGCACTCAATTTCTAGAAAACAGTTTACAGCTGATCTTACGCCATTTACATATTTTTATATGTATTTTTCCTCTTTGTGAGTAAAAACACCATAAAATGATTCTTATTTCTGATGCTTTTGTTACATACGTAAAAATCATCAATTATTAATAATCTTAATATTTAATATATACATGTCATATTTTTAATTCTCAGTAAACAGGTAAAATATATAGTCATTTATGAATTTATTAAGAATCGTTTTGTACTCTCAATTTCTAGAAAATAGTTTACAGCTGATCTCACTGTAGTTAAATTTTTTAAATATTTATTTTTGTCATTTGTGTGAAAACTATAAAATGATTCTTATTTTTTAAAAATTATAATTCATCTATTAATACAATTTTTAATATATATGCAATTTTAATAGTTATTACATTCTCAGCAAACAGGTGAAATATACTCAATTATGAAATTATTAAGAATTATTTTGCATTCTCAATTTCTGGAAAATAGTTTACAGTTGATCCTACAGCTATTTACATGTTCTAAATATTTATTTTTATTCTTTGTAAGTGCAAACTCACTAAAATTATTCCTAATTCTGGTGTTTTTTTTTTAATATAATTATAAATAATCAATTATTAATAATCGTTTATGATTTATGTCATTTTTATTAATTTATTAAGAATCATTTTGCACTCTTAATTTCTAAAATAGTTTACAGCGATATCACTGCAATAATGCGTAATATAAAAAAAAATTATTTTGCTCTTTGTGAGTAAACAACTAACACGTTTCTTATTTTAGTGATTTTCTATACAATTACTAATAATCTAATACTAATATTATTACATTCTCAGTAAATAGGTAAAATATATACATTTATGAATTTATTAAGAATAATTCTGCACTCAAGTCAAAAATGCTACATATAAAAAAAAATGTATATTTATTTTTGCTCTTTGTGAGTGCAAACTCTACAAAATTAATCTTATTTTTGATTATTTTTGTATATAATTATATTTAATCAATTACTAGTAATCTTAATTTCTAATGTGTGTGTAAAAACATCTTTTTAATTTTTATTTTTGTTTTATATCTTTTTAGTATTTATTTTTGTTTTGCTTTAGATTTATTTTTATATCTTTTCAAGAGTGCAAACTCTTACAATGATTCTTATTTTCGGTGATTTTTCAATACAACTATAATTATTAATCTTAATTTTTAATATATATAAAATTTTAATAATAAATTCTCAGTAAACAGGTAAAATATATAAAGTCATTTATAAATTCATTAAGAATAATTTTGCAGTCTCAATTTCTAGAAAACAGTTTACAGCTTATCTCACGCTATTTACATTTGTTAATATTCAAAATAATTATTATTTTTGATTATTTTTTTGTATAATTATAATTAATTATCAATAACCTTAATTTTTAATATATATGTAATTTCAATATTAAAATCTCGGTAAACAGGTAAAATTTAATAAGAACAATTTTGTACTCTCAATTTTCAGAAAACAGACCACAGCTGATCTCACTTCAAAAATACTAAATATTTAAAAAAAAAAAAAAAAATTATATGTATATATATACACATTTTGCTATTTTTGAGTGCAAACTCTATAAAATCATTATTTTTTTATATAATTACAATTAATAAATTAGTAATAATTAGAAGTTTGAATATATATGTAATTTTAATATTACTTAACTCTCAGTAAACAGGTAAAATATATGAATGTTAAAAAAAAAAAAAAAACATGACTTCAAGATTTTATTACATTTTTAAAAGCTATTTTAAAATGACACAATTTTATTAATCTAGAACTTCCTGTTATGTCAAAGCATTTCAATACCACAGGAAGCTCACATAGCATATGCATGTTAAAAAAAGGATTTCTTTGCATGGACATTTCTCACAGTCTCTAACTTATCTAGATGACCACGTACACTGAGGTTTGCTGGAAATGGGCATCGACGGGCGAGCAACTGCAGGGCGGTGCAGGTCGATGGTGAGAGCGGCTGGAACGGCAGGAGATAAGAACAAATGAAAAGACCCCAGAGGCTCAGTATCACTTACTTATTACTGATAGCGGCGTTAGCCTCTCTGCACCCGAGGCGTAAACTAGGAAAACATGCTTTAACACTTTACAGCGGTTAGATTGAGTTAAAAAACAATCCCCCAGCATGCACACAAAGACAAAACGGGTGTCACAAGTGCTACCATGCACATACTCTTTTGTGCACATACCATGGTTATACCCATGTAAATACCGTGTATATGAACCACTGCACTTACGAGCAAAAATCACAACGCTGTTTTACATGTAAAATTAGTTTAGGATACAAGGAACGTAATCTAAACACAAAAAGAGGAAAGATATATCCAGTGGAGTAAGAGAGAAAAGAAGGGTGGGAGAACATGAGAGAGAGAGGGGGAAAGAAAAACAATGACCTTTTCCAGATGATATCTGTACTAATCCTGCGTTTGAGTCCCTGCTGAGGTCTCTGAATCTGGGGGATGCTGATAAACACGAGGTGAAACGCACAGCGGCAAATGTGCATCTGCATCTCCGTGCACAATTCTGTATTTCAAATAAACATGCCTGCATTGTGTGCACATTCACATGAGCGTCTACGCAAATGCACACTTAAGCATGCATGCAGGTGCTCAAACACCGCACGACCTTGCTGACTGGTTAATGTTACATATGTGAACCCTTAAGTCAATGTAAAGTCATCAAGCATATAAACATGCTGTGTCAGTGCTGGTGCATGCCTGTTATAGTGATCAGATCTCTCTTGCACGCACACACAGGCTGGCTTATTGTGTTTCTTAATTAAGTAGAGTCTCCAGGCACACACAAAGAAATATATTGCAGTTTCAGTACAGCTGTTCATTTCAGATGTATTATTGTACTTCTAAAAATCAGATGAAGTACAATAATTGAATAAATAAACAGTAAATAAGAAAAATAAGAACTTGCATGTTATTATACATACACTACCAGTCAAAAGTTTTTGAACAGTAAGATTTGTAATGCTTTTAAAGAAGTATCTTTTGCTCACTAGGCCTGCATTTATTTGATCCAAAGCACAGCAAAAACAGTAAATTTTAAAATATTTTTGCTATTTAAAATAACGGTTTCATTTATTCCTGTGATTTCAAAGCTGAATTTTTAGCATCGTTACTTCAGTCACATGATCCGTCAGAAACCATTCTAATATTCTGATTTGCTGCTCAAAAAAACATTTATTATTATTATTATTATGTTGAAAACAGCGGAGTAGAATTCTTCAAGTTTCTCTGATGAATAAAAAGTTCACAAGAACAGCATTTCTTAAATATAAAACATCCTTTTTTATTTCAGAAAAATCTTTGGATCTTTCTATTCATCGAAGAATCCTAAAAAATTTTTAAACTGAAATATTGATGATAATAAAAATATGTTTCTTGAACAGCAAATCAGCAGATTAGAATGATTTCTGAAGGATCATGTGACACTGAAGACTGGAGTACTATTGCTGAAAATTTGATCTGAAAATTTGCTGAAAATATTGCTGAGCTTTGATCACAGGAATAAATGCCATTTTAAAATATATTCAAATAGAAAGCAGTTATTTTAAACAGTAGAAATATTTCACAATATTACTGCTTTTGCTGTATTTTGGATCAAATTATTGCAGTCTTGGTGAGCAGAAGAGACTTCTTTATTACAACATTAAAAACTTTTTTAAAATAAAAAAATATGTTTATTCAGCAAGGACACATTAAACTTATCAAAGGACAAAACAAAGCCATTTATGATACAACAGTGTTTAAAATGTATGTTTTTAAATGTTGTTCTTTCTATTCATCAAAGAATCCTGAAAAAGGGTATCAAGGTTTCAGAAAATATTAAGCAACACAACTAATTTCATCATTGTTAATAATATGAAATGTTTCTGAGCACCAAATCAGCATATTAGAATGATTTCTGAAGGATCATGTGACACTGAAAACTATAATGTCTGTTAAATTGCTATCACAGGAATAATTTACATTTTAAATTCTTAAAACAGAAATCAGGTCATATAAACTGTAATATTTCACAATATTACGTTTTTTACTTATTTTGATCAAATAAATAGACAAATAATATCAACGCTCACTAGGGCTGATCGGTATTACCCAAAATCTGATATCATGGTTTAAGTAATTTTCTTATATCAAAGTTAGTATAGGAACCGACTGTTACTATTAATTAGTTGCTTATTAGCACGCTTATTATTAACATATTGGCTGTTTACTAGCACTTATTAACCACATATTCTGCATATTCCACATCACTAATTCTACCCAGTACCTAAACTTTATGACTACCTTACTAACTATTAATAAGCAGCAAATTAGGAGTTTACTGAGGTAAAAGTCATAGGTAATGGTTTGTTAATAGCAAGAACCAGACCTTAAAATAAACTGTGAACAAACAAGTCACTCTATATAACAGTATACATCACAATTGTTTTGTGTTTGTTGTTGTTGTTTATTATAAAAATAAAACAATATCATTTGTGACCCACAAAACCAGTCATAAAGGTCAATGTTTTGAAATTGAGATTTCTAAATCACCTGAAAGCTAAATAAATAAGTTTTCCTGTTAGGACAGGACAATACTTGGCTGAGATACAACTATTTGAAAATCTGGAAACTGAAGGCACAAAAGAAAAAAAAACGCTACTAATCAGAAATTAAGTTTTGATATATTTACGGTAAGAAATGTACAAAATATCTTCAAGGAACAAGATCTTTACTTAAAATCCTAATGATTTTTGACATAAAAGAAAAATCGATAATTTTGACTTATACAATGTATTTTTGGCTATTGCCACAAACATATCCATGCTACTTAAGACTGATTTTGTGGTCCAGGGTCACATTTATATTGCCTTGTATTACTGGCTTTTTGGATATTCATTTCCAATAAATTAAATACTTTACAAATGAACAGTGCTTCATCTCTTTTGATGATTGTTTTCTTCATTAGCAGCTTGTTCAGACACAAACCAAAAGATAATATTATTCATACAAATGAATGATGAGTCTGGCAGCGGTGCACAAACAAATCCACATTATGTAACGCCCATATTAAAAACAAAAGACTCATAGATTAATAAGTAATAGATTGCAAATCGCATCAGATGAATAGGCGATATACGAACACCTGTATAACTTGAATTCTACTAGGGTTGCGCGATAATGCCCATTGTCATATCGTCCTATCGTCAGCCTGTAAGATCGCCGATACACGATAGTATCGGGGGAGGGGCAATTTTTTGATTATTTATGTATTTGTTTGCTTATTTATAAGATCATTTATTTACTTATTAGTCTACTTTTTTTTTTAATTTACACTTTTATTTAAATATTAACGTAATTATTAATTATCACGCGGAATGACACATGGGAAATGAGGACCGTCTGTCATTCTGACAAGGAGGATTGAGTTGGTGGGAAAGAAAAATGCCACATCGCCTATTTGGCAATATTTCGGGTTTACACCAGATGAAAAAGGTGAGCCCGCTGATGTCACGCAGGCAGTTTGCAGACTTTGCTCGAAGGTTGTGCCGGTAAAAGAATCACAAACCACAAAACATGTATGTACATTTGCGTGGCCACCACCCTGCTGAGGCTGCTAAACTAGCGCCAAGAGAAGGCACGATTAGCAAAGATCGAAGTCAGCCATCAATCATCGGAGCTTTTCCTTTAATGGCAAACCTGGCAAAAAAATACCTGTGTGTTACCGCAACTAGCACCCCTTCAGAGCGCGTGTTTAGCGCAGCCGGCAACATAATCACTCCACTTCGCAGCCTACTCAAACCAGAAAAAGTTAACTGTTTATCATATTGTTTTAAATCTGTAAGCAATGTAACTAAGATTGCATTATTTCAGTTCTTGTTGGTTATTTAATATATTTTTTTTTTTTTTGCTTTTTGTTTATTGAAACGTGTTTGGCTATTAGCGACAAGATAAACACTCTTTTATGTTAAATATGTTAAACAAGTTAGAGTTTGAAATAAACCTTTTCATTTTCATAGCCGACTGATTATTGTGCATTTATTCTGAATACGCATCATACATTTGCGGCTTGCAAGGAATGCATATGACGATTTTTAAAAGAGAATCACTCCTCTTTGAAAAACGTATTACAAGCGACTTTAAAACTAACTTTCCTTCTTTCACAAATTATGTCAAGCCTGGTTGTTATAAAGAGACATTGTACAGCTGTTATTTTAACCATGTTAAAAAAAAAACGGCAAAACTGCATTATTTTCGTTTTGTTTTAGTTGCATAAAGTGTAAACAACAACAAAAATAACATAACTATACAATAACAAAAATTATATATTATTACATAATTTTGTATATTAGCCTAACACTGATAAATTTATGTATGATTTTTTTAAATATATTCCTCTGGTGTCTGGTGGGTGAAGGTTACGCGACGATGACAGTGTGAAACTATGCAAGGGCCAATGAATTGTACTTTGATAATAATAATTGCCTAATAATAATTTAAAAAAAAAAAAACAACAACTAGAAAATAAGCCGTATTATCGTCATTTTTATTAGCTATCGTCCATATGGCTGACTATCGTCGATAGACGATAGTATCGTCTATCGGCACAACCCTAAATTCTACATTCATTAAAGTCATGACATCGCTTGGAAATGTAAACAACCTACTCTTTCTACGCCGGATGTGAGCTTGATGCTGGATTTTAATAGGAGACGAGAGACAAAATAAATTGACAAGAACGGAGCAATTTAAATTGACATTTTCTGACTGCCGTCATTGACTGCTTGGTGAAGTCACAGTTGGCAGGTAGTAAAGAAAAAGGTTAAGCAAAATATGAATTTGTTTAAATCAATAGCAATTAGATGGTGTTTGTCCTTCCTCCAAAAGGAAGACAAACAAACATTTATAACAGAGGGAAATGGGAGACTACAGATTTATTATGGACACAAGCCACTTTACACTTTACAAAGCTGCCCATTTTGGCTGAAATGTACCTAATTCTAACTAAAAACTAAAGCACAACCAATATTACATTTTTGTACCAAGTCTAAATAACTTCTCACAGAGAAATACAAATGAGCAACATCAACATTCACTTCCTGAACATTCTATGTCTAAGTCAAGACATATTTCCCAAAGTCATTTCAACATGTACAGCTGTGCTGCACATCATTATCTCCTGTTTCTGACATTGGCAAACACTAAAATTAATAGCAAAGAATTATAGTTTAATAACAGCTGGATATTTACTGGTTCATCTATGTATGCTTGACCTTTGACCTGTGTTATAGACTGCAGTGGGCATGCATTTCTGCTTGTGCATGTGTATTTATATATGCATATCAAACATGCATGTTGGTGCATGAACGTAGTGCAATAAACATGTAGAGCAACGCCCTCAGGCAGAGAGAAACACATGCAGCAGGACATGTAACGTGTACCTCTTTGATGGAGCTGCGAGTTTTTTCCCGCCATTCGTCAGAGCTGAGCTCTAAGGTGCAGTGAACATATGTCTCCCTTTCGTATGAGCCCAGGATAAACAACCTATAGAAAGAACAAAACAAAGAGGGGAAAAAAAAAAAAGTCATTTTAATTATTTTAGAAGTACTGGTATATTTCAGTACATTATTATATACAATAATTGAATATGTGTACGGACAAACAAAATGAAAAGGAAACAGCGTTTTAATAATGTGATCAAAAGAAATGAAGTCAGCTCTGAAACCTGATCAACAGTCATTCAGTTTGAAAGGACAGTTTATAAAGCTACTACTGCCATCTGCTGGCGTATTTAGAGCAAACAAACATATTCGTTATAAATACTAAAAAAAAACATATGGCTATAAACAAAATACATACACACTACCATTCAAAAGTTTGGAACCAGTAAGATTTTTAAAAATAGTTAATACTTTTACACTTTTAAAAGTGACAGTATTTGTTACAAAAAAATATTTCAAATAAATGCCATTCTTTTTTTTATTATTATTCACCAAAGCTTTGAAAAATTGTATTATATACTATCATATTAAATTATTACTATATAAATTTACTTAAAAAACATTTGTTTAAAAATCATACCCAAAACTTTTGAATGGTAGTGTAAATGTATTACAAAATATAAAAGTATGATACTTAAGAACAGATGTGAAGATTATCAGACCCTTGTGTTGTACATAAAGCCTGACCAGACTGTATTTTCTTTGTGTTTTGACTAAAAAGTAACACTTTCTCCACCAATTAATAAATAAATAAAAATCAAAAATGCATCACATTTGTAACTAAGGCTGTGATGCCAGCCCTCTTCCTGAAGGGTCTCCTTCTTTAACTAAATGATCCTCAAAAAGCAAAACACAAGGGGTCCTCCAGAAGCAAGAATGATAAATGCTGGTAAAGGTGGATCAAGTTAAAGGCAACTGTTGCCCTCTGGTGGTGGAAAAGCCCTAACACACAGTTGAGACATAAACAGACTGGTGCATATACACACTGGATGGCTATTCAACAGCAGCTTTACCAAACTCTTAACTTAATGCCACATGGAAAAATCCAGTGTGCAGACCACAAATTGCATCTGTGCTCGTGTGTGTGCGCGCATCAGGGTTGAGTTGGGTTTGTAATTGTCAAAGACTCTGCATTATTAATAGAAAGCCCATTATAAACACTATTGAAGGCTGTTACTAATCTGACAAAAACACAAAGACACACAATGGTGAGAAGAATACAGCTTTTGTTGCACTGTGTGTATGTGTGTGTGTGTGTGTTCTCACACACAACAGCCTGCAACCAGGCCATTTCAAATTTCATTGGCTTTTATGTTATAGCTGTTTCGTGTCCCAAAAGAATAAGAAAACCGAAACAGCAGTGTGTACTACCCTGAATAGACACCTATTATTTCAGACTCTGTTTATGAATGTTTTTTTGGAATACAGATAGAGTTATACATATATTTAAAGAACTACACATGTGAGTTAAGTTTTTCAGTTTTTCTAATTCCACTTTTTTAAATACACTAATAATTAAATAACACTGTTATATTTAAATGTTGAATACACTGGTATTTAAATGCTAAAAACACTTTCTCTGTATTTTTTAGGGTTTTATTTTTATTATTTCACTACCAGTCAAAAGTTTTTGAACAGTAAGATTTTTAATGTGTTTTTTTTAAAGAAGCCTGCATTTATTTGATCTAAAATACAGCAAAAACATTACAATTTTGAAATATTTTACTATTTAAAATAACTGTTTTCTATTTGAATATGTTAAAATGAAATTGAATGTGATTTCAAAGCTGATTTCTTAGCATCATTACTCCAGTCACATGATCTTTCAGAAATCATTCAAATATTCTGATTTGCTGCTCAAAAAAAACATTTATTACTATTATGTTGAAAACAGTGGAGTAGAGTTTTTTTCAGGTTTCTTTGATGAATAGAAAGTTCGAAAGAACAGCATTTATCTGAAATAAAAATCTTTTGTAACATTATAAATGTCTTAATCATCATTTGATCTATTAAATCTATTAATCTATCATTTAAAGTATTCATTTCTATAATTTCTTTCCCAAATTATACTGACTCCAAGCTTTTAAATGGTATAGTGTATAATGTTAAAACAGTGTATAATATTAAAAGTTTTTTATTTCAGATAAATGCTGATCTTTGAATCTCTCTATTCACCAAAGAATCCAGATGTTTCTTGAACAGAAATCAGCATATTAAAATGATTTCTGAAGGATCATGTGACTGAAGACAGGAGAAATGATGCTGAAAATGTAGCTTTGATCACAGGAATAAATTACATTTTAAAATATATTCAAATAGAAAGCAGTTATTTTAAATAAGAAAAACATTCCACAATATCACTGCTTTTGCTGTATTTTGGATCAAATAAATGCAGGCTTGGTGAGCAAAAGATAATTCTTTTAAAAAAACATTAAAAATCTTACTTTTCAAAAACTTATGACTGGTAGTGTATTTAGACAAAACAGCACAGAATTTTAATATTAGCCATAACAAATAACCATCTGCTTACAATGGCCAGCCTTTTAATGACAGTGCATTATTATTATTAAGCCCTATTTTAAAAGTGAAGTGTTCTTCCTAACCTCCCATGTTTTATTTGCCCAAAAAGATAAAAAGATTAAAAGGTAAATGTTTATTGCATCACAGACAGCAGCAGAAGTCTGCCCTACCTGCTACATTCAACAAGTGTGATACGTAGACGCCCCTCCACCAATAGTGTGTCTCGAATGGAGATGTCCATGTCACATGATGACGCCAGTGGTGGCTGCACTTGGAAAGGAAAAAAGGGCTTGTACCTGTCAATTAGAAAACAGACAAAGTCAGACAACCAATAATCCACTGATTATAATCCTTGCTTTATAGACATTAATGGCCAGATTTACTAAACAGTTAATTTAGCACGAGACACATCCAGCTCATTTCCATAATGACCAATGCCATCTACATTACTTTGGGCAATGAATAATGGTACTCATATTATTTATTGTAAACTGACAACCGCAAACCTTAGTTAACCTTAGTTGCATGATTCATTTAAAAACACTCCTTCCTTAAATGTCTGAAAAGGAAACTCCTACAAATGTAAACCGCAAAAACTGTCCACGCCTTTTCATTGCTAATTTCTCACTGCGTAACTTCAGAAAATCCTGACAGAGGCCTTAAATTCACTATTGCAAAACAGTAAGTCACGACTTGAACCGTGAGGTCAACAGCAAACATTTGCAAAGTCAATGGTCATTTTATGTGCGTGTAACCCATTCACTCTTCCCTTACCGGAAAAACAAGCATTTCAGCTCAGTGTGTGTGTTTTGTCCTTCCACACAGAACACTTGAGGGGCAGAACAGCAGGTTCTGTTAAATACCGCTGCAAGGATCTTTAGGCCCTTTCAAATTATGCAAATCGTCAGACAGGTAGGCGTTCAAGCAAAACTAAAGTGAAAACTATGATGATAAATGTCAGACTCCATCAAGGTGAAATTAAATCTTATGCCTTTGCTCGAGGTCTCACTTTCACTGTTACTACTCATTACCCAGCAATGTCTATGAATTAAAGTACACCTTGGCATCTTCACTTCCAGAACAAAAATTTACATATAATGTACTCACCGCCTTGTCGTCCAAGATGTTCATGTCTTTCTTTCTTCAGTCATAAAGAAATTATGTTTTTTGAGGAAAACATTTCAGGATTCTCTCTCCATGTAGTGGACTTCAATGGTGCCCCTGAGTTTGAACTTCCAAAATACAGTTTAAATGCAAGTTCAAAGGGCTCTAAACAATCCCAGCCGAGGAAGAAGGGTCTTATCTAGTAAAACGATCAGTTAGGACAATTTTGAAGTTGGAGATGAAAATGAGATGGGAGTTTTTCGACATACTCTAACTGTCATAAACCAGAATACACAGAGTTCACGCAGAGCTAGAAAAGATGAGCATTTGAGGTTAAAAACTATATAGTAACTATATAAATCATAAATTTTCTGTAGATGACCAATCGTTTTACTAGATAAGAACCTTATTCCTCAGCTGGGATCATTTAGAGCCTTTTGAAGCTGCATTTAAACTACATTTTGGAAGTTCAAACTCGCAGACACCATAGAAGTCCATTATACGGAGAAAAATCCTGAAATGTTTTCCTCAAAAAACAATTTCTTTATGACTGAAAAAGAAAGAAAAACATGAACATTTTGGATGACAAGAGAGTAAGTACATTATCCGTAAATGTTTGCAGCAGAAGCAAAGATCCTGTGTTTGTTTGTTTTATTGAAAACTAGCAGTTAATATTAACCCAGCATAATTTGAGTATTATTAAAAAACAGCTCATATAAAATTCAAACCTCCTGATGTTGACATTTTCAAAAGGTTAACCACTTTTGAAACACCCAGACTCTGTTCCCCTTATATCATCTGTGAAGTCACTTCTATCCCATCCTAAAAAAGGTTGTGAAATGACGAGAAACGGATCAGAAAGCCAACAGGGAAAAACTTCTCACAAGCTTTCTCCTCTTAATGTAACATTACCTGCTCACTTAAGATGCTTTTAAAGCATTTCCCACATATTTATTAGACCAAGCTAAATGTTTTAATAAATGCCAGATTCTTCTTTCTTAAAGAGTTCTCTTAAAGGGACAGTTCACCCAAAAAAAGCAAACTCTGTAATTAATTGCTCACCCTCGTGTCGTTCAAAACCCAACCTTTGTTCATCTTCGGAACACAAATTAAGATATTTTTGATGAAATCTGAGAGCTTTCTGACCCTGGATAGACAGCAACAAAACTGACACGTTGAAGGCCCAGAAAGGTAGTAAGGACATTGTTAAAATAGTCCATAGTCAGTGGTAGCTATGAGAATACTTTTTTTGTGCAAAGAAAACAAAAATAATTTCCTCACATCAGTCAACGTGCATGTAAGCAGGGTCAGAAAGCGCTCTGATTTTATAAAAAAAATATATATATATCTTAATTTGTGTTCCAAAAATGAACAAAAGTCTTATGGTTTTGGAACGACATGAGGGTGAGTAATTAATGACAGAATTTGCATTTTTGAATGAACTATCCCTTTAATTCCGGGTTCCGGAGTGTGACTGATCATTCTCTTTTTGTGCATAACTGTGTTGCAAGTATTTAAAACTTTCAACATTAAGCAGGCATTTGTTTCAAAATGAAAAACTTGTCCATGTGAAAAAAAAAAAAGTCTCTATATCATGTGTTCAATCATAACTAGCAGGGAAACCGAACTGAATATAAGGAAGTTTAAAAACAGGGTGATTCCTCATGCAGAATGCAGCACTGATATTCATCTGAGGAGAATGGCTCGTTGCTATATCAAGACTCTTTACTGCTAATAATAACCTGAGAGATTAGCGTTCCTAAAACAGGAAGTGCCTTTCTCTCTCTCCATACACAAAGCCCTCCGATTTGCCCTTGTAAGGTACAAAATATTATAAACCCGTCAGTCTCCGAAATTGCTTCACTGGCCTTTTTCCTGAAACTCCAGACAAATTGTTTTTCTGCCTTATCATCATACAAATTGCCATGGAAACTGGCTGAGGAATGGCCAATTTTCAAAAACAATCATTAGGTTTTATGCATGACCCATAAAATCTTCACACTATCATTAACAGATAATAGAGGATGTAAGGACTTCGAATGAATGTTTATATCCTGAGACAAAAATCACAAAGTCAAACCGCTGCTACCTAAACATATCAAATCTCTGAAAACCTTTATTTTCCAAACATGCTGGGTGAGGTTGTTACGTACCTAAAAAAAAAAAAGAGAGAGAGGAAAAAAAAGAAAAAACAAAGTCACATGCTTTTACAAAAGAGGTCAAAGTGAAATGAAACACTCCTCTAAACCACACAAACAGACAAAAGGCAATTTCATTAACTTCTCTAATGTAAACACTAGTGAGGCTTTCACAAGCAAAATCCTGAGATTAAGACACAATTTAGTGGAGTCACATGGACATAATGCTTTGTGAAAAAAAGTCAAAAACTATGCACGCTGTGTAAACAAAGCCTGTACACAATAGATCTTATCAAAAGTACCAGTGTTATCTTTTATGCTAGAAAAAAAGCTGCGTGAAAAAAAACTGAGATATTTGTCTGTGTTGCTTAGTTTTGTTAAATTTTGTCTCTTCATCACTACTACTCATCTGTCCTCTGTCTTCTAGCCATTTAGTGTTTCAAACGACTGCATTTTGAAAAGGTTTCCTTACTCTTGCTCTAAATCAAAGCCAGAGATGTTTTAATGACCATGGATTTTTCTTACAAATGGCTTAAACCATCTAAAACTACCTAAAATGCAATTCTGTGCAACCCTGTTAACCTAAACACCCAGTTTACATCCATCTTGGTTGATCCATTTAGAAGCGGACAGCATTAAACATTTAAACCTATGTTGGTTTTGGTAATTAAAACTGAAACTATTAAAACTTGTTTTCATTAACTGAAGCTGATATAAAATAAAAATCTGAAATTAAAAACGTAAGAACATTAGAAATGTGTGAATAAAATATGTTGAAATACAAACATTACTAAAAATAAAATAAAATAAAGAACAAAAAAAAATTAAAACTGAAAATGTAAAAATAAAAGCTAATTCAAAATGTTAATAAATACTAGGGCTGTCAGTCGATTAAAACTTTTGCTCTAATTAATTACATGATGTTTCAATTAATTGCTCTAATTAATCGGCTAATAAATTTGACTGTTAAAATACCAACAAAAGATTTAAAGCTATTTTTGAGTTAAATAAGAAAGTATCAAGCAGACATTACAAATTGCAGTTTTAGAAAGAAATATTTTGATTCAACATAGAATTTATTACACATAACCATATAGGCTGCAACGGCCTAACGTAAACTATGGAACATAAAAGAAGAGAAACATCTCAGTATTTTTGTTCATATGATAAAACGTCATTGTTAACCAAAACAGCTTTGTTACCAACAGTCTTTAAAATACCTTCGTTCATGTTCCACAAAAGAAACGACATGAGGGTGAGTAAATGATAACAGAATTTGTGTGTGTGTGTGTGTGTGCACCTGGTATTTATCACGTTATGGGGACCAAATGTCCCCACAAGGATAGTAATACCAGTAAATTTTGACCTTGTGGGGACATTTGTGAGGTCCCCATGAGGAAACAAGCTTATAAATCATGCAGAATTAGTTTTTTTGAGAAAGTAAAAGTGTGCACAGTCTCCTGTGAGGGCTAGGTTTAGGTGTAGGGTAGGTGTAGGGCGATAGAAAATACAGTTTGTACAGTATAAAAACCATTACGCCTATGGAATGTCCCCATAAAACATGTAAACACAACGTGTGTGTGTGTGTGTGTGTGTGTGAACTGTCCCTTTAATGTTTTTTTTTTTTTAATCTTATTTATTTTTTTATTTTAATATGAAATGATACTCTAAATACTAAATCTGCCAGAGGGTGGGGGTAACTGTCTTTATGAGTCTATTGTTCAAACGGCTGATTCATTCAGGAATGAAATAAACGGCTCTCTTTATAAATGGGCTCTCTTTGAATCACTGGTTCACATGATTCGTTCAAAACGCATATGATTCATTCAGAAACTAAACACTGCTGTTTTGCTCAGAGACATGCAACAATTTTGCTGTGGCTTCAAAGGTAATATGTTCTCTGCCAAACTGAGCAAAAATACATAATATTGTGTTTCAAGTATAACACAATATCAACTTCTTATTTACTGAACTGTTGCATAAAATCACATTTAAGCTTGTGACAGATCAGGACAAAATCAGCACTCGTGTCATATTGCTCTTGCTGCACTTGTGATATTGTGTGATATGTGATATATATAAATATGAGACAAAACACATACAGGGGCATTTTTTTGCACCAATATCTTGAATTTTAGGGCATAACTGCATTGGTGGAGTTGTTGCCCTGCATAATTTTTGCCAACAGTCAACTATATAAAATATAAGATGACGTACAGGTCTGAGGGCGTTTTTAGTTTTTCACAACTAATTAAGTTAACATGTTAAACTGACAGTCCTACTAAATACACAATGTCATATAAATAATGTTAAAACAACAATGATGTAAACAGGGTCCAAAATACTGTGTGACTCAAATGGGCAGTTCAATGATTCTACTTCCTTCCTGTTCAGACTCCTCGTGATGCAAAGCTGTACGAACAAGATCCTGGTGTGGCAACACTCTCATTGTGCCCCTTCCTCGCTCTCCATTTCCCAGCTGCTTAATTGCAGGACATGACTTCAGTTTGTTCCAGAACACACACAGGGCATGGAGCGCAGCCCTATCGCTTACCACCAACACCGTTACAGGAACATAGCCAGCCTGCGGCATTAAAAATACAACACTCACTCACCTCACAGAAACAAGCAAGCACTGCCTCAAGTCTGGTCCCTGCAGTCTAAGCCAACTGTAAGCAGCTACATGCACACACATACACCAGTGTATATTAACAACCGTAATTAGCTCATAAACAATATACAGTTACTGCATGAATCCATTCTTATATGTATTGTATAGAGTTGAATTAGGTAAAGCATGACAGGATTAAAGTCTGTGTAAAGGCAATTCTGAAAACAGAGACCTTTGTTCATTTTCTGACCACAAATTAAGATATTTTAGATGTCATCCGAGGAGCTTTCTGACCCTGCATAGACAGCAACGCAACGGACACGTTCAAGGCCTAGAAAGTTAGTTAGGGCATTGTTAAAATAGTTTTTATTGCAGACTGTTTCTTTAAAACACTTTAACTCATTCTGAGGAAAATGTTTGGCTCTCTTGCTAAAGGAAAAGTAGTAGAAAGACTGTTACCATTGTGTTATCTTCAATAACATCCTGTCTACTTTTCATTATAGTATACAGAAGATAATCTTCTAGGGTAGTGTTTCTCAACGGGGGCGGTACCGCCCCCCAGGGGGCGTTCGGACAGCGTCGGGGGGCGCTGGAAGCAATATTTTTGAAAGGGGGGCGCTGAGCTGTTCTTAGGGGGCGTTTGGTCAAGACGAGTTTACACCGAAGATGTATGAGCTGAAACTTGCAAAAGAAAATGGTCTGCCACACCCTAACGCTGTCTCTACAATGGATACATCAAAGCGCACTTTCTATATATATTTCTATATATATATTTCAAGCGCGTGGAATACCGCAGGCAGAAATAGAACGCGCATCAGTTTACTGTAGCGCTCGCGCTCAGTTGTTACTGAACGACTGATTGTAACGGGATCTATGTGCTTTAACACAACGTGTCACGCTGTTTGCGGCCAGTGTAGTAGTGTTGTTAGTTGCTAGTTTACACCAATACTCCCGCTCCTATACTAGACAGTGTATAATTTCCTTAGCAACGACTTCAGTACTTTTGCTTGACTTTGGCTGCGTCAAAACAATAGCAATCATTTAGACACGATAAAGCAAGGTATGTTTTTTCTTGTTTAGAAAAAATTAATATTAAAGCTTTTTGTTTGCTGATTGGACGCGGGTGGTCTGAATGCCGTATTTTTAAAGAGTTTATTCAAAGCTCATAAATATAGCCTAATGTACATCCACTTGGCTTTTTTGCTCCTTTTTTGCTTCTAATGATAATGATATTTCAAATGATAAATCAAAAATGTGATGAATGTCATGAGCCATTCAGTGACATTAAAAAAATAATAAAACAAAATTATGTATGGCTGTTTTTTGGGGTTAAAATACATGCTTTCAAAACGGGCCTATATATTATAAATAAAATATAGCCTATAATGTACACTACCATTAAAAAAAGGTCAGTATGATTTGTTAATGGGTTCATAAAAAAGGTTGCATTTGTTTGTTTTATAAAACCTACAGGCAAAACAGTAAATCTACCATTTGGGAGAAAAAAAAAAATTATATTTGAATATATTTTAAAATGTGTTTTCTTCTCATGCCAAGCTATATTACTACAGCTTTCAGTGTCACATGATCTTTCAGAAATTATGCTGATTGCATTTATTATTATTATTATAGCTGGCACATCACACTGACAAAAAAAGCAAGATTTAAAATTTTATTGACTATAACAAATAAATAAATCAAGACAGAAGACAGCACTAAAATGGTAACTATTTTGAAAATGAGGAGTATGTGTTTCCCATCTTCCTACAACCCCAATTAAAAGTTGGGGCATTTTGTGAAATGCCATAAAATCAAGAATATGTCATTTGTTCTCTTTAGCCTTTATTTAACTGAATTAAGTACAAAGAAAAAAATCAATTTTTTTCACTGGCCAACTTAATTTTATTTTGTTAATATAAACAAATTTTGAGCCTTGATCCAGCTTTGCTTGCGAAGACCGAGAAGCTCCATTTATACCCAAACATGATTCCCTCACCTATTACCAATTCACCTGCTTGCTGTGTTTCAAAACAGTTTATTTGGTTATTCTATAACCGTTTCACTTTTATTTTGCCTCTGTCCCAAATTTTTGGGAGTGTGCTGCATACTTCAAATAAATAAATAAATAAACAAATATTTTCTAAATAAATATGCTTATATTTACAAAATACATTTAAGTTGGTCAGTGAAAACTTTGGAAATCTTTTCTTTGTACTTTTGTCAATTAAATAAAAGATAAATAGAATAAACAAATCACAGATTTTATTATTTTACAAAATGTCCCAACTTTTCCAGAGTTAAGGTTGTACTTATTTTAAGTAAACTTTAAAATATTCTCACAAAATCTATGAAATATAGTAAAGTAGGGTTTGTGTGTAAATGTGGTATTTACTCACCAAAATAACAATGTCCACTATGTCATTTTTATTTAGTCTTTTTAAATTTGGGGCAACAAAATATATCCACATCTCAACAACACTGAAGCTGTAGCAATGAAAACCTCCAACAAGCTTAAAAACTCTGTTAATTAATGTTATTACACACAATTTTAAAATAATTTACTGTAAAAAAGTACTTCACTGTCTTTTTTGATCACTTCAATGCATCCTTGAAAAAAAGTAATTTCATAAAAATCATAATGACCCCATACATTTAAATTACTGTAAATATAGTAACAGTCCTCATTATAAACACAAAATAATTATACTCTACTTTAATATTCAGTGAGGACAATTAGACTACATTTTATTTGATGGGGGGCGGTGAGGGACCTGGATAATGGGTAGGGGGGTGCTGGTCCAAAAAAGGTTGAGAACCACTGTTCTAGGGGATGAACTTCACTGCACTGAAATGAAGAACACTTAACCTCTATGGTGAAATGCTTCGCTGTTCAAAGTACTTTCAAGGGCTTCCAGCAGAAGTGTGAAAATACTTGCGGTAAGGCAAAAGGCCAACAAACGACTATCGACTGTGAAAGCCTTATCCTGCCTATGGCCATCTTACTCTGTACTCTTGAGGTGTTAAGTGTAAGTAGTTAAAAAACATTTTCTATTTTAAATCATTAATCAAATGCCGCAATAGTTGCATTAGATAGCATATTTCAGACTTCTGCCATATCTGCGAAACCTTTCAGAAACCACAGGAAATTCATTGGTTAACTACAAACACACACACACACACACACACACACACACTCATTTAAAGAAGGAACACAAATACTTACACGCACAGCTCAAACTATTCAGTTTAATTATATTTAACATTTAACATAATACATAATTATAATGCATAATTAATTTTCATAACGATGGCCATGAAAGTAAATATCAGCAAATTAGGTTTTATAGTGCACATATATGCTTTAATCAGCATCTAACAGTCATTAATAGAACAAAAATGGTGTATAAGAGTGATACGGTGAGAAATGTGTGTAATAAAAGTTTATGTAAGCCACACAAATGCACCTGCTGTGTCTCTGACCGGGGATGTGTTGCTGACCGGATTAAAACCCACTCATATCACCAGCACCTTTCTAAATATCTCATATTCTCCACAGCCAGGTCATTGAGGACAAACCAAATCAGCTTTGCTTTTTTGTGCAGCAGGAAGAAACGTATGACTTTGCCAATCGGGTGAAAGCGCTAAGAGCTTATCATGCGTGTTCTGCAAACTGACTGCAAAAAATGGGCCTGTTTTAAACTGCACGTGCAAGCATGTAAGCACTATAGTGTAATAGTAGAATGATTATTTCATTTGATAACAGTGAGAAATAACTGTTACCAGGAGAGGGCATTTAAGAATTTATGGAAGCCTGTTTCCACCACCGAATAAAAAATTGTGAGTACTCACAATTGTGAGTATACATCTCACAATGAATCTCATGATACAAACTCGCAGTTCTGAATTTTTTTTCCAAATTGTGAGATATAAGAAGTCAGAATTGCATGATATGAACTCGCAATTGTGTTATAAGGTCAGAATTGTGAGATATAAACTCTCAAACCTGACTTTTTTCTCAGAAATGCGTGATATAAACTTGCAATTGTTATTAAGTCAGAACTGAAAAACAAACTTGCAATTCTTAAAAAAAGTCACTATTCTGAGAAATAAAGTCAAAATTAAAATATAAACTCACAAATCTTTTTTCTCCAAAGTACGAGTTTATATCTCACAACTCTACGATTTGCGAGTTTATATCAAGCAATTGTGAGTTAAGTTAGAATTGAAAATTAACCCACAATTCTGAGAACACATCAGACTTTTCCCCCCTCAAACACTGATTTTATAACTCATAGTTCTGAGAAAAAAAGTCAGAATTGCAATATATAAAGTCACAATTCCAAGAACTGTTCAGAACTGTTTATATCATACAATTCTGAGAAAAAAGTCAGATTGAGTTTATATCTCACAATTCTGACTTTATAAAGTAATTGTGAGTTTATATCACGCAGTTCTGTCTTTTTAACTCAGAAATGCAAATTCATATCTCAATTCTTAGAAAAAGTCAGAATTGTGAGTTTGTATAATGCAATTCTGAGAAAAAAAGTCAGAATTGCAAGATATAAACTCACAATTTCAAGACAATCAGTCAGAATCGTGAGTTTACATCACACAATTCTGTCCTTTTAACTCACAAATGCGAATTTATATTTCACATTTCTGAGAAAAAAGTCAGAATTGCGAGTTTCTATCAAGCAACTATTAGAAAAAAAGCCATAATTGTGAGGAAAAGTCAGAATTGCAAGATACAAACTCACAATTCCGAGAAAGAAAGTCATAATTGAGAGTTTGTCACGCAACTCTGAGAAAAAAGTCAGAATTTTGAGTTTCTAACACGCACTTCTGTCCTTTTAACTCACAAATGTGAATTTATAATCACAATTCTGAGAAAAAAGCCAGAATTGCAAGTTTGCATCAAGCAATTCTGAGAAAAAAAGTCTGAATTGCCAGTTTGTATCATGAGATAAAAAGTTGCAATTTTTATTTAGTGACGGAAACGGGTTTCCATAGGAACCATTACAAACTCTATCATAACATTTACATTAGGGATGCACAATATCAGTTCCATACTGACTTCTGGCTGTATTGTTCATTCATTCATTCCTTTCTTCATTTTTGCATGCTATTTTTAAACTTTTAGATAACCTTCGAACACCCTTAATCTTTAAAAACAATAATAATGAAATAAATGTAATATTTAGCGAATCTGAAAATGATTATTCATTTTTATACTGCACATTATAATTTTGTGATCCCTAAATTGCATCAATATAAGTTTTTAGTGTGTTTTTATTTAGACAAAATAGTACGGGCTACTTACTGATACTGAATTTTCGGATTATCTGTATCAGCCAGATTTTTAATACGCAACCCTACACAAATCTGCGAAGAAAACAGAATGTAGTAAAGATTACAAAACAGCAGCCGAATGCATTAATATCCCAGGAAACGGAGCTCAGGAATGTCTATATTTTCCCAGGAGTTTGTGTGATGTAATCAAATGAAAGTGATTACAAAACTGATCATTTTCTCTAGCCTCTGTTCTATTCATAAAGAGAGCATGAAAGTGTGAAGATAAAGGGATTTCATCCCAACTGAACTTCGGCCTGACTGTATCTGCTAATGTACACAGAACTTTACACTTTGAGATAAGAGGTTTAATCACCCTAGTGGTCAGCCAAACATGGCTGAAATGATCAAAGAGGTGCATTTTGATGTCACGATGCCATCTGGCCTAGGACAGGTTACTGTTATTTTAAAAGCACTGCTCTAGAGAGAGAGAGAGAAGGAATATGCGCATTGTGAAACGGGATGTAAAATAACAAGTATTTGTAAGCGCATATAAACGGAAGCACAGCAGATGTTTTCGGCACTTACATAAGTGGACTTTAGAGACATGGAGAGAGGGAAAGAACAGAGAATGAGGTATAACTTTCCATCACCGTCCAGTCAATCACTGCTGACGATCTGAAACGGCCGCAATGCGCACTGCATAGTCACAGATGACGAATGTAGAACTGAGTCACTGACAGATCACTTAAGGATGTCCTTTTCAATGTGAAAAAAGGCACAATTAACTAAGCGCATCTATATCTGTGTCCTTTTCATGATACGGCTGATAAATAAACAGGCGTTATATTTATATTCTACCATTTTGTCTTTCAAAATGTTTTAGTTTTTCAAACTTAAACATTAGAAACTAAGTATATGCATATATAGACCAATTTGAGTAGACGTCAGAGTTACATCACCGGCAGCTGCGCACGTTGTGGTGGCAGAAAAACACTGGTAACAAGTGGAGGGAAATGGGTAAAATCCATGGAATAAGAGAAAAAAACATTTTTTGTACCTTTTTTGTACGATTTCAGAATCGGAATGTAAATATTGAACACTGTCATCAAAAACTGCATTTAAAGCTAAACGCAGACGTTTAAACGGACAGTCCATAGATGAAACCTACTATGATTATTCTACTTTTAAAGCATAAATTTGATTTAAACAATTTGTGTACAAAATATTCACATACGCAGTTCATAGGGGACATACATTGCATACATGCATTACAGTACAGCATACATGCATACGCAGTTCATAGGGGACATACATGCATTACAGTTACAGCATGAAATTTAAACCTATAACATACATTTTACATAACATTTACCTATTTTATCTCACAATTTTGATGTTTTTTCTCCAAAAATGCACGTTTATATCTCCTAGTTCGGACTTCATAACTCAAACTCATCATAAACTCATGATTTTCCGAGGTGAAAAGAGCAATAAAGTCAGAATTTTTAAATATAAACTCAAATTTAATTTTATTCTTTTTTTCCATGGCTTCCATAGACTGTTACTTGAAAACTGTAATTTTCAGCCACCAGATAGGCTCTGCCCACAAAAAAAACGTAAATGCTGTTCGCAAACACCAAATTGGTCTATACTTCTGAGGGGAAAAATGTGTCCATCTTCACAAACAAGTCCTTCAAAGTTTGTCCTGACAAATACTGCTGACATTAAAAACTGAGCAGACCAAAAATGTATGTTTTACAGCCAAGGAAGTGCATACAATACTGACATTGTGGTGGTTCTTTGTAAATACTGTATGTCCTTAAAGGGGTCATCGGATGCCCATTTTCCACAAGTTGATATTATTCTTTAGGGTCTTGATGAAAAGTCTATAACATGCTTTGGTTAAAATTTCTCAATGATAGTGTAAAAAACACCTTTTTTACCTTGCCAAAATCAGCTCTGCAAAAATCACCCTGTTCTGGTCGAGGTTGCTTTAAATGTTAATGAGCTCTGCTCACCCCGCCCCTCTCTGCTCATCGTGGAGTGACGAGCCTGTTTACTTTAGCCGCGTTTAGCCATTAAACTTGCTAACTAGCACATTATTAGGAAAAGGCGATCATAAAGATTCATAAAAAAAACTCTTACAATCACTTCTGCTGTAAGTGAAGCTAGATCACGAATGATTCACGTGAACATAAACAGATATATGTAGATCGGGAGGCACATTCCCTTCACAAACAAACGTAATCCACTGCATCTTCAGCCGCTCAGACGTCGGGAGTAAATTACGACTACTATGTTCATTACTACATCCAGCAACACAATACCTCAAACGATCAATCGGAGATATTCTTGTCTAACTTACATCCTGCCAACAATGGAGGTTGGACTGTTACAGCTGATTTAAGGCGGGTCTGAGGTAAGACGCTCATGTCAGTCAGCTTATGTGGGAGCGGCCTCTGTCGGTGTGACACCACATCTGAGAATGGCTCGATTTGAAAAAAGGGGTATTATTTTTACAGATTAATTAAAAACCACTGCATGGATTTTTATCATTATAGGGTAGATGTGTACATAGACTGCCAACACACATTATTGTTCAAATAACATGTAAAAGTGAACTTTGCATCCAATGACCCCTTTAATCCTGAAAGTAAAGCCAGCCGATCAGATCTGGAGCTGGTAATTCAAGTTAGAGTTTATCATTCACATATGCTCACAAAAACGGCATCTTAAATCGAGGTTACTAGTTAATCATGACATCAATTCCTGTTTGCTCTAAAAGTACTCCACAGGAAAGTGTAAGCTGACAGTTTCAAACAAGCGCAGTTGACAGTTTCTCTGGCAAGGGGCATTTACAAAGCCAAACTCCATCACTGTCACACGGATGGATGGATGGATTGAACGTCGTGTCTTTTTCTACTGAGAATGTGTTTCTCTAATGCCTCTGAGGAACTGGACCATTAAATCAGCACAGTCAGGAAAATTTGTCCCGAGCTTTGCTCAAGGGCACGCAGCTGATAGGGGTCTCTCAGTAACGCTTTCGTACAGATCACCCCCCAACAGGGACTGTACTAACCCAAACATACAGAGTCGCTCCATCTTTGAGAACAGAAGGTGTCATTAAACACCTATCAATAACAGCTAGACACGCAAACATACCAGACATGACATCAACTGGTGTAACCGGAGAACAGAACGGGTTAATTCGTAGAGATCACAGAAATTCTTACGCACACACAATGTGCACCTGCCCAGCACCATATATCAAACATCTACAACATCTGAGAACATCATTCATAATTGATTTGTGTTAACAGAACTACTAATGACGGGAAGGGAGAAACCTTCACAATTACATCTCTAATTACAACATTCTGGGATGCCTGAAGAACAAGTAAACACACATAAACAACAAATGCATATTTCTGATTCTCAAGTTTTGGCCATCTGTGACATGGAGCCCATCCAGGATGCACCAGAGATGATGTCATATGGTCTTGGTTTCTAGAAATACCCCCACAGGTACAGAGTATAGGACTCCTGTACACTGAATAATTTATCATAAACCTTTATATAGTTAGTTTAGACTATTTTATTTCAAGTATTACTCAGCATTTACCAGAAAGCCATTGTGGCTTATAAGCTCATTTTGACATATCTCCCAATATTATAGACCTTTCATAACACTGCTACAGATGAAGACGGCAATTTTACTTTAAACAAAGTTTGAAGACTGTTAAGATCTACATTTTGACAAAGGAGCTGGATCAGCTTAACTGGGCCGTCCACTACACAATAACAGAAGGTGTTTGCTGAGGAAATTAGAGCAGTTCTCTGCATGAAAATGCTCTTACATTGACTCACTAAATCAGTGCAAATGCAGCATTTATGTAAAACGTGAAATCGTCTAAAATTCTACAAGAGATCTAACAGCAAACAAGCTTATATTTTGCATTTTAGTAATTTAATATTTGTTAACATTTGTTAACATTAATGTATTAACTAACATGAACAAACAATGAACAATACATTTATTGCACCATTTATTAATCATTGTTAAGGTTAGTTAATAAATAGTCATTAATTGTTTGTTTATGTTAGTTCATAGTGCATTAACTAATGTTAACAAACAACTTGCTTTTAATATTGCGCTTGTAATGCTGACATTAACAAACTAAAAGTGTTACCAAAATTTTTACTCTATTAAAAATAAAATCAATAGTTTTTGCCCATTTTCCCAAAAGAGAAAGATATTGAATGAATGAACGAACACACTTGAATAAATTAATAAAGGAATACGTACATAAGAGCTAACAATTAAAAGTTGTCAGTGAGTTTTAGACATTCATATTTTTATTCAGATACAATAAACTATTGAACATTAATAATTTTCCAATAAATTTTCATATAAACGCTGTTCTTTTGAACTATTCATCAAAGAATCTTGAAAAAAAAAAAATCATAGGTTACACAAAACTATTAAGCAGCACAACTTCATTGATAAGACATGTTTTTGAGGAGCAAATCAGCATATTAGAATGATTTCTGAAGAATCATGTGACACTGATACTGAAGCATTGGATACTGAAAATTCAGCTTTGCCTTGACAGTAAAAAAATAAAATTTTCAAAAATATACACTACCAGTCAAAAGTTTTATTTTAACATTAAAAGATTTTTAATGTTATGGTTTTTGATGA
Source organism: Labeo catla (assembly GCA_012976165.1). Lineage (NCBI taxonomy): Eukaryota > Metazoa > Chordata > Actinopteri > Cypriniformes > Cyprinidae > Labeo > Labeo catla. Next base: position 663,507 of record VONZ01000245.1, read on the forward strand.
AAGCATTTTTCTCCATATAATGGACTTCATTGGTGCCCCGATTTTGAACTTCAGCTTCAAAGGGTTCTAAACGATCCCAGCCGAGGAAGAAGGGTCTTATCTAGCGAAACGATCTGCCATTTTTTTCTAAAAATAAAAATTTGTATACTTTTTAAGCACAAAGGCTCGTGTAGCACAGACTTTGGGATGTGCGTCCACGAAGCTACGAATTAGTGATGGGTCGTTCTTAAACGATTCTTTCATTTTGAACGAACCTTTAATGTGACTCGGGAAGAACGAGTCATTTTGGGAAGTGATTCGTTCAGTCGCGCAAGCGCAACATTCTATTAGGTTCTGGACTTAGTTCACCTGTTTCGAGTCTTCGGGGTTTTTTTGAGTCGTTCATTCATCTTCTGGGGCTGTCACGTGATGAACGAATGAACGACTCAAAACCCGAAAACTTGTCAGATAAGAGGTGAGGTGAGCTAATGTCCCTATTAAACAATGAATTAATCTTTTCTGTTTGTTATAGCATTATAGTTTTTTTTTGTTTGTAGTGTGATCAACGTTTGTGTAAGCAGTAGATGTGTTAGGGAAGTAACACGTAACATTTTAATTATATTTGTACTGAGTATGGCGAAAAAAATGTCAGATCGTTTCGCTAGATAAGACCCTTCTTCCTCGGCTGGGATCATTTAGAGCCCTTTGAAGCTGCATTTAAACTACATTTTGGAAGTTCAAAATCAGGACACCAATGAAGTCCATTATATGGAGAAAAATCCTGAAAAACCCTGAAATGCTCAAATCCTCAAAAACCATAATTTCTTCACGACTAAAGAAAGAAAGACATGAACACCTTGGATGACAAGGGGGTGAGTACATTATTTGTGAATTGTTGTTCTGGAAGTGGACCTCTCCTTTAATCCAAAATACAGCAAAAACAGCAATGTTTTTACTATTAAAATAGTTATTTTCTATTTTAATGTATTTTAAAATGTAATTTATTCCTGTGACAAAGTTAAATTTTCAGCATCATTACTCGTCTTCGGTGTCACGTGATCCTTCAGAAATCATTCTAATATGCTGATTTATTGTTTAAGAAAATTATTATTATTAGTAGTAGTAGTAGTAGTAATAATATTTAAAACAGCTGAATACATTTATTCAGGTATTTTCAATGAACAGAAAGACCCGAAGATCCGAATTTATCTGAAATTAATTTTGTAACATTAAACACTATACTATCGAAAAGCTTGAAGTCTGTATACTATATTTATTTAAAAAAAAAAATACTGTTTTTCTGAACTTTCTGAAAATTCTACTCTGCTGTTTTCAGAATAATAATAATAATGATAATAATAATGAATGTTTTTTGAGCAGCAAATCAGAATATTCGAATGATTTCTGAAGGATCGTGACTGGAGTAATGATGCTAAAAATTCAGCTTTGAAATCACAGGAATAAATTACATTTCATAACATATTTAAATAGAAAATATTTCAAGACTTCTTTAAAAAAACATTACAACTCTTACTGTCCAAACAAAAACTTTTCACTGGTAGTGTATTCAAATAGAAAACAGCAGTATGGGTAGCGTTCTAAAAAACAAAACTGTTAAAACTTTCAACTTTCACCAGAAGCACCACTATATTCACCAAAGCAAACTCTTTCTTCATCCTTATGACCCATAGAACTGCGATCTAAAATACAGACAGCAAATCTATCGATTCATCATCCCATATTTATTGCCACAGTACATTAAAAGCACTTCAACCACACTACGTAACTCAAGTCTCCGGCAGTTTTGTCCACACACACACATTTGTCCTCTTCTAAACACCTCCTCCATCTGTGACACTTTCATCCCACACAGAGACGACTGAAACGGATTGTGGCCTGCCCGCTTTTTTGTCCTTGGGCCATGCTGTCTGCTTTTTAAACAAAGTTCCCACTCACACACTTGTTTAAAAGAGAATATTGTCAGCTCCTTAACGTCACCTCCCACGTGACAAATTAAACAGTAGGTACTTTTCATCCAAGCCGTACAACAAACACCATTAAACTCTGAGGCGGTAAAACATGACTAGTGCATGAATTCTGTGCTCACATACAGAGAAAAAATATCTCATCTCAAACACCAATGATTACGACTTTTGGGAAGAAGCCAATACTGAGCAAATGAGTGTGTCATTTAATGTCTCGCATCATTGAGAAGTTCTTTCCCTTCGGGTAATGTAAAGCGCTTAGCTTCAGTAACTTCGCTGTCGGCTGTGCGTGTGCGGCGCTGTGATGACTAAAACTCTTTAGTTCTGCAGCACGCATCCTTATGGTGTATAACAGAGGGCACAGCATTAATGCCAGAATGCTGAATCCAAAGAAAAGAGAGAAAAGTTATGAAAAGAAACTCTATGGACTAATCATGTTCTTGCATTTAATCAATAGTTAAGCGTGACGTTTAACAGAGAGCACAGTGATCTAATTCACTACTCACAATCCCAGCTGTGTGGGGTCAAAGTTCAAATGCACCATTCGAACTGACGAAGATTAAATTCGTCCTGCTGTTTTTGCCTTTCACGGACACTACAATTAACTTAATGGATAAAATCACAGAGTGGTGCTCAGTGCTGTGTTTGACTTTGTGATTTGCACATTAGGTTCATATTGACTGTACACAGACACAGTATGTCAACAGAAAGACGAGCAATTTGACTGATGAGCCAAAAACAACTGTGCCTCAGACCATTCTGTGCACCTGCTGACTTACAAAGACGATGTTACACCTAAAGAACCTACAACACCTGAGAAATCCCGTCAAAGCACACGTTTGCTGAGATATCTTTATGTTTTTTGGCATAACTCTCAAACGTTTTGGGTGTGCCAAGTAATGCTGAGTAATAGAGAGCAGTGAGGTGTAGGTGGACAAATCCTGCAAGCAATCAGTCCACAGCTTGGTTGAACATCTTAGTCACAGACCTTATATTATTCTCGGCTAAAAACAGGAAGTAACAAAACCCTCTGAGCTGTTTTCACTTTTAACGGCCAGGAATATGAGCACAGTAAAGGAAATCATGACTGAATGGGGAAGATGGCCTCCAATTCCAGTTTCACCCAGGGAAAATGAAACACACTTGCTGTTCTCGACACATGACTTTACCAGTGCGCTCAGAAGACGTTGTTGGAGAAGTTGTTGAAGTAGCACAGTACTTCTGTCTGTTCACTTTTCACAACCACATTCAGACATGAACACACACTACCGGTTTCACAACCTCTTTAGAGTCTTCATGTTGCATTCAAAGCAATGCTCAGATATTAGCTTGAGCGATATCTTTTACAGATAATTACACTTTTCAATTTAATAACGGGTCTGACAATAATTGCCACCATTCGGAAGGTCTCTAAAAAAAATTATATAACAACGGTGATTTATTAAATGTGTTTAATAAGTGCAAGGTCTTTCATTCTGTTTTGAAACTTTGTTGCTTAACAATTACACAAAAAAGTAACCGTCTGGATGGCAATAAATTACAAATATTATGACAAATAATATATTTAAAAAATTAGTATTATTACTGTATTGCAATAAAATAATAACATTAATATTATTACAATAATTTTTTTGACTTTATCTTAAATATATATAGATTTAATTATTATATTAGTGGTAGCACTAGTATTAGTTGTAGTAGCAGTATTGCTGCTGCTTTCTAAAAAAGTTATTTTTATATCTTCTTTTTTAATTGATCAGTTTTACTGTGCCAAAAAATAAGGAGAAATAACAAAGAGAAAGAATATTTTGAAAAAAAATAAATTTGTTCTGATATACTCTTTAATAAAAAATAATTGTTATCAGCATAGGAAACAATATGTGACCCTGGACCACAAAACCAGCCTTAATTCACACTTGTATATTTGTAGCAATAGCCAACGATACATTGTACGGGTCAAAATTATCAATTTTTCTTTTATGCTGAAAATCATTAGGATATTAAGTAAAGATCATGTTCCATGAACATATTATCATGTACATGTATCAAGGACTTTATTTAGACAAATTTAAAAATGATTTTCTCAATATTTTGAATATTTCAGATTCCAGATTTTCAAATAGTTGTATCTTGGCCAAATATTGTCCTATCCTGACAAACCATACATCAATGGAAAGCTTATTTATTCAGCTTTCAGTTACAAAAATGACCCTTATGACTGGTTTTGTTGTCCAGGGTCATATATCTTGGTTGAACACTGTTCAACATCACAGCTGAAAAATAACCCTGCAGGGAATGAATTTTGGGATCAGCTGCAGTCATTTATCTTCAAGACCCCTAACTGTGACTGTTCTGCCAAAGCTGAGGACATTCACTCCAGATGAACTTCACTGACATGTCAAAGACAAGGGACAGACGAGAAGTATTGCAATAAACATGTGACAGCAGTAGGACACTGAGACATTACCTTATTTTGTAGTTTGGTAAAGTGTGCTTCTTCTTGATAACTCTCTTGAGCTGATTGACTATGATGGAGGTGAGCTGGGGCAGAGGACGGCCCTCAAACTGAGACTTCACCTCGAAGTCTATGAGCGGGTCCTCCAGAAAGGAGAAGGACCAGTGCGTGAAAGGCATGCGGGTGAACTGCAGCTTCAGGCGGCCTGCCACCCGGGTCATCTTCACAAACAGATAAGCCGATTTCCCGAATACCAAATCGACATCAATGGCCAGATGAAAGCCGCCGTTATATTCTAAGTCAACCTCAAAATTGAGCTCCTCTGGCATGTTGTCTTCATTGAGAGCCACTGGCTTCATGAGCCTGGCTGTTTTGAAGACGGGCACCGAGTTGCCCAGAGAGATATCCCGCAGACTGAGCCCCTCCAGCAACCGCCCGGCGGTCTTGGTCTGGAGGAGCTCCTCAAACTCTACCTTGATCTTTTTGGTGATCCAGTGCCTGACGACTGGGGTGTCTCGGAGCTCCCGGAATAGGAACAGAAAGATGGCATTGAGGAAATCGCATGTCTCTGCTTTGGAGGTGTGCTGAGAGTCGCTCAATGAAGGCGGTGGCGAGGACGGCTGCTGTTTGGGGCTGCTGCCGGGGACGGTGGTCTCTTGCTGCTTGGGAGAAGCGGCCTCTGGTTGCTTGGAGGCAGACGGCGTGATATCTGATTGTTGCTGCGTTGATTCGGCTTGTTGGTTGCTAAAGTAATCCTTCAGTGCGGGATCAGGAACTGCTTTGACATATTGAACTGTCCTAGCGATAGGCTCGGGGCTCCTCCGGTACAACAGTAGGAGCTGCAGAAGGAGCGTGACGATGGCCCCGGAGAAGGCAGAAATTAATACCAGGTATATCATTTTCGGATCCCCCGCTACGGCGTGCGGGTTAAAGTGTACTCATGCTCCGCTGTCAGCCCGATTAAACAAAAGCGAGTTCCACCTGGCCGCTCACAAAGCTGCCATATCATCTGCTCCTTTCCTGGGCTTCGGAAACTGCCGCTGATTGGTGGAACGTAACATCGCGTCAACGCGCTGGAAGTCCTGCGTCATGACGGCATATGCCGGGTAGCGACCGAATGGCTGTGATCGCGACAAATAATGCATAAAGATTGTCACAAGAACGTTGTTTTTTTGTTGTTGTTGTTGTTATTGTGACAATGAAACCACTTTTCATTTATTTTTCCATAAAATAAAGCCTTTTTGCAATGAACTGACAAATATCATAAAAAGGAAACGAAATGTAAATTTTACAGCTTAATGGAAATGATTAAATAATGCAAAGGCAATGAGAAGAAGAATATATATATATATATATATATATATATATATATAAATATATATATATATATATATATATATATATATATATATATATATATATATATATATAATTATTTATTCTACAACTATTAATAATATTATTATTAGGAAGTTACATACATTACATAAACAACCTCCAAACCACTTTTATTTAATAAATGAATATGAAGTGTTTTGCATTGTATATTGATCAGTGAAGTAGAATCATTTTCCAGTACAGTTTTTAGAGGTTATTATTTCCTCTCTGGAACCTTATAACTATAATTATTACAATTTAAATTCACTGCTTGCATAATTTACCTAGTTAAAAGGCTGCATAATATTGAACATTTCGCACTGTGCTGCTTATGATAACGTATAAATAAATAAACGCCACTTTGAAATGAATGGACTGACGAGTTCTAATACATGACGCGTACGCTGTAAAATGAGTTTTAGTGATACATTATCACTGCATAATATAAAGCAAATATCTATTCATTAATTCATACATTTTCTTTAATTTAAATAGACTCTGTCTACTGAGAAATTTAATATTGCCAAAAAGTCATATTTTGTACCATGCACAAGCTGTGTTTAGATTTTCAAGTAACATTTTTAACAGAGATGGGCAGAGGTACTTACATGACCTCTGGTTGCTTCTGAGGACTGTTTAGTTCTCAGCCAATAGCAATGCATATGTTTAACCACTGGGTGTGCATTCATTAACTTGATTGAAACAATTAATCCCCGTGTTGGCTGGCAGCAAATACCCTCTCACAAATCCTGTTTGATCTTTATCAACTCATGTTTCACTGCTGGTGGAGATCTGATCTATGTCAGTCCAGAGACACACATTTATAATAGATTACAATAGTGCTAAACCAAATTCAAACGGAGGCGAACATTGCTCCAGCTCCATCTTGTGGACTGTCAAAGATAGTGCCGCACAGGACAACCATGGAATTATCCATTTGGGACACATTGCCTCTAACGCAACAGGCGTTATATAATTGTCGTACATTAATCATGTCTATCATGTGTTGTGCTGTGGTTTAAGTTGTAAAATGGTTTACGTTAACATGTGACTGTATATATTTAAACGATTTCTACAAATAATTTTCATACAATCATACTGAAAGGGATTGTGTTTATGTCACTTTTTTAGCTGATGACGGATTTTTAACTTTTACAGTTTTATGTTTAAAGTTCGGGTCTGAAGGGTAAAGCAATAGACATTAATGCATTTGAAAACAGGCTTAAAAAACAATGACAGTAAGAATTTTATGTATCATTTTGAAAAATAAAACAGCAAATCCTCTTATAATCAGTTCTGTTGTCAATGTAATCAAATGTTTTCCTGCAGTGTTTTTATTGACATCTGCAAATGCACGTGCACTGTAATTACAACAGTGTTATGATTACGACTGCGAATTCCACTCACCTAACTGTAAGGGGCTCCAAAGTCGCAAAACTACACAAAACTTAATACAGCTGCTTTAAACAATACAATTTGTGTTCTCAGTTTACAAATACTCACCTGGCAAAAACTGACCAAGATATTTTCTAAAATCTGCTTTAAGGAGATCATTTTGAATCTATTATGTGTACATATTATTTAAAAATCGCTAGAATATTGCATTATAACAAATCAGAATTTCGGATTCCCAAATATGGGCTACATTTAGTCATACTGACCTGATTCTGAACTTTGTCGCGTCGCTGAACACGCCCCATCCGGTCGCCAACGGTCGCTGTCGCTCTTGTCGCCGAAAATCGCCAGCTCTCACTTTTTTGTCGCTGCGTGTCGCTTGTAATGTGAACGGGGCTTGACTTGAGTCATGTAATTTCACCTTTTATGACGCGAGATTAATGTAAACGCAGCCTACTGTCAACACCCTTTTGTATGTAATTGTAATTGGATGAATGAGTATTTTAAGTTCAAGTGTGTGTAAGGCTTTGGAAATAAGCAGAGCACGTCTGTTTCTAAAGCAAGCAGTGCCATCTGCTGTTCAAAACTAAGCTTAGAATCGATTTGAGACAGAATCGCGATGTGTTCGGAAAATCTCAGAATCGATGCTGAATCATTTCTCGATTCGCGTTGCAACGATTTTTCGTCCCATCCCTACAATATAGTATGTGTTCTCAGATGGTAAATATGTCAAATATCAATAACCTAACATAACTAACGTTTTCTAAAATCTGTTTCTCGCAACAATTTCGAATCTATTATGTTTACAAATTGTTTCAATATATAAAATCTTTTAATTATTTCAAAATCTTCTGTCGTACAAATAAACCATTTTGGATTCCCATTATTTAATGCTAACAATACTTATCACGTGTTTCTTGTACTGTCAGGATGGCCGAGCGGTCTAAGGCGCCAGACTCAAGGTTTCGACCTTCTCAAACAATGAGGCTTCTGGTCTCCGAATGGAGGCGTGGGTTCAAATCCCACTTCTGACAACAACTTTTCGAGAAAATGCTATAATGCTTGTATATTAAAATATGACACAAGCAATATAGTATGTATTCTCAGATTATGAATGTTTGTATCGTTAATTTAACGAAAAAAAATTTTCTGAAATCTGTTTTTCGCGACAATTTCGAATCCACTATGTTTACAAATTATTTCAAAATATATTAAATATTTCAAAATCCTATTTCATAAAAATAAAACATTTGGATTCTCTATTGTTTAAAATATTTTGGATTCCTTATTGTTTAATTCACTTAACTTGGTAGTTACAGCGAAAAAGCTTATCCAATTGTCAGAATGGCCGAGCGGTCTAAGGCGCCAGACTCAAGGTTTTCGACCTTCTCAAACAATGAGGCTTCTGGTCTCCGAATGGAGGCGTGGGTTCAAATCCCACTTCTGACAACACTTTTTCTCGAAACTCGAGAAAATGCTTATATATTAAAATATGACACAAGCAATATAGTGTATTCTCAGATTATGAATGTCAAATATTGTTCACTTAACGAAAACTAACCTAGAGTTTTTTCTTAAATCTGTTTCTCGCGACAATTTCGAATTAATTATGTTTGCTAATTATTTCAAAATGTCATAAAAATAAAACATTTTGCATCCCTATTGTTTACTTAACTGATACTTACAGAAAGCACAGACACCAGACTCAAGGGTTTGTCCTTCTCAGATAATGAGGCTTCTGGTCTCCGAATGGAGGTGTGGGTTCAAATCCCACTTCTAACAACAACTTTTTTAGAAACTTGAGAAAACGCCATAATGCTTATATATTAAAATATGACTTAAGCAATATAGTATGTGTTCTCAGATTATGAATGTGTCAAAAATCGTTCACTTAGCGTAGTGTTTCTCAACGGGGGCGGTACCGCCCCCCAGTGGGTGTTCAGAGAGCATCGGTGGGCACTAAAACAGGGACTTAAAGCAACAGCTTCCAATGGAACGCAGGGGCGTAGCAGCCAATTTAAAAGTGGGGGGGACAGTATGGTGATATGACCCAAGGGTGTTCATACAGTATAATAAATCCTAAATAGAAGAACAATGGGCATTTTACAGCACCAAAGTGGAAGATGCTGAATTATTTAAATGTATAAGAAAGCAAATTAATGTATATTTCCTTTAAATATTAGCAATTTGTTCCACCGTAGTAATGAATTAAAAGACTAAAGTATGATAAGATATTCGTTGCAAAACAAATTTGATTTCAAAGGACAATTCTACTCTGGACGCGAGCAGCACGTGGGCAACAAAAGACAGCAGAACCCTATAATCTGTAATCTAATAGCAGAACCCAAAGCAACAAGTAGGAAAGCATTGAACACGCACTGAATTCGGCGTAACGTGACGAGGTACACAGAACAGGTTCTGTTGTCTTTCGACGTTAAATCATAACATGGAAACGTGTGATTCGTGTCATCGCGACATTCTGTAACACATACTCACAATGTGTGTTTGAAAAAAGGATAAAATCGTCCTCTGCTTTTTTCTAGGGTGCATTTTACCCCAGACAGCCAAGTGGGTGAACGAACGAAAATTCACAAGAGCAACAAGATTTGAAGCTCATGGCAGACGCCCAAGAGATTCGCGCTGTGATTGGCTAAACGTTAGTTCACTCAAATCTAATTAACAAATTTAGAGAACACGGGCGGAAATATTGGCGCTAGGTCAAAAAAAGTGCGGGGGACAGAATCACCTGTTTCTAAAAGTGAGGGGGTCGTTTCCCCCCCCCGGTTGCTACGCCCCTGATGGAACGACTACGATGACCAGAAGTAGGCTGTAACCCCGCCGTAGCCGAGAACGTAAAAATCATTAAGCAACTAGGTGCTGATGCCAACAGCAGACATATCTTTGTACAAATGAAAACATCGTTAAAATTGGCTTAAGTTTAAAACATATCAACACAGATTAAATGAAAGACTAATGGTAGAATCGTATACTGATGGAATTACAGTGGTATATACTATAAAATGTAATATTTATCTACCTAATCTGTGACGTTGTAAAGACTATGGCAAACCAGCTGTTCTCCCGTAGTAGATGGCTACAGTAGAACTTCAAAAAGTGGCAGTTAAAGTCGTGAACGCGCAATATGACGTCGGCATGCCGTTGCCGTTCCATCCGTGGCTCCTGCTTAAAGTCCCTAATAATATTTTTGAAAGGGGGCCGCTGATCTGTTCTTGGGGGGCATTTGGTTAAGACGAGTTTACACCAAAGATGTATTGAGCTGAAACTTGCAAAAGAAAATGCTCTGCCACATCCTAACGCCGTCTCTACAACTTATCGGTAGCGCAAGTGCGTCAGAAATAGAACGCGTCATCCGTTTACTGTAGCGCTCGCGCTCAGTTGTTACTGAACGACTGATGATAACGGGGTCTATGTGCTTTAACACAACATATCGAGCTGTTCGCGGCCAGTGTAGTAGTGTTACATTAGTGTTAGCTGCTAGTTTAAAAGAATAAAAAAAGTGTTTATATTCACAAAATACATTTAAGTTGGTCAGTGGAAACTTTGGAAATCTTTTCTTTGTACTTTTGTCTATTAAATAAAAGTTAAATAGAATTAACAAATCACAGATTTTATGATTTTACAAAACGTCCCAGCTTTTCTAGAATTAGGGTTATACTTAGTTTTTGTAATCAAACTTTGAAATATTCTCACAAAATCTATGAAATATAGCAAAGTAGGGTTTACATTTCTTCCATTTTCATGAGTAAATGTGTTATTTACCAACCAAAATAACAATATCCACTATGTCAGAAAAAAGGGAATTCATATCTAAGGGATAAATATTAATTTGCACCGAAAGCTAATTGAAAACATCCAAACATATCACATCAGTAAAAAGGGTGTTCAGGAGTTCCAGGAATGGAAGAACAAACTAAAATCTCTTCTGTAAAAATGTCCCTGTGGATGTTCTAAACAGGAATTTTTATTTAGTCTTTTTAAATTTGAGATTATTTCAAAATATATTAAATATTTCAAAATCCTATGTCATAAAAATAAAACATTTTGGATTCGTTGTTGTTTAAAATATTATATTTTGGATTCTCTATTGTTTAATTCACTTACACTGGCAGTTGCAGCGAACGTTGTGCTTGTACTGTCAGGATGGCCGAGCGGTCTAAGGCGCCAGACTCAAGGCTTTCAACCTTCTCAAACAATGAGGCTTCTGGTCTCCGAATGGAGGCGTGGGTTCAAATCCCACTTCTGACAGCAACTTTTAGAAACTCGAGAAAATGCCATAATGCTTGTATATTAAAATACGACACAAGCAATAAAGTATGTGTTCTCAGATTATAACTATGTCAAATATCAATTACTTGGCAAAAACTAAGTTTTCAATCTGTTGCTCTAGATGATTTTGAATCTATTATGTTTACAAATTATTTAAAATATATTAAATATTTCAAAATCCATACACAGCATAACAATTAAACAGTTTGGATTCCAAAATATTTCATTAATTACACCAATACATAAAGAACACAACGCAGTGTCAGAATGGCCGAGCGGTCTAAGGCGCCAGACTCAAGGATTTCAACCTTCTCAAACAATGAGGCTTCTGGTCTCCCAATGGAGGCGTGGGTTCAAATCCCACTTCTGACAAGAGTCTTTTGTAGTGACAGAACACGAAATAAAAACGAGCTATATTCACGCAGAACGTCGTGTGCTACTGCTAGAGCAATGTCTAATCTTTCACAGCTCTACAGCGGTCACGATTTCCATGTAAAAGAAAAAGGTGAGTCAGATTAGTCAGTGATTTTGCTCGATTTGCAGCGCCAGACGAGTAGGAGTCCTGTTTCAGTCATCTTAGCGGCAGCTAGACCATCTGAATTAACGTTACATATTAAATTCATTAACGACACCTCATACACATTACTGTATGTTAAATAGTTAAAACATTACAAAAAGACAGTCATCCAGAGCAGAAACAAGCACATTGCAATCGATTCAGTAATAGATTGCTTTAGTCTCGTGTCGCAAGACAGTCAGAACGATGTGAAGGAGCGATTGCTTTGTCTGGCGAATGGGCCAGTTTGTGTTCCTGACGTTTGTTGCTCAGTGCAGCTCGACTTTGGTCTAAATATAAAATAATGGCTCAGCCACCACCAAAACCATGGGAAAGGCGAATCCCTGGAACCATGACTGCACCACTAAACTATCGGTTCGTAAAAACTCGTCTTATTTTGGCCATTATATCCAAGAGATGAAGTGTTAGGAACGCTAGCAAGCCTGTTAGCTATTGAACACGCATATATTCAAAATATATTGTACTTGATAAACCGGTTTTTAGCTATAGCAATAATAAGTATGTTCATAAGTTTGGTGTTAATGCAACACTGGGAAAAATGCTATCTGGTTGTGTTGACAGTTTAACTTGTGCTAATAAGTTACGTAAACTTAATGCTTGGCTCGTGCTCCAGCACGTCAGTAACTGTTTGCATGCAAGTGTCAAAGTTCACTCCACTATACCATTTTGTGTTTTGACTTTTATTTTCAAATATACATTTTTTGACCACTTTCAACGAAGATACTGTTATTATTGCACTTATTTATACATGGTTTTTCATTTGACTCTTTGTCTTTTTTTTATATTTAGCTCAGCTGACTTTGGATCAGTATCACATAGTGGGCCATCAGTGTCTGGTCCTCCCGTTCTAACACGTGTGGCACCACCCGTCCCTCCAAGACCCGTTCAACAGGCATACCGCCCTACATACAGCTCATTTCCCTCCTCATACAGCCCTTATGGGAGCTCCATCTATGGGGGCTACAGCCCCTACAGCTACAGTGGTTATGGAGTTGGAGGCAGTCTGGGTTATAACCGTTATAACCTAACAGATGACATCCCACCCAGCCGATTCGTCCAGCAGGCGGAGGAGAGCAGCCGCGGAGCATTTCAGTCGATTGAAAGCATTGTCCACGCCTTCTCGTCGGTCAGCATGATGATGGACGCTACTTTCTCTGCTGTCTACAACAGCTTCCGTGCTGTTCTGGATGTGGCCAATCATTTCTCCCGGTTACGCATACATTTCACAAAGGTGCTGTCTGCTTTCGCCTTGGTTAGGACACTTAGATACCTATATCGCAGGCTGCAGAGGCTGCTGGGATTGCGTCAGGATTCAGAGGTGGATGATTTGTGGGCAGACAGCGCCGCTTCCTCCATCGTGTCTGCTTCAGGAGCCAGAGGCGCAGGGAATGACGACCCCAGAGCGAGTTCTGTCAAGTCATGGCCGATTTTCTTGTTTTTTGCTGTAGTTCTTGGTGGGCCATATTTGATCTGGAAGCTTTTGCGGTCTGCTGAGGGTCTTGAGGAAAATGGTGAGACATTTTTCTCCCTTCTTGTTCTGTCTGTTCTCACACTTAAACTTCGCACACTCTTTTCGCAATTTACAGGTCTGACATGAGACTTCATAAAGAACCACATTTATTCCTGTGATCAAAGCTAAATTTTGATGATCCTTCAGAAATCATTCTAATATGCTGATTTTCTGTTCAAGAAACATTCTTATTATTATCAATATTTAAAACAGTTAAAAAAAAAATCAGGATTCTTTGATGAATAGTAATCTATCAGAAATGATAGAAATTAATACTTTGACTGGACTAATGATGTTAAAAATTCTGCTTTGAAATCACAGGAATACATTACATTTTAAAATATATTCAAATAAAAAAGTTATTTTAAATAGTATAAATATTTAAAAATTTATTGTTTTTACTTAATTTTATTGTACTTGGGATCAAATAAATGCAGGCTTGGTGAACAGAAGAGACTTCTTTGAAAAACATTCAAAATCTTTCTGTTCAAAAACTTTTTACTGGTAGTGTATATATAACTGCTGTTCATATTTTGGCTTTAATGTGGGACTATAGGACCAATTATGAGAATGATTTTCACTACTATTCAAAAGATTGGGGTAGTTTTTTTTTTTTTTTTTTTAGAAACAAATACTTTTATTCAGCAAGGATGCATTTATTATAACAGCGAAGACATTTATAATGTTAAAAATGATTTCTGTTTTAAATAATTAGGATAAATTAAATTTAGGTAAATTAAAATCAAAACTAGCTTTCTGTTCATCAGAGAATCCTGAAAAAAAATACAGTTTCCAAAATAATATTAGACAGCACAACTGTTTTCAACATTGATAATAAGATGAGATGTTTCTTGAGCACCAAATCAGCATATTAGAACGATTTCTGAAGGATCATGTGACAGTGAAGACTGGAGTTATGATGCTGAAAATTCACATGAATAATTTTGACTTTTGACTTTGGTCACTAAATATATTGCAGAGTTAAGTAATTTTATCATTCACAAATGCTTATTTTTATTAGCAGCCTATAAAAAATATTGGATGCCATAAATTAGTTTGTATGTGTCTGAATGTGTTTCTGCATCTGTATGTTTTTGCTGGATGGAGTTCTGAAGCATTTGTCTGTTCTGTTTTATAGGCACTAACTGGGCAAGTGGGGAGGATGACCATGTGGTAGCACGAGCCGAGTATGACTTCACAGCTGCATCAGAGGAAGAGATCTCTCTACAGGCTGGAGACATGCTTAATCTTGCCCCTAAAGGTAAAAGAATAAGAAAAACTCTGAACATACACTGCCCTCCAAAAGTTTGGAAACTCCCCTGGCAAAGTGTGGTTTTGGACGATATCAGCATAAATCCTTATCATTTTTTGGTGCAAATACATTAAAGTAACTTGACATTATCATTGCAGACCAGCAATAATTTTCATTTTGATTACATAATAATGGCAATATATACATGTCAAAGTCAAACATGCCCCTTTGCCTGCTGTGATGCCTGGTTACTGGTTTAAACTTGGCCTAGGTTTTTAAAAGATTTTTAGGTCAGCACACCATAATAGCTTCAACAACTGATTGCCAATTAAGTTTAGAATACAATAAATTTAGGCCCAGATTGTGCAGAGCTGTAATATCTGCTAATGGTGGATATTTTGATGAATTGAAAATTTGTTTTTTCTATGTAAAAACTGTTTATGTAATAAAATATGTTTGTGTTGTCCCTTATCAGTGCAAAGTTATCACAAATTAAAAAGGATTCATGCCAGTATTGTCCAAAACACCACTTTTCTAGTGCGTTTCCAAACTTTTGGAGGGCAGTGTAAGTGTACTTAAAGGGATAGTTTACCCAAAAATGAAAATTCTGACATTAATTACTCACCCTCATGTCGTTCCAAACCCGCAAGACCTTTGCTCATCTTTGGAACAAAAATTAAAATATTTTTGATGAGTAAGTAATAATAAGTATAATAATAAGTAATAATAATAAGTTCGTTTTTGGGTGTACTGTCCCTTTAAACACTTTAATTAAACAGTGTAACATTTTAAACTTGACTGATGTCAAGCATATTTGTACCATGTACATTTTGTCATGGGTATTATAAACACTGACTTAGAGCTTGTACTCAGTGTTTTTCACTCTTTTTTTCAGAACAACAGCCCAGGTTGCGTGGTTGGCTGTTAGCCAGTGTGGATGGGCAGACCACTGGCCTCGTACCTGCCAACTACGTCAAAGTGTTGGGCCGGAGGAGAGGTAGAAAGCATGCAGGCTTAGAGAGGATGGCACCAGCCCAGCAGGCTGCACAGAACCTTCCAGCACCTCAAACTGATCTGGCTACAGCTTCCATTCCCAACTCCAGATTGGCGGTCCCTACCACATCAAATCCAAATGAGCTACTGGAGTCTGTTTACAGTGAAACACAAGATTTTCACGCTGCTTTGGAGGTGCAAACTTCCACAAACATCAATGGTGATACTGTAGCGATAACCTCAGAAAAAATGGACTTATGAATCATTTGAATGAGAGGAGAGGTGTATGTGTGTGTGTGTCTGATGGGAGCTAGGAAAAGAATTGTAACCTTCATTAGAATGTATCACCCTCTGCATAATTTGTTCCTACAAGGGGCGGGGCGGGGCAGGGGAATGGGGGAATGAAAAACTGAGGTGTTGGAGTTAAGGTGAATTGTCATTTTCCTTTATAATTCATTGTATGAACTGCATAATTCTGCATATTTCAATAGACTGTTAGGCTCAAAGCCATTACCAATGTTTGTTCACATTTTCTTTCTTCAACAAAAAATATTGGGTGTTTCAGCATTATAGTTTGTTAGATTGTGTTAATAAGGCCTATTAATTTATTTTGAATAATTATTAGGAAAAATGGATTCAGTTTATTTTGATACACTCGCATCAAGCTTAAAATGTTACAAACATGTTGTCATACACAGTTAATGCGTCTGATTAGTATAAATTGTGAGTTCTCAAATCAACCTAAATTTATGATGCAGTCTTTATTACAGATTTCTCCTGATGTAAGTTTTAGATTACGGTTCATCTTTCTGTAATGTGAATATTTAATATTTTAAGTTGTGCTGTATCGAGGACTAGTGTGTGCATTTTTCTGTGTTTTCAGGCTTGCTTGTTTTTTTTCATACTACTAACATGTGCAATTATGTAAATACAAGCAATTATTTTGGCAGTAAATACTTTAAAAAAATCAATCTCTTGTCATTTTCAATTGTATAGTAAAGTTCCAGCATTTCCAAGATTATAGAAAATTACTGATTGACATTTTTAGCTGGGTAAGAAATGTAGGTGTTTGTAAGTAAATAAATAAATAAAAATAAGTCATAAAAATATGTTACACTGCAAGTCTGCTAACAGTTCCTCTACCTTCAAAAGTTTGGGGTTTAAAAATAGATTTGAAAAATCTCTCATGTTCACTAAGGCTGCGTTTATTTATTTAATAATATAGTACAAAAAAGATGACAGATGAAGAGAACTTAAAACATCACCTTTGTGAGAGTCTGTCAATAAACGTCTATATTTTTGGAGCTGTGGTGTGCCAACTTAATCTCTTTTTTCAACTTTGTTATTTTTGTCTGAGCACCCACTTTGAGCAATTTGCTAGTGATGTGTGCTTTTGCTTTGTGTTTGCTGAGTTTTGAAAGCATAATATGAACAGTAATATTAGGATATATTACTAAATATATAGTTGCATTTTTTTAAAATTTCAATATACTTTAAAATGTAATTTATTCCTGTGATAGCACAGCTTTTTTAGCAGTCATTACTCCAGCCTTCTTTGTCACTGATCCTGTATTTATAGTATTTTTTGTATCTGAGATACATTTCAATGATTCTTAAAATGTGCAAATTCAAAAGCCAGCATTTATTTTAAATAGAAGACTTTAACATTATGAATGTCTTTGCTGTCACTTTTTAATCAGTGTAATGCGTTCTTGCTGAATATAAGTATTTATTTCTTACTAACCTTAAACTTCAATAGTAGTACTGTACTTGTTCAGAGTTGGAAACGTCTTTTGTGCACAAATTATGTTTGTGTGCAAATTGTATAATGTCCAAGGTACACATTTCTAATATTTCAGTTAATTCTCATATTGTATTTTCAGAAAGTTCTGGAATATTTTTCCTCTCCCCAGATTTGTCACTACCGAAACACAGTAGTATATAATTTAATAAGAAGGGTTATATTGACATATTAAAATTTTTGCTTACATCTTCCTTGTAAATATATTTGTATATTTTATTCAAACGTTTTCAGAGGTAAATCAATTACAATTTTAACAATATTTCAAGTGTGATTTATGAGATTTGTTGTATTTTGAATCCAATTTGTCTTTGTAAAAGTCAAAGTTCATCATACTGATTTCACTTAAGCATTCATTAGTTTGCAATAATCTTAATATACACTGAACCAAACACTATCATAACATCTTAGTTGATGATTCAGTATACTTAATTTTTGACAAAACATCCCAAGTTTTGGTCGTGACAGCACATTTTCGATAGTGAGAGTAATGTTTTGGCAGCGACCACATTACATTAAAGAATTTTAACCCACATACTAAAACATACTGATATACAAAAAAAACAAAAAATTTTGTTTATTTCCCCCAAATAAAGGATTACGTGTTCCCTTTTGTCACCACCGAAACAATAATGAAATGTTTCGGTCGTGACTGTTACGGTAGTGAAAATTTTATGGGATAACACCCAAAGAAAATGTCAATCCTTTTAATTGATCCTTTCAGTTAATTTTAAATACTTTTGAACCTAGCTCAAAGATGCTAATCAGCACATGGTTAGCTAACATGGTTCTTAACTGTTGTACACATATAACTCCCAAAAAAGTGTGTTTAATTATAGAAAAATAGGGTATGTTAGTGACATTATTTTTCATACTTTTAAACACATTTACCTGAAAATGATGAGACCTATATCTACTCACACACTGTAGCTATGAGAGAGGGGGACACATGAATATTTCCTGATCATAAATCTAGGTAGTTAAAATCAGTCTGTAAAATATAGTAGTGACGTGAAAATGCGAGACACTTTTTTTACATAAAGTTCCATAATAAAAATAAATGTCAAAAAGACATTTTTAAAAACAACAATGGAATAAAACGCAAAACTTATTTCAATATAATTGTCATAAATTGAAATTTAGGGGTTAGGGTTTGGGACAGCCACCTCCCAACTGAAAGTACCCACTAAATTATGATTTATATATATATATACACTACCGTTCAAAAGTTTGGGGTCAGTAAGACTTGTAATAGTCTTTAAAGAAGCCTCTTATGCTCATCAAGGCTGCATTTCTTTGATTAAAAATATAGAAAAAAACAGTAATATTGCAAAATGTTTTTACAATATAAAATAATGTTTTTTATTTTAACATACTTTAAAATAGAATTTATTCCTGTGATGAAAAGCTGAATTTTTATCAGCTGTTACTCCAGTCTTAAGTGTTACATGATCCTTCAGAAATCATTCTAATATGCGGATTTATTATTAGAATGATCAATGTTGGATAATATCAACAGTTGTGCTGCCAAATATTTTTTGGAACCCGTGATTTTTTTTTTCAGGATTCTTTCATGAATAACAAGTTTAAAAAGTACAGTGTTTATCCAAAATCTAAATATTTTATAACAATGTAAATTATTTATTATTAAGTTTTAATAAACTTTTAATTATTAACATAATACATCCTTGGTGAATAAAAGTATTAATTTCTTTAAAAAAAAAAAAAAAAAACAATAAAAATGTACTTTTGAACGGTAGTATATATATATATATATATATATATATATATTAAGCTTACTGATATTTTAAATATTATTGTGGGTTTCAACAGACACTGAACAGGATCTTAGTAAACATCTACGATTTGAATACGTAAATGTGTTTGCACCAACTCTGTAGAATAGCCCATATACAAGTTAAATCCATGGCTGCACACTGTGTCTAAAAATAAGCGTCTGTGAGCATGTCTGCAGCCCTACTTGTTTTTCAGCAATTTCGCTGACCTTATTATAGAGACTAAATGCATTTGTGTTTGTCTGGGCCCGATATTAAAAAACAGAATCCCATCAATCAAATGGAATGTTGGGGCTGTCGCCTAGCAACGGGGACGCCGGCGCACACCTGCTGCACTGCGGCACCGGAAATAAAGAGCACAGCGTAGCGGCTGAGCAGGGGATGTGGAGTTAATCCTCTGCCACGGGTCGCCTTCAATCGTTTTTGTCAGTTTCCTTTTTCAGGCTCGGGTCAACGAGCTTTGGCATCCCGTCAAATCGCAGCAGACAGACAGAAGAGGGACAACGAGGCTCTCAATCGGGGACACTGCAGCGCGAGCATCATCATGGCACACGCGCTCAAAGCCGCATCAGTCTCTCTGCCATCTCTGGCGTTTTAACAAGAGCCGCTTCAGCAGGAGGGGAGAGACGGATGTGGGTAGTCATGCCCACAAAATCTGCGAATTTCACGCTGAGCATTTGTTTTTATTATTATTTGTATATGCTGTGTGGATGTGAACTTTACTGGTTCCCCCGGATAAAATCAAAGTAAGCCACAGCATCTCTGTTGATGTTACTCAAATCCAGCCCGTTATCAACACCGCTCAGCTGGAATGAAAGAAGAGCATTGTTACCAGAGGAAACCACGCATAAATCTGGAACAGGGTAAACTGGCGATGTGACTGTGTTTGTATGTATTAGCTTAGCATTTCACAGGATGATGCGACACAAAACGTGGGGAGTGCCACGACCTGTTATTTATAATGCTAGCTAAGCGATCTTACATCTGCACACACTGAATGCTCTTAGCTTCAAAATGTACATTGTTAGTTTTTGTAGTATTTGAGCTCATAACATTACTTTGCCAGATATCAAATGCGACAGCTGTCATTCCTTCAGATTGTCCCTTGTTTCTTTGACATTTAATACAAAGGGACAGTAGACAGTCGATGGTCTCGATTGTCAGGGTTAATCTTAAAATATAGACATTTTTCTAAAATAGATAATTTTGTTCTTTATACGCAGAAATGAATCGTCTGTGCTCTGTTAATAATAACTTTCCATATGATAACAACCTCTTGGTGCTGGACATGGTCCTCAGCTCACTATGGGCTTCGCCTCAGCCAATCAACTGGGAGAATGTTGCCAAGTTGGTCCCAGGGTTCACACCTAAAGAGGTAAGACACATGAGGACCTTTAACTATATAAGTTAAATATTTGCTGTTGTAATCTGCAAAAACTATATATAGTCTGTGGTAATTACTTATTAAAAATTATGATTATCTAAACTAGGATGAGAATCTAAGATGTAGGATGAGTGTGTGATCTAGGGTTTTGTTGTGTAAAAATATACCTTATTATTATATTGGCATACTTTGTTATCAAAGAGACAAAAATATCAGTGAATCGGTGATGTGATGTGATGTTTCCAATGAAGTTATATTTTGTAAAATCACAAAGAAAAAAATGTAAATATGATATAATTGTGTTTATGTAGAATGCCTGCTACAGTAACAGTAGCAAAGGGGAAAAAAGTCATTTGTGACATTTTATTCCACAACTAATTAATATAATATCTGATGTAATCAATTTTTTATCAAAAAAAATAAAATAAATAAAATAAATAGAATAGAATAAAATCTTTAATATTTAACAATAATATTTTTCATCAAATTGTTGTAAAACAGTGCATACACTATCAGTCAAAAGATTTTAAATGTTTTTTAAAGAAGCCTTCTGCTCATCAAGCCTGCATTTATTTGATCCAAAGTACAGGAAAAACAGTAAAATTCTGAAATATGTGATTAAAGCTAAATTTTCAGCATGGTTACTCCAGTCTCCAGTGTCACATGATCCTTCAGAAATCATTCTAATATGCTGATCTGCTGTTCAAGAAACATTTTTTGTTATTATTAGCAATATTTAAAACAGCTGGGTACATTTATTTCAGGATTCTTTGATGAATAGAAAGATCCAAAGATCAGCATTTATCTGAAATAAAAAGCTTTTGTAACATTATACACTGTACCATTCAAAAGCATTTTTGTTGGGAAAGAAATTATAAATATTAGTACTTTTATTTAGCAAAGATGCTTTAAATTGATCAAAAGTGATGATAAAGACATTTATAATGTTACAAAAGAATTCTGTTCTTCTGAACTTTCTATTCATCAAACAAACCTGAAAAAATTCTACTCCACTGTTTTAAACATAATAATAATAATGTTTTTGAGCAGCAAATCCGAACATTAGAATGATTTCTGAAGGATCATGTGACTGGAGGAATACTGCTAAATTCAGCTTTGAAATCACAGGAATAAATTACATTTTAAAACAGTTAAAATATTTCAGTAAACAGTAAAATATTTCAAAATTGTACTGTTTTTGATGTATTTTGGATCAAATAAATGCAGGCTTGGTGAGCTGAAGAAACTTCTTTAAAAACCATTAAAAACCTTACTGTTCAAAAACTTTTGACTGGTGGTGTAATCTTTCACAGAAAGATCCAGAAGTTTCCTCACCAGATATTTTACTCGTTCATCTTTTCCTCTTATATTTTTGTAGTGTGCACAGAGGTTTGAAGAGCTGAAGACTACAGGCAGTTTCCCTCATGTTGATGACCAGTGTAACTCACTGACCAGAGCAGTGAGCTCTCCATCGGAACCCTTTTCCACCTACATCAAATCCAATTTATTGGACAACACCGAAGATACAGGAGAACCACCATCCAATCAGGCCAATCTCTCAGTGCCAGGTGAGTCAGTCGATGGAGTCTGGACAAAAATGTCCAATCTGTCATTTAATGCTGGACTACACCTTAAAGGGGACAATGGATGCAAAATTTACACTTACATGATGTTTCCATATAAATGTGTCTTAGCAGTGTGTAGACACAACCACTCTACATTCATTCATCCCTTTTTTTTAATCCCCAAAAACCCTAAACTGTCTCAATTATCAAGCCGTTTTAATTTTCTGAGCAGTATGGTGTCATAATGCTCAGGCCCTGCCCACGGACAATGTCTCATAAGCAATGCAGGTGTTATGTACTTGGATTTAAAAGTGAACATAAGAGTCTTCATTTTCTTCCATTGAGGACGCAGTGGATTAGTTATGATTTTGATAGTAATGCACCACTGAATACACAAAAAACAGAAGAGGGGGGCAGGGTGAGCAGAGCTCATTTAATTTAAAGAGCCATGCACCAAAACAGCTTGCTGTGAACAGAGCTGTGTTTGAGGAATTTTAACCAAAGTATGTTGCAGATATTTCATGAAGACCCTAAAGAATCAAACCAACTTGTGGAAAATGGACAACCAATGTCTCCTTTGATTTATTGACTTGTGGTGAAAAAAAAAAAAACTTAATGGGGCTGTTTATATATATTCAGGCCTCACTGTGATTCCTACTGGTCGAGGAGCCTCTGCAGAGAGCGAGATTGCAGATCCTGCCAAAAAGATTGAGAAAACGGAAGGGAATAAAAGGTGAGGCACATTCATACCAGCCAGACCATCAAATAATCATCTTACACATTACAAATAATAACTGTTTTTTTCAAATTTCCTTTCAAATAGTCCCAACATGGTAATCCACGTTTGTGATGAGGCAAAGAACCTGAAGCAGGACTTTGTGTGTCCAAGGAACCTTCTGGTAAAAGAGATGCGTTACTTTGAAGAGTATCTCTCTGTGGACCCACAGCGCTGGGACGAGGTGGACATTTCTGTCCACTGTGACGTCCAGATTTTCGACTGGCTCATGAATTATGTCAAGAGTCACACTGAACATTCGCACGGAAAACACATGGACAAACCCAAACTGGGTAATTGTCTTTCGGTAACTGTTTCAAATGCTCTTTATGTGTTTACTGTTGTGTTTTTAATTTCTATAATCAAAGATACCATCAGAGGTGTTGTGAAATGTGTGTCCTCTGACCTGGCTGAATGGCGTTTGTAAGTGGTGGATGGTGTTTCATGTGGTTGTAAATAGTTATGCGTTGGCTGTGAGTTTGATGTTTCGCTGTTTGTGATGTTGTCGGTTATGTTATGTGGTGTTTGGTTGCAGAGCACAGCAATGTCATCTCAATCCTGATCTCCTCCGAGTTCTTGAAGATGGAAACTTTAGTAAGTGTTGTGAGGAGGGACAATGTTTTGGGTAATGTAGCAAGTGTGCTCTGAGCTGGGTGACCTTTAGGTAGTAGTGCACATTAAAAAGCATTATGCATGATGGCTGTTTCATCATTTGTGTTGTTCTTCTGGACAACTCTGTGCACTGCCCAGACAAGAACTAATGAGATGCACAATAGTAATTTTCAGGAAAGACTTAGTGAGTTATTATGGCTGTATGTGCTTGAAGAACACAATCAATAATTAAATGATTACTATTATCCAAAAACTTGTCTGAGCAATGTGCAAAAAGCATGCTGGTTGATCTCATCAGAAGTTATTCATCCAGTTGTTAAATGGGCTTCAGGTGTTTGATTATCATATGTTTTGTGGATCTGAAGGTTGAGGAGTGTATCCAGTATTGTCACAAACACATGAGTGCCATCATAGCAACGCCATGCAATATGAACTGCATCAACAACAACCTGGCTGGACGCATCGCTGATTTGTTCAGCCACAATGAGGCAGATGACCTCAAGGACAAAAAAGACAAATTCAAAAGGTGAGAACAGCACACACATGGAACAAAAACATAATTATCTAAAGGTGCTGGATATTTATTGGCTATAACAGTCTCTTGCGCTCACCAACACTGGAATTGTTTTGAAAATACAGTTAAAAGAGTAATATTGTAAAATATTGTTTGCATATAAGTATTCTACCAATTTAATTGTGGTAATTTGTACCTTCTCACCAGTAAACTGTTTCAGAAGAAGATTGAGAGATTATTTGATCATGGTTATCAGAATCACGATTCCCCTGGAAATGCATCTACTCTGTACAGGTGAGAGACTTTTGCATTGCAGTGTATGCTGTTGTACAATGTTCTGTATTAGCATGATAATAGCGTGATGTGTTATTGTATAGACATGCACTGGAGGTATTATAAATGTTTCTTCTGGTGCAATAAAGTTTATTTCAGTGTAGCAATTTAATGTTGTGGTTCCTTCTCCAGATGTGGACTTTGCCTTAAGCTTTTAACCAAAGAAACTGAAAGAAAAATCCCTTGTGTTCCAAACAAAATCAACATAGATGCCCGGGGAAACATTGTATTCACTCACACCAGGTTATATGAGATACTGTATTTTAATCCCATGCACACAATGTTTAAAACACGCTTTCATTGAAGTCTTATGTTCTAAATGCTTGTATTCCAGTCAGTGTTGGGTATAACTAGTTACTAAGTAATTAGTTACTGTAACTTATAAACTTTTCCATTGAAAAAGTAAAGTTAGGGATTACTCTTATTTTTTTTATATCCAGTACAATAGTGGTTTTAACATCAAAATTTAAAGTCTAACCTTAAAAATGGATTCTTTTTATGTAACCTGCTCACTAAATAATTTGGTGAGTTAATAAGAATGTTGGTAACACTTTAGTGTCTAATTCTCACTATTAACTAGTTAGTTCTTAACATAAATATCACTGGAATATTGGCTGTTTATTATTACTTAAAAAGCACATATTAATGTCTCATTGCGCAAGACCTTATTGTAAATTCTCAATCCTATCCAATTCTTAAACTTAACAACTACTTTACTAACTACTAAAAAGCAGTAATTAGAAGTATATTGAGGCAAACATCAGTTAATAGTTCGTTAATAGTGAGAATTGGATACTAATCTAAAGTGTGACCAGAATAATTTATGTAGTTATCTATTATTTATTTGAAAGAATTAAAAGAACCGTTTCATGTCTGTCCTTGTATCATTAACTTGTCGAGGCTGATATATGATTTAGAAAGCAAGTATTAATAAGTAATTAAATACTTTTGGAGAGAGTATTTTGTACAGTAATCTATTTACGCTGTTGTACACGCTGTTTACGCTGTTGTACAGATGTAATTAGTAACTAGTAATTCGTTACTTTTTTAGAGTACTGATTCCAGCCTCTCTCACACACACACACACACACACATATACTGTAACATGTTGGTAATTGTGGTGTATTTGTAGACATAAGGCCTGGGAGGTACACGAGTATGTGAATGGACTTTATGAAGATTTGAAGTCCTGGGTACTGGTGTACTGGAGGATCTGGGGCACCATTAACTTCCTTACCTGCTCACGTTGCAAACAGGTAAACAAATGTGTACTTCACAAATCATAATTTAAGACCTTAGTACAGGGCTAGAAGATTTAATTAAATAATTCAGACAAAAATAAAAGTTTGCTGAAAATGTACTCCCCCTCAGGCCATCCAAGTAGATGAATTTGTTTTTTCATCGGAAAAGATTTGGAGAAATTTAGCATTACATCACTTGCTCACCAATAGATCCTCTGCAGTGAAGGGGTGCCGACAGAATGAGAGTTTAAACAGCTGATAAAAACATCACAATAATCCACAAGTAATCGACATGACTCCAGGCCATCAATTAATGTCTTGTGAAGTGAAAATCTGCATGTTTATAAGTAAGTGCATAACCCATAACATTTCCACCAGTTAAAAACACCAATGTCCATTCCCTGTTGTCCTTTCATGTAAAAGTCCACCAATATATTTGTTTGGAACTGTTTAGAACTGCTTAAGTTCTAAAAATAGCTTGATCTGTGCATATTTCTCTCCTGATTCAGATGAGACAACGTTTTTCTCTGGAAAAAGCAATATTATAAATAGAGGACTGGAAGCAACAGTGGGATTGTGGATTACTAGTGGATTATTATGATGCTTTCTCATTATGATGCTTTCTCATTCTGATGGCACTTATTCACTGCAGAGGATTCATTAGTGAGCAAGTGATGTAATGGCTAAATGCTTCCAAATCTGTTTCTATGATGAAACAAACTCGTTTATATGTTGGATGGCCTGAGGTTAGTATCTTTTTAAGCAAATAAAAGTTTTTGGGTAAACTATTCCTTTAATTATAGACATGTAGTATGTATATGTGTGTATATATATATATATATATATATTGGTGGCCACTTCATTAAGTTAAACCGCCATTCAAAATGTTGGGATCAGCAAGATTTGTAATGTTTTTTTGAAGAAGCCTTTTCTGCTCATCAAGGCTGCATTTATTTGATTAAAAATACAGAAAAAAACAGTAATATTGTGAAATATTATTGCAATGTAAAATAGTGGTTTTCTATTTTAATACAGTTTAAAATAGAATTTATTTCTGTGATGCAACTCCAGTCTTTAGTGTCACATGATCCTTCAGAATATTAAAATGATTTCTGAAGGATCATGTGACACTGAAGACTGGAGTAATGGCTGATGAAAATTCAGCTTTGCATCACAGAAATAAATTATATTTTAAAGTATATTAAAACAGAAAACCACTATTATTGCAATTTAAAATATTTCATAATATTATTTTTTTTCTCTCTTTTTTTTATCAAATAAATGGAACTTTGATGAGCATAAGAGACTTATTCAAAAAACATTTAAAAACCTTACTGATCCCAAACTTTTTAATGGCAATGTAAAAATAAAAATGTGAAATAAAAAAGTGCATGCTGTATGTTCTCTGCAGGCATTCCTGTGTACAGATTTGGGCCAGTGTAAGTACCACCCAGAGGCGGTTGTGTATCCTGGCATTGGGGCAGAACATAGATGGCACGGCATTGGTCTTTACCCCTGTTGCAACCAGAAAGTCCTAAGATTCGATCCCTCCTCCATGCCTAAGGTGTGTTTTGTTGTTTTAGAATATGTTCTCTTAAACTCAGATGACCTTTGAACCTGTCTGACTTTCTACCATGAATGCCTGTGTATGTCTGTGTAGGGCTGTAAAATAAGAGACCACATTGTGAGTGCGGCAGATGGTGGTGACTGCGGCGATCACAATGTAAACTCAACCCAGACCAGAATACTCAATGACCTACTGCTACACAGAGAGGCTGTGTGTGTGCCAGAGAGGTCAGTAACTTCCTTCAGGAAAAAAAAAAAATGCTCTGTTGCATGCCATGTTTGATTCGTTTGATGCTTTGCCTAGTGTTGTGTTCGGGTCTTTTGACTGTGTTTTATGCTCTAATCCATTTTGTTTAGCTGTAGCTCTGAGGACCCTTCTGCTGGCAGTGAACGTGTGCCAGGATGTGATGTAATGCTGGAGCCAGGGGTGCTTACAGCTCACAGACCCAAGGAAACCACAGCTGTGAGTCTATCAGATTAAGTATTTTGTTCTTTATTATTTTTTTTTTACATTTTCTTTTTTTATGCAACTATCAACAACATACACTATCAGTCAAATGTTTGCAATTTAAAATAATTATTTTTTATTTTGATATGACAAATTCACATTGTGAGATATAAAATTACAGCTAAAAGAAATACAGTTGAAGTCTAAAGTTTACGTACACCTTGCAGAATCTGGAAAATGTTAATTATTTTACCAAAATAAGAGGAATCATATAAAATGCATGTTATTTTTGATTTGGTACTGGCCTGAATAAGATATTTCACATAAAAGACGTTTTAAATATAGTCCACAAGAGAAAATATTAGTTGAATTTATAAAAATGACCCTGTTCAAAAGTTTACATACACTTGTTTCTAAATACTGTGTTGTTACCTGAATGATCCACAGCGTGGAAAACACAATGTGTTTTTTGTTTAGTGATAGTTGTTCACGAGTCCCTTAAACTGCCCACTGTTCCTCAGAAAAATCCTTCAGGTCCAACAAATTCTTTGGTTTTTCAGCATTTTTGTGTATTTGAACCCTTTCCAACAATGACTGTGTATAATTTTGAGATCCATCTTTTCACACCAAGGACAACTGAGGGACTCATATGCACCTATTACAGAAGGTTCAAATGCGCACTGATGCTCCAGAAGGAAAAACAATGCATTAAGAGTTAGAGGGTGAAAACTTTTGAACAGAATGAAGATGTGTACATTTTTCTTATTTTGTCTAAATGCATTTTTTTTTTTTCATTTAGCACTGCCCTTCAGAAGCTACAGAAGATATTTACATGTTTCCCAGAAGACAAAATAAGTTAAATTTACCCTGATCTTCAAATGCATTGTGTTTCCTTCTTAAGCATCAGTGACATAAGATATAAATTAAGTCATAATTGTGAGATATAAAGTAATAAGTCTTCAGTGGTGGAAATCTTTCATTTATTGTGATGAATTAGTTTGTTCTTCTAAATTTGAAATTTTGACAGCACCTTTTTTTTTCCTTCTCTTGTAGTTTTCATTGCTAAAAAACTGGAGTCTTCAGCTGGTAAGAAGGAAGTTTCTCAAATATTAAATGCAACGCATTGTTTTTATTTTTAATTATTCTATGTAAATTATTTATGGAAATCATTGTTTTTTTTTTGTGTCTGTGTGTTGTGGTGGTGTGTGCTTGTTTTGAAACAAATTGCCCCATTGTGGATAATAAAGTTGACCTTAACCTTAATTCCTATATACCTACACTGAAAAACATCTCAGATGTTGCTTTGACCTTTTGCAGCGGCAGCAATCTCTGCTGTCTGAAGATGAGGAGTACACTACAGGGTCAGAGGTCACAGAGGATGAGGTCGGGGATGAAGAAGACACATCAAAAAAACAAGGTGGACTAAAATGTTACATATTAGTGAATCACCAAATATTCTTTAAAAGGCAGTACCTCATTACGGACTAAAGGTGGCAGTCATGTACAGTTTCAACGAGAATGACCTTTAGCTTGGTTTGTGACTTTGTGTATATAGCTGCCAAGAAGGCAAGAAAATCTGGAAAACCTCTGAAAAGACAAATGTCCTCCCCCAGTTTCCAGCGTAAGGAAAAATCTGGAGAAAAGGTGAGTGCAAACACATGCATTTGTGATTTTTTTTTTTTTTCTCTTTTTTCACGTGGGAAAACACATTTTCTTTACATTTTCTCTTTTCATTCATTCTGTCCTGTTATTTTAAAGGCACAATCTCGAGACTCAACCCCGTTCATGTAAGTTATTTCAAAACTTGCTGTTTTCTGTAGAAGAACAAGTGGCAAATTTTAAGGGATAGTTCGCCCAAAAATGAAAAACTCTCATGTTGTTCCTTCTTCTTTGGAAATCAAAGACATTTTGGTCCATATAGTAAAAATTATTGGGGGTCCAGTGTTGTTTTGGACCCCATTTACTTTAATTGTACTGAAAAAAAAAAAACTTTTTTGTTCTTTTGGTGTTTTACCAAAGAAAGAAAATCATACAAGTTTGGAATGACATGAGGATGAGTAAATGATGACAGAATCTACATTTTTGGGTGAACTATTACTTTAAAATACAAGAACTTTTATTGAAGACCAAAGTCCACTGTTTATATACTGTAGTATTGCTTTTCTTTTGTTTTCTGTATGAGTGATCTCAGTTGTAGATCTTTTTAAACACTGTATTGTATTGCTTTCTCATGCCATGTGTTTGAGAAGGGATTTCTACGCTTCTGAATGAGTCATTTGGCACTTTTTTTCCTGTTTCTTTGTCCCTCTTTTGCTCTTAGCGTCAGCATCCAGAAGAATAAGTGGGATAGCAATCGCTCCATGAGGTACAATCAGGACGCGCAGAGGGAGGAGGGTAAGTACCTTTTTCAGATCCTCTGACTGTAACAAAGATCCTCACAATCACACAGTGGCAGAGCGAATCTTATAATAAAAAGAGTCATGATTTAAATCCACTTGAAAACCTTAGAAAATCTCATCAGAGAAAGTGAAATCCAGCCATCAGCATGTACATCCGCCAACTCTTTTTGTTTAATAAACAGTTTTGTATTCAAAATAGGATTAAAACTGTAGGCTCAACATTACTTAATGGTAATTAATCAATGGTATTAAATAATTTAGAAGCATTTTTGGCTGTGCTTCTGACACTGAAGCTTTTAAGTAGATTATGTGTAGATTTGCAGTGATCTTGATCAATGTCTGTACGTTCATTTTAGATCAGAGGAGAATGGAGGAGATTATAGCAAATCTCACTAAAATGCGCTTTGGTGACCAAGAGCAGACAAAGTTTAAAGACACAAAAGAGGTACAAAATATCATTTTTGTACATGTTTTCACATGTGTGTTCTGCTTTGTTGCTATTACCATCTTTCACAGCAGTATTTCAACATTGTAGTCTAGTATTTTGCACCCATGTGTGTTTGTGTGCTTCTAGCCTGCAGGAGGGCTCTACTCAAGGCTGGAGGCCCAGTTTAAGGCCTCCTCTCAGTCCAGCGGAAGACACAGCAGCTCAGAGAAAACTCTAAGGTACCACAGTCACCACCAGCACTGAGGACTCTGCACAGATGAGCCAAACGAGTGAAAGTGTTTCACATTATGATTCATGGTTTTAATCATGAGATTTGGAAGGATTAGGAACATATTTGTTTTAGCGCACTCACTAAACTGGCTTGTCTGCTCTTGTCAAGCAAATTTAAAGGGATAGTTCACCCAAATAATAAAAAACATGTTCTACTGTGGAAATCAAAAGATGTTTTAGTCCATATAGTGAAAGTTGTTTTGCACCCCACTGGGGTCAGAAATTAACTTCTCCATTAAGGAGCAAAATTTGCCCTCTCGAATTAATTTCCAGAGGCATTTTTTACATTTGTGAGGGCAATTTTTATAATCACCTTATTATTATGAAAACCATATGTTGCCTTTTATGTCAAATACTTAAATGTACCCAATTACATTACTCAATATTTTAAACTGTGGTCAATAACAGACTGTTTAAAATTGTATCTAAAGTATACAGGAGCTCATAGCGCTGCAATATTATGACAAAAATCATTATTGTAGATAATTGCTTTTTATATTGTAATAATGATTCTTAATATCGATTTAGAAAACAATATAAAACGTTTTGGTTTTGTTTTGAGCACATTCTGGCTTCACAGACAAACGTCAGACCATGACGTTAGCCAAGTCTAGCAGTAAGTTATGCAAAAATTCCCGTTATAATCACTGAAGCTAGAAAATTAATCTTTTATTTACATCGTATCCACACTCTGTTGTTTATAATGAGGGAATTCGCAAGGAGTGAGCTCATCAACAGTGTTTTCAACGCTGACTAATCTAAGCGCTTCTGATTGGCCAATGCATTTCTAAGTTCAACAGAATTTGATTTGATCTGATTGGTTATAAGGCTCAACGCTGCACAAAAAAGCACGTGAAAGCAATCTGATGCAGTGTGAGCACATCTAAATGTGATCCTGGACCACAAAACCGGTCATAAGTAGCACAGGTATATTTGTAGCAATAGCCAAAAATTAATTGTATGGGTCAAAATGATCAATTTTTCTTTTAAGCCAAAAATCATTAGGATGTTAAGTAAAGATCATGTTCCATGAAGATGTTTAGTAAATTTCCCACCATAAATATATCGAAACATAATTTTTTGATTAGTACTAAGAACTTCATTTTGGATTTTATTTAGATTTTTTTGCAGATTCCAGATTTTCATATTTCAAATTGTTGTATCCATACATTAATGGAGAGCTTATTTAGATTTTTAGATGATATATAAATCTCAATTTCAAGAAGTTGACCCTTATGACTGGTCACAAATGTAATTCCACGAATTGACAAATTCATTTTCACATTTCATTTGATTCACGACAGCCATAATGCATTGTTTAATTGTGCAGGGGCATTTTCCCCCTTTGTCTTGAATTTGTTTTTTTTTTGATGCCACAAGCCCTCATTAATTTCCAACCCTGGACCCACTAACTTTTCTATTGTATAGACATAAGCAGTTGTAAATTCGTCAAAATATTGTCTTCACTGAAAGTCAGTCATTCAGGTTTGGAACAACGTGAGAATGAGTAAATGACGATGGAATTTTTTCCTTCTAAAATACAAGAACTTTTAATGGAAGACCCAAAGTCTACTGTTTATATAATATTGCTTTACTTTGTAATTGACTTGCTTGCAGCTTTAATTTTACCTTTTTACTTACTCCCTTTCACCTATTCTCTCAGATCCATTTTTAACCAGCACTTTGGTCTTTTTTTAGAGCGAAGACACGCTCGGGGCCGTCAAGACCGACATAGAAAAAATGGAGATAAGTGGATGAGTTTTGGAAAAGGACGAGTAAAAGAGGTTGCTGCTGTTTGACGAGGCAGAATAGCCTAGTACTGTCTTCATCCCTCCGTCGCTCCACTCCTCCTCCCAAACTCCGTCCAGACACAGCAGGAATAGCATTAGACTCTTTTCCGTTACAGTCCCGGGAGAAGAATGGACTGCTGGTGTGGTCACTGATGTCATAACTGTAGCTATAGAGCATAAACAATGGACCTAATAAAACCATCAGTTGCACTGTAAACAATACAAGCTTTTGGCTGCTAATGAATTGGTTGCACCCACTTATTTGTGTTACACTAGTACCGTTTATGTTTATTTTGCACCTATCTCATCTCACGTCTAGCTCAGGATTCATCGCAGCCGCAGCGTGTTGTAATGTCCCTGCTTCATTCTAGCCGACTCAGGTGACCAGACAAAGCTCATCTCCGTGGTACTGACCCTGCACTTTAAGCCGTCTTAATGCAATGACTCAAACGTGTATAATACGCAAAGAAGCCGCTGGGTAAAGCGAGACGCTGATGACTAATACCTGTGAGGTCCATGATTATGTTGCACTGAAACTATCACAACTGTGCCATTTGGACCAATGTGACATGGGGTGGAATATAGAATTAGTAGAATAAAAATCATTGAAAATAAACCTGTGTCTTTTTTACTGCTTTAGAACTATTACAAGTAACTCACAAGTAATTTCCTGGCCTTTGATTTGGAAAATGAAAAATACACAGACCTCTTTTACACAATTACTTCATGCGTTTAAAAAAAAGAAGGTATTAGAGGTTTATCTCATGATCGGTCTGTCATATCATTGAAGAGGATTTCCAGCACAACTGTCACCATGACAACAGGAAAGGGAAGTAGAATGTTCTGCATGTGTGGGGGGGAGCGTCGATGAGCTGATCTGCCTTTTTTGGTGACAGTCGGTGTTTGATTGAGCTCAGGCTGGTTGGGTTACAGTACTGGGCCACCTGCCAGCCAAGAACACAAATGATCATGTGTTAATTCCCTCTTTGCTGGTGGGAACCAGATCCATCACAACCCCCACCATTCAGTGTGACAGATATCTCTCTCTTTCCAGGAGTTGACTCTCTTACTCTGAACCACTGACAGTTCTAAGGAAGCAGACCAAGCTGTTCTAAATAATACTGTGACTCAGTTATAAAACAGTTATTACTTGTCATTTTATTAGTAAACTACCAGTTTGTTTCCATTTGTGTTTTGAATACTAAACAGGACAGTTATTCTTACACTACTGTTCAAAAGTTTGGGGTTAGTGATTTTTTTAAACATGTCTATGATTCTCTTAAGATTAAAGGCAATGGACCTTTATCGCACCGGAATTGAACACCGGAAGCGCTTGTCGAAGCAGTGTATCGATTCTTACGGTTATGTGTATTTTTCAATATGCTGTAATCACTAGTTGAATAAACGCCTGTTAAAATGAGCATCTGCAGGATGATTTCAAACTCCGGACATTTTCAGAGACAGGCGAAGCGATATTCTGATGATTACTGTGCACATAATTTTCCAAACGCAACGGAACTTGTAGTTTTAATCCAACGTACCGATCTGAGAAACCCATGGCTCATAAACATGCGTGATTTCACCACACTGCGTCAGTGCGTGCAGTGTGTGTGAGACCTGATGAATAAAATCAGAATCAACATATTTATTCATTTGTATTAAATGTTAGTCTTTATTCTGTCATTTTTCATTCACAGTCATTTCACTGTATGTAATTCACGCTTATGCCAAAATTCTTAATATTCAAATCACCCGCGCATTCATTCATCTATTTTAATACCGCTCTTACGAAAATTAACCATGGTATGTGTAGTAAAACTATGGCAATACAAATGGAAATCAGTCCGCGGAAAAAATAAAATAAAATATAACATGGTTACTACATTAACTATGGTAAATCCATGGTTAATTTTGTAAGGGTGTTTATTTAAAATGTATTTTAATGCAAACGGGTATAAAATATGATGAGAAAAACATTGTTAATGAGAAGACGAAATTGATTTATTATTCAGAATGCACATTTGAAAGAGAAATATATTAATAGGAACATTTCAGCAGGTGATATGAGATGTAGGGCTAAACATCCTCAGTTTCGAAATATCATGCTCCACGCGAACGTGCTCCCGTGTAATATTTTAGAAGGACCTTAATTCATCCCACGCATCTCATCGGTGTTGTGTAAGGAAATCGTGAAAACTGAGGCAGTGTGTCATTGTTTAGAATTAAAGCAGCCAAACACAGTGCAGTAACACCGGCGAAAGAAAGGAAAGAGAGGATTCTCCCATTAGTTTTCTTTGCGTTGCGATGGGACCGGAAGTGGGGATACACTGCTTTGCTTACCGGATATAGGAAGTGAGATAAAGGTCCATTCTGAGAATTGTTAAACACAAATGTTAGAAATGTATTGCTAAAAACACGGTACAAAGAATGTGAACTATGTGAACTATGTACAGGCAGTGTTCAGGACTTTTGGGGCGGGGCTAAAATCATGACTTGATGACGCAACAGAGCCAC
This sequence comes from Labeo catla, assembly GCA_012976165.1. Classification (NCBI taxonomy): domain Eukaryota; kingdom Metazoa; phylum Chordata; class Actinopteri; order Cypriniformes; family Cyprinidae; genus Labeo; species Labeo catla. The sequence continues at coordinate 698,773 of VONZ01000245.1, forward strand.
TGATCATGGCCCCTCCCCTAACACTATAATAACTAGAGCTCATTAACATAGTAGTTCGCCTGCTCAGTCGCGAGTTACTGTCCTTAGTTACAGACTACAGTTTGCTAGCTAGCTGTGCCATAGTCACGCAAATGCATATTATCTGGTTGCGATAATTTACAAAACAGCTCAGTCTCCTTATTTAAATTTGTTTTTGACGGTTGAAAGAAGCGGCAGCCTTCCCGCGAGTGGGCGTGGTTTCAGCGCCGACATCAGAGACGCCCCCATCGTTTGAGAGCAGAGAATACTGCTTATTTTTAAAGTTATTTTGTTTGCTTGGCGTTTTTTTATCAGTAAAATTTGGCTGGGTTGTTAATACAATTTTTCTGGTGTGACAAACTCATTTAATAAAGGTTTGCACTTACGTCACGTTTTGGTCAGTTACCCGGAAACAACAGCATGGATTGCACGGTTAATGTACTCCTGAATACGTTGTTCTGCTAATTTATGCTGTTTAAATCACGGGAAAAAATGTGTGGAAGCTGCTAAATCATATAGAGAAGGACTTAGTAAGCAGCAAAGGGTGCAATATTTTGACAAGCTAAAGTTAATAGATGGTAAAGATATGTACGAGCAGTATTAATTAAGATATTAGCCTGATCCTACCTGACTGGAAATGATAAGAACAATCAAGAATGTTGTCAAGATTCTTGCCCTGGAAATCCTGGTTTGGTTTGGCCAACCACAGACGCCTTTTGTTCCTCAAGACAGTTTTTTTGCACTCTTTTCCTGTATTTGTTATAACTTTTGGCAGTCTATAGTACTCCAAATGTTTTTCCTGGTCTGGCCAATTAGTACAGCAAAAAAACATGACAATAATTGATCATTTTCAGCAGCAATAATCAGCAAAATATGCGAGTTTTTTTTGGTTCAGTGGCATTGTTTACGTTCAGTGCCGCCAATATGGCCGACTGATGACGCATCATGAAGATTGTCAATGTGTCATGCAGATTCTTAATTAACTTTCAAGTGTTAATAATTCTGTAATAATTCTACAGAGTGTGTGTCAGTTATAAGGAACAGAAAGAGCAGCAATTCAGCATAGCGAGGGTAAAGGTAGATGGACAGTAGCTGCCCTCATTCCCTCAGTACTCGGTCAAAGGTCATATCCTCATCATTCAATGCTCTTTTGTCTATTGTTATTTGTAACAAATGCTTCGTTGGCATTGGTGGTGTGCATTTGTTTAGAATGGCATTGATTTGTTTTCTTTATGGAATGAAAGAACTATGCTAATCATTTTGGAGGAAGGTATATTATAATCCACTATGTAAATCTCCCTGTTCCTAAAATACACCACAAATATACAACTGTAGATTTCTTTAAAGCTAAATATATCAAAAAGGCACTATAAACTATTATAAACATAGCTACACTGGTTAGCCATCAGTCCCATGAATGGAGGAAAGCCACAATGTCATTTTTAGATTAAGGAGATATAATTTATCGCTTGTTTTGGTTTGTACTATCGTCGCTAGAGGGAGCTGTTTGTATCTAAACATGATCCTCCTGAAGCCAAACTTTCTGTGCAGCAAGGCCTCCCTCATTGTCTGTGTTGTTGTCATGAAGTTCACCTCTCTCAAGAAGGACAGAGCTATTTATAGGGACCACCATTAGGAAGACACTCCTGCAAATAGCCCAAGCTACAACAAATAGCTTGTAATGCTTTATTATACAATGCACAGTTTAACCCATCATATAATTACAAATAAATGTTATATGTATGTTAATAAGTTTTATATTTTAATGTGAATGTGCTAAATGACATTAGCGATATTTCATGATGGTATTCTTGTTCATTTTATAATGACTATATGAATGATAGAAATCATTTATTAATAATAATAAATAACTTAAATATAGCCTGGTCTTCATGTGACCACTTTACTTACAAAAATATTCACTATTAAATGAAAACAAAAACTGAAATCAGGCAGGAGTAGTCACAGGATATGAGAAGGTAAACACACCCTAAACAAGACAACTGTCAAACTAGTTTGAGTGATGGGGAGGAGCAGGTGATGTCATTCTAATGTATGTAAATGGCAAGGCAGGACCAGATAGAACGGGTATAAGCCAGCCCAATCCTGAACAGAGCAGCCCACCTCATTTCACATGTATGTGCCACAATGCACGTGCACTGCTCCTCTCCTCGACCCCTCCTACTGCTCGCTTCAGCAAGATGACCTCTTTCGGTCGCCCCTATGACCCTGTTAACTTTCAGACCCTCCGTATGTGTTGAGTAATGACATACTTTAATAGAAGAAACATGCAAGGGTTTCACATCAGAATCAACAAAATGCATTCGGTCCTTTCATACATGTGCACGACCTGGGACCTGCAATAAACAAAACCAGACGTCCAGAGAAGTTTCAATAGTTTATTGTATTTCTTAAAATAATTCAAAACAGCTGAGACAACAAAGAAAGGAAGCATGGCCAGTTTTCTGTTACACAAAGTAAAGTCACAGCCTGAGGAACATCAGTTCTAAAATAAGAGCACATTTGCCGTTTGCCGTTTTAAAGCAGTTAGTGTTTAATTTTGGGATTTCAACTTGCACAGGCATGCTTTTTAAATTATAAAGACGCAGCCACTCTCTGTAAATTATTTATTATTAATTGTTTTAGTGTCAAACCTGCAGTATTCAATGTTCAAAAACAAAAACTGGAACGTCAGACTTCTTGGGCTTGAGGTTTCACCTGTGATTCCTGGAAAGCAGGTTAAACTGTGTTTTAGAAACTTCAGTTGCAGCACTGACTTTACTCACAGACAGGTAAACATGAACACCCACAATTCATTTACACCACATCACACTTATCCCAGCTCCAAAGTTTACTGCAGCGCGAGACCTACATGTAATAAAAGATAAAAAAAAAAGGAGTAAACATGGATCTGATTCACACAACATTATCTGTGCATTAAATACACTAAACTGCACTGCTAGTGTCTGCTCAAGAATAAACCTGCTGCATCTGGATTACAGATTCACCTTCACTGGAAGTGAGATCAGTTTGTTGGATAAGGCTGAGCATGTAATTTACCAAATTATGGGTTCTAAACTGCTGTAACATTGCTTATTTAGTTAACCATTTTAAAAGGTGTGTAGACTGGGCCACATGCTGGACTAAAGCGAAATACTGTATCATATATTAACACAAAGCGCACACCTTGACCTTGTGAAATGTAACAGTTTAATGAAAAAATGTATAGGCATGAATTACTTCTTTATTTTGGGACAATGTATTATTTTTCTCATTCTTTGTTCAGACACTACAGTAGTTTGCACACACAAAATCCAGTATTTTTCCATCAACTGACGTTTAAGTGGCGTTGCGTCACGTGACTTGCTCTGGGGAAGGAGGGTGGGAAACATGCAAGCGTTTGACGTGCTTATGAAGCATCACAAACAGACAGTTTATTATTGTGTTTTCTAGTTATTCGATGCGTTTATCATACACCACTGCCGTACAGGAGTTAACTTCGCGGTAGTTAAGTTTATGGAGACCATCACAAGCCAATTGTATCAGGCTCTGACCCATGCCATGCGTATCATACCCTGATTCTGAACAACCACTCCCCTTCGTGGCTCGTGGAAAATTACCAGCTTACAATCAGCACAAGTACAAGCTCCAACATCCGCCTGACGGACTCGATGCCCTCGAGCTCCTTCAGTCCAGCGTAAATGATTTTTTCCCGATCTTGTATACAATTACCCAAGCGATTGGTGTTGATGAATAACAAAAACTGTTCATTTAAAGCTCACGGAAAATATAAAAGCGGCTGTTTTTCGGAGGAGTCGCGCAAAATACGTTGCGTTTCCCTCCAAAAGCAACAAATAAACAAAGAATACACGACCATAATATTATCGCAAATTACAAGTCCATTCTGCACGCAGTTTGCCTTCTTTTTCTCTAAACGGGCGGAGCAGTCGCGTGGGCGCTCGAAAGAGTTGAGATTGATTGACGTGCGCGCCGTCCAATGGGTGGCCAGAAAGGACGTGCTTAGCAACGCTGCGCCCAATGGCGCACCTCCATGGGCGTGACGTTAATCCAAACTTTTCGCGGCGCCATCGGCTGAAAACTAAACCGAGATGGAATCTCCCAGTCTGAACCGGTTTCAACCGGTTACGAGTTTGTTGCTTGTGAGAAGAAGAGGCACAGGCTCAGTCTCTAATACCGCCCTGGTGCAAAATATACTTCAGTACAGAGCACATTTCTTAATTAAGGTGAACTTTGTTTCGTAAAATGAACCGGACTGAGAAAATACAGAACTCGCCGTGATTGTTGGTGCGGAATTCACATCCTAGTGGTCCTTATATCAAGCAACTAGCTCGTGTGTGTAGTCTTCACAGAGGAATAGTGTGGCTGGCCAGTCAACGGCTCATCCTAAAGCCAGAAAGCGTGTACAAACCAGGCACCAACGATACTGGATCAAATAAACATAATTTTAGCAACTCTGGCTGACAAGCCCACCTTCTTTCTCTCAAAGGCTTGGACTTTAGGTAGGTAAATATGGGGTGAGAACTTGCAGCTAGAGTGCTTGGGGTTGGTTTGTGCTCTGTGGAGAATGATGATGATGATGCTGTGAGATTGTGTCGAAATGCCTAGAAATTGCACGTATGGAGGTTAAGGTCGAGAGAAAGTGAAATGGCTTTGTTGCTGAGGGTTTATGAAAGATGTTGCGGGTGTGTTGCGTGATGGCTCGTGTTCAGCACTGGTGTCACGCTGGACTGAATAATGTAGCTGGGTTTTGTTCGTTTTAACGGTCATTATAGCTCACGTAACATCAAAACAATCACAAATGCACCACTAGCTACTAGCGCTAACCACTAGCGCATGTTGTTTCAGCGAGCAAAATTCAACTGTAAAACGCATTCAAAACAATTGTAGAGGTGTAGCATTCATTTAACGAATTAACGTATATAAAGACACTCGGTCTGTTTCTTACCTGGTTTACTGCTAGTAAAGCCTGCAGAGCTTTCAGGTGTAGGGTGCAGAGTATGGTGTTGGTGGGAGGGGTTGCTCCAGAGTCAGGGAGGGAGATCCTTGCAAAGTCACCCCCGTGGAAGTCATCTGAAACGGGTGTAGACCGTCAGAAACATCGGTGTTTGTTATGGACGAGGTGCGTCAATTGCGCACCAAAGCGTTTGCTTTGCTGTCCATTTAAGCGCATTAGTATGGTAGCATGCAGGCGTATTAATTGTCACTGTTTGTAAAGCAATAGATTATTAGGAATTTTACGCTTAAACGTGACTGTAGAGAACAGCGAAGTTGCGCTCCTCAGCTTGATTCTTAGTCCAACTCAGTTGTGTTTTGAAGACGTGTGCATGAAATCAGCTGATGAGTAGCTCTGTGTTGGGATACAGATCCTATTGTGGCCATTGCTTGCTGAATGAAACAAGGTGAGGTGTGCAAAAGGCGGGCAAATCAACAGGTTGCGCAGTACCACGGACTAGTTATGGCACCATCACTTTATTTAGGCCTGAGAGACTCGTGGTCTCACAAAGCTTGACTGTGTCGTGTCCAAGTAAATTCTTGAAATTTCCTCCAATGCCAACTTTTTTTCTGGGCTCTTGGCTGTAATGCTTACCTCGTTACGCAATAGTTTGGCTCTGGGGTGCAAACTGAATTAGCTTGAGCATTGGCCTTTCAAGTGTCCTTCAAACTGTATGTAAATATTATTGAAGTCTCGTGGGTCTATAAAATCTCGATAAGAGTAGAAAAAAAACAGTTTGTATTTCAGAGAGCTGGCTATGTCTCTTGTGTTATATGTAAACAGAATGACGTCAGCGAAAGGCTGCCTAGCACGTGGTCTCATTCACAGAATAATGGCTCATGTCATCAGGAGCCCAGTGAGTGGCCCTTGTTTCTCGGACATATTAGGATATTCATTCTGCAAGCATGTTACCTTTATCGCGCCTCCCACCTATTTCATTGTTATTGAGGATTAACCCTCCAGCAGGCATTGGTGTGTTGGCAGGCCAGGTCATATAAGGCTTTTTGGATGGTCCCGGGTCGAGGGAGGTGGGGGTTCTGGTTAGTGGTCAGCTGTTTGGATTTGTGTAACCAAATGTTCATTTCACTTGACTTTGCCCCTGCTGGATGTTTCCTCCCTGTGCCCCACAGAGCTCTATGCCAGCAATTATGACAATGTTAGCCGACCACGCAGCCAGACAGCTGCTGGACTTTAACCAGAAACTGGATATCAACCTGCTGGATAATGTGGTCAACTGTCTGTACCATGGGGTTGGGCCACAGGTAAGTAAGAAATTTCACAAACAGGTGAACTACAGTACCAAAACATATATTGTGTATATTTATAAAAAAAAAAAATGTCATGTCGGCCATATTGGCGGCACTGAACATAAACAATGCCACTGAACGAAACGCGCATATTTTGCTGATTATTGCAGCTAAAAATGGTCAGTTAGTGTCATATTTAGGGCTGTACTAATTGGTCGGACCAGGAAAAAAAAATGGGGTACTATAGACTACCAAAAGTTATAACAAATCAAGGAGAAGAGTGGAATATAACTGAACCAGGATTTCCAGGGCAAGAATCTTGACAACATTTATGTTTGTTCTTATTTCTGGTCAGGTTGGTGACATATTAGGCCAATATCTTAATTATACTGCTCGTTCGTATCTTTACCACATATTAACTTTAGTTTGTCAAAATATTGCATCCTTTCCTGCTTACAAAGTCCTTCTCTATATGATTTAGTAGCTTCCACACATTTTTTTTCCATGGTTTAGACAGGATAAATTAACTGGACAACATACTCCGTAGCACATTAACCATGCAGTCCATGCTGTTGTTAACATCCGAGTATCGCCAATATCCGGGTAACTGACCAAATTGTGACATAAGTGCAAACCCTTTATTTGTGTGCATACCGAAAAAAAGATTATGTGTGTGTGTGTGTGTGTGTGTGTTGACATAATTAAAATTTAGCCACTTTTTTTGTTGTTTTTGGATTGTAAATTAAGACATTTGATTCTCTATTTTAGCAAAGAATGGCCCAGGAGGTGCTGACTCATTTAAAGGAGCACCCAGACGCATGGACGCGTGTCGACACTATCCTGGAGTTCTCTCAGAATATGAACACCAAAGTAAGCCAAGTTCCAACTTACTCCGGTGGAGGGTCATGGTTTCTATACTTTGAGGAAGATCTGATCTCTTTCTGCACATTATACAGAAACACAAATTTGTTTTCTGTTCCTTCAAACCAGCAGTACCCATTTCTTAGGTGTACTGGGGTTGCTTAGCATTTTGTCAAAAACAGATTCCTCTGTTTGATCATGTGAGATCACATTTTCCTACACCTCTCCTCACATTCTTGTCCTGGTCAAGGAAAGTCATAGTTAAAGTTGGTGTGTGAGGATCCTCAGTTGAGAGCGAAATACCTCAGTATCTCCATCTGTACAGCAGCCAGAGGTGTGTTAATGACTGACTGTTTAGGGTCGGGAGATGTAAAACACCTGATCCATGTGATCCAAGTTCCTATCCATGGATTTTTATTTCAGAGGATCCGCGTAGTGTAGAGTTAATAGTACGACGTAGTGTGTAGGCTGAATGTAAATCGTTTAGTAGTTAGTAAATGGTGTAGAATTTGGGATAAATTGTCTTCCTCAGTGTGTTAATAGACTTCCTCAAAGTACTGCCGACCCAGTTTGCCGTCTGCTTGCCTTTTAAGATTGCTCTTAACACTCTGGTCATTACTAATGTTTGAGTTGGTTTATCAACAGTATCTGTAATATCAAAATGATAATGGCCCAAAAGTGAGGGCTCTAGAAGAACAGACAGGAAAATATGCAGAGCAGGTAAATTCTTTGAATTTGTCTAAATTCATCAAGCAAAATACAGAAAGAGCGCATTTGGCTTTTTGCTTAATTTATTTACAGCCTTTTTGTAGGTGAAAAAGCAAACAAAAGACAATTAATTGAAGTTGTTCATATTTGATATTAATCACAATGTTCCATTATGTTGATTGCTTGTAATAGGACGAAAAGGGGTGTGTCTTCCTGTGCACCTTGACACAGCTAGGCTTTGGCGGCAGGCCTCCACAAGGTCTACCTTTTCATTCCCTTACTCTCAATTCTGCTGTGCCTCCATTCACACTGCACATGCCTCATATGGAGCTCAGAGACGGCAGGGAGATAGGCAGGCAGTTTACCCCCTTTTTTTAACCTCAGTTAAGAATGGTAACAGTTATTTCCACTGTAGGGATCATCAGTGTCTCTGTGTGCTGTGGTTCACCTTGTTTCCCCCAAGCATTTCTCCTCTACCCTAGCCTACTATATTTCCTGTCTCGATCGTAAACCAAGAAATATTGCAACATCACATGTGAGCAACATAAAGACTTGATGCTTTGTGTAGTGTTGCAATGCTTTTGCCTTGCCTTTATTTATTTATTTATTTATTTATTTATTAATCTACGAAAAATTAAAGGTGAAAGGATCCTGGTGATATCTTTTTTTTTTACAGGGTTAAACATGTCCTACTTCTCCAGGCCTCACCTTTAATATCCTCACTCAGTATGTGACCTGTATTCCCTGTTTTGCTTTAACACATTAACTTTTTGCCTCACATTTTTTCCTCTTTTCTCATTAATCCCTACAGTTGAAATGCTGTTAATCCAAATAACACTAGTGACCATGACAAGAACACTAATGCACCATGAAAAGCAGTATATAAAACATAAGGTAGTCTACAGACCCAATCCTGTGGCTCGTCTTGCTGTTCCTGAGACTCACACCAGTTACTGGTGAAAACAGTAGTGTCACATTAAGACAGAAAGGGGTGTGGTCTTTATTTGACCAACCTGAAAACACATGACTGATGATTAAAGCCTTGTGGGTGGCTATTGACTCTTAAAAGAATCCTTAGGTTCTTTTTGTTTTGGGACACAGTTGTTGCGTCGCTCCCCCAAGCTGCTTGCTTTGTTGTGGCCGGGCACAGAATCAAATCATTAGCTGTTTGCCATTAACGTCTCCTTTCCTGTCTTTCACAATCTGGTGTGACATGGCCAGAAACAGCAAAACTTCTACAGAATCCCATACAAACACTGTATAGAGTTTTGATGGGGGATTATGGATTTTTTTGGTTCTCTTTTTGAGTTTGTAATAAAATTCTTACTGAAGTCAGATCTGCATGATGTATTTTTTATTTTTTTTTTCAATCTGAATTCATTTGGAATAAGCCAAAGAATGTGTGAAAATATATTAGGCAGTCAAAGTTAAGAGCAATTGTTTTTGTTTTCCTTGTGTAACGGTACAGCTCTGGCAGATTGGCTGGTTAATGTTTGGATCATTAACTCTTGATTTGTTCTCTTGGCATTACAGTACTATGCTCTGCAGATTCTGGAAACAGTTATTAAAACAAGATGGAAGATTCTGCCCAGAAACCAGTGTGAAGGTAAGACTGACTCACAAGAATTCCCCTCACCACTTTAAGATGAGCAAGTAATTCATAGCTCAGTCTAAATCAATTCTTAAGTCATAAGCAGCTCAAATGCTGGATTTGGGCAAGCGGTGAAGGGATCATTGAAATGTAGAAGTAAGCGTTTCACTCTGCAGTGGACTTGACTCTACAAGACGTTTCTAGCAGGCCAACACATTCATTGGAATCAAGTGTGCAATTGCCAAGTTGAGCTGAATTCCCCTTTTAAAAATGCATGGAAGGTCGTCTGCTCAGCTTAGTGTTCATCTGTTTCCGAAAAACTCCCTGCTCTCTGAAAGATCACATGACATGTAAAAACATGATGTAAGCTTTTAATTGCTAATAAATCATCACTTAGATCATTTCTATGCCACACTGCTTAACCAATATTGATGTCTCAACAACATCCAAAACATGTCTCTTTGCATGCATAGCTGTCAGTCTACACCCAGCCAAATGAATAGTACACAAAGAGTTTGGTTAGTTTGACTTATGATTATGGTAAAACATTAGTTTTATCATTTTAATTGATCAAATATGTTTTATTGTTGAAATTATTGCTAAATTAAGTAGTATTTGATATTCAGTCAATAGACATTTCATTACATCAGTTTCTTTAGAAGTTTAAATTTTACTTTTTATAAAGAGTGTTTTGTTTTTGTATCTTTGAATGTGAAAATGGCAGATATATGCTGATGCAGATCTGCAGATGAACAGACAGTAACAAGTCCTCTGAGACGAGCTGCTTTCATCCGGATGGAGAACTCATCGGGTTTTATGCTGCCTTACTGTACGCATTGACGTTCTTCACTGCTCTGCTTTATTTCAGGCATTAAAAAGTATGTTGTGGGCCTCATTATCAAGACATCATCAGATGCAGCCAATGTTGAGGTCAGTGAACTTCCACTTATTTTGTTTGCTGTCTTCCTGTGGTTTCTGTCCAGCTGTCTGTTTTATGCTATGCTCTGCCTCTTTTCAGAAAGAGAAAGTGTACATTGGAAAACTCAACATGATATTAGTACAGGTGAGGTTTGTTTGACTGCTTTCTTAGTACATTGCAGATTTATAGCCAAAGGTTTACGAATAACAGTAAATGTCACATGACATGATGATACTGTAGGTGTGTGTATATTTGATGACTCCAATGTTATGTTACTTGCTGTTTTTGTGTTTAGATCCTGAAGCAGGAGTGGCCGAAACACTGGCCCACATTTATCAGTGACATTGTTGGAGCGAGCCGCACCAGTGAGAGCCTTTGCCAGAACAATATGATTATTCTCAAGCTCCTCAGCGAGGAGGTGTTTGACTTCTCTAGTGGCCAGATGACACAAGTGAAAGCCAAACACCTGAAGGACAGGTATGACGGCATTAAAAGAGAATAACATGCATTTTATGGTTGAGAATGAGGTCATATTCACATTACTTGCTCTTGTTAATCTGTATTGTTTTGTGATCTGATTTCCATCCACAGCATGTGCAATGAATTCTCCCAGATATTCCAGTTGTGCCAGTTTGTGATGGTATGTGCTGTTTTCATATTGTTTCTCACATACATTAACAAATATATCAAATGTTCCTATTTCTTAAGGTATACAGACAATGACAATTTTGTACATTTTGAAGTTAAATTATTCTGTCTAATGCACTTTGAGAGTTCAAAATTAATATCTCCAACCAATGTTCTTAACTAAGAAAACGTTAGTCAGAAAAAAGTCAGTGAATTGACTTGTACCTGAACTTTAAAGGGGATTCAACTCTCTTTTATTTGTGAAATACTGTCCAAGTCAAAATGACATTCACACTGGTGTTTTAGGAAGCCAAACAAACTGGAATATAATTACAATGACAACAATTACAGTAATAGCCATATATTGTAAAGTAATTGCAATGCATAATAAATTAAAATGAATATTTCATAGGTATATTATTTTTGCTTTACAATACAATAAAGTGTCTCACTACAAATATAGTGAAATGCTGTAGTCATCTGCTGTGAAAATAAAGCATAACTGGTGGCTGTTGCATTCCGAAGTGTGTGCTAAACTCACAGTACATGCAATAAACAAGTTCACTGCATTTATTCAGTGTGAACGGAGACGTTCTGAAGCACGGAAAAAAACTGAAGTGCACACTTCGCTTTGAAACACAGCGTAAACTTGATTAAGCACTTTCGGTTTTGGTTCATTTGACAGATACTGTGTCAAAGCATAATGGCACAAAACACAACTTTAAAGACCTTTTATGTTAGAATAAGAAGTTTAAATATATTTTTGAAACTACACTTTTTGCCTGGAAGACCAATTGTTTCATGTTATCATGTGACCGCGTTTTGCTATCGCAATAACACAATATTGATAATATCATTACATCCCTACTCAGTACATATTCCAGCTGTTCTAGTTTGTGATTGAATGATTAGCTTCAAATGTTGATTTGTATATACAACAAACCAAATCTGAGTTTTAGTGGCCTGAAGTTTTTTTTTCTTTCCATACAATTCACAGGAAAATTCTCAGAATGCCCCACTCGTGCACGCTACTTTAGAAACTCTGCTGAGGTTTCTCAACTGGATTCCCTTGGGCTATATCTTTGAAACAAAACTCATCAGTACTCTGGTGTACAAGGTAACATACCTGGAGATTTTCTTACTCTTACAGACTGAAAAACTAGGAATATAGTAGAATGCTTTCGCTTTTGTTTGATAGATGATTTCATTTTTACCTCATATTAACCAACCCTGAAGTATACTTCTGTAAAAAGACTAAAATATTAGGCTGTAGCGTGCATCAATTAAGCAATCAGAATCAAGTGTTCCAGACAGTAGTGCAATAAATGGATTTGTAACATTTGTATTTTTTTGTTGCACATTGAAACACTCCTGCAAAGATTGTATCTCACACTTACAAAGCAGTGGCTAATTGTTGGCCCCTCTCCTCTGTTGGTATGATCTGTAGTTTTTAAACGTGCCGATGTTTCGCAACGTGACGCTGAAGTGCTTGACTGAGATAGCAGGAGTCAGCGTCAGCCAGTACGAGGAGCAGTTTGTCAATCTGTTCACTCTGACCATGATGCAGCTCAAACAGGTAACCTCTTCTCTAGTTCAAATCAAAGTACAGTTTCCACATACCATTGCTTTTGGATCAGTCTGATGTTCTCTTTCTTATTTGTGTGTTGAAGATGCTTCCTTTGAACACCAACATTCGACTGGCGTATGCAAATGGTAAAGATGATGAGCAAAACTTCATTCAGAACCTCAGCCTGTTCCTCTGCACCTTCCTCAAAGAGCACGGACAGCTAATAGAAAAGAGACTGAACCTTAGAGAGACGCTCATGGAGGTACAAACACTCACAGACCAAACTTCAGATAGTCATCAACCTCAGTCATTGATGCTATTGTGTTAAGACTGTTTGTTTTTCTGTTTAGGCTCTGCATTACATGTTGCTGGTGTCAGAGGTGGAGGAGACTGAGATCTTTAAGATCTGTTTGGAGTACTGGAACCACCTGGCAGCTGAGCTTTACAGAGAGAGTCCTTTCTCAACATCCACCTCTCCTCTCCTCTCAGGGAGCCAACATTTTGATGTACCGCCCCGCAGACAACTCTACCTGCCTGTGCTGTCTAAGGTTGGTTCACAAGCATGATTCTCTAGAAGAAATATGACAATTTAAGAAAAAAAAAGCTATAAGGATGTTTGTGTTATTGTCTTGCAGGTGCGTTTGTTGATGGTGAGCCGCATGGCCAAGCCGGAGGAAGTGTTGGTGGTGGAGAACGATCAGGGCGAGGTGGTTCGAGAGTTTATGAAGGATACAGACTCCATTAACCTCTACAAGAACATGAGGGAGACGCTTGGTAAGAGCTGTTCTTCCTTATCTGTCTTTAATGTGTTATCTTAATTATGAGCACACTGGTTTGTCGTGCAAACAGTTTTACTGTTTACTGCACGTTGTTCTACGTTATTTCCCTATAGCAGCTAATGAACCGGAAGTCTTGCCCATAAGCTTAGTTTTGCGTCAAAGAGAAATGTGGATATTATAAATGCAGAGGTTTTGGCCACATCATCATATTTTTCTCTACACAGTCTATCTTACCCATCTGGACTATGCTGATACTGAGCGCATCATGACAGAAAAGCTTCATAATCAGGTGAACGGTACTGAGTGGTCCTGGAAGAACCTCAACACGTTGTGTTGGGCCATTGGATCCATCAGTGGAGCCATGCATGAAGAGGATGAGAAGCGGTTCCTCGTCACAGTTATTAAGGTGCAGAAATCTTACAATGCAAAGTCTTAAAATATAAATTGAATTATAATGTGCCCATCAGTGTTAATTTAGTTGACAAATAATTTTTGTCATAATTTTCGCCATCAATATTTTTTCACTGACGAAAACGAGACTATAACGAAACAAAAACTCGCTTTGAATGACAAAAACTGACAAATCTACTGACATTTGCATCAACGAATAAAAACAAAACATGTTTTGTTTTTATGAAGGGGTGATTTGGGAAGAGATTCATTCAGAGCGAATCTGCATGGTTAGGAGGTTAGGTGCGTACATATAAACTGTATCATAGCCTATTGATCTATCCGGTGGGACATAAGCCAACATACACTTGCTGCACGTCTCATAAAACATTTAAAATGTCAATATCTGGGAGTAAGAGAAAAGCAGATGGATAAATTTGACGATGCAAATGAGAGCTCAATTTGGTCCGGTTTTCTGAGCGCAGGCAAAAGCACACAAAATCACTTGCTGCTCTTGACTAAACCACTTTAGTAGCCCTAATAAAGGTTAATCTAAATTTATTTATATAAATAAATATGTCTGCTTGAAAAAAATGAAGAATGTGTTAAACAAGTTGTTATAAAGAGTGTATAATTAGTATATATAACCACTGGTATTTCATTGAAAAGAAGACCATGTTCTTGTTTCTTAAAGGGGTCATCGGATGCCCATTTTCCACAAGTTGATATGATTCTTTAGGGTCTTGAGACTTGAAAAGTCTCTAATATACTTTGATTAAAAATGAGCTCCGCAAAAAGCATCTCATTCTAAGGGGTTGTTCCTTTAAATGCAAATGAGCTCTGCTCACCCCGCCCCTCTCTACTCTCTGTGAAAAAACGGTCTTGTTTACATTAGCCGCGTTTCGCCGCATTTAGCCGCTAAACTTTCTAACTACCACGTTATAAGGAAAGGCGATTGCAAAGATTCATAAAAAACCCCTTGTACTCACTTTTGCTGTAAGTGAAGCTGGATCATGAATGATTTGCGCGAACATAGACGGATATATGTAGATCTGGAGGTGCATTCCATTCACAAACAAACGTAATCTACTGCATCTTCAGTGGCTCAGATGTCGGGAGTAAATGACGACCACTATGTTCACTATTACATCCAGCAACACAATACCTCAATCGCTCAATCGGAGATATTCTTGTCTAACTTACATCCCTGCTCAGGCATCAAAAACAAATAGGGCGGACTGTGACAGCTGATTCGAGGTAAATCGCTCATGTCAATCAACTATCGTGGGAGCGGCCTCTGTGGGTGTGACGCCACACCGACAGGCATCTGAGAACGGCTCGATTTGAAAAAGGGAATATTATTTTTACAGATTAATTAAAAACCACTGCATGGATTTTTATCATTATAGGGTAGATTTGTACATACACTGCCAACACACATTAATGTTCAAACAACATGAAAAAGTGAACTTAGCATCCGATGGCCCCTTTAATGAGAAGTGATTTCATTTAATTTTAATATAACGTCATGTTGCGTGTCACAGCTTTTTAGCTGACTAAATCTACTGCAGATTTAGTTAACTAATATTTTATGATGATTTAGTTGACTAAAACAAACAATTCAGACGACTAAAATATGACTAAAACTAAATGCCATTTTAGTCAAAAGACTATGACTAAGACTAAATCAGAATTTGCTGTCAAAATTAACACTGATGCCCATGTGATCTACAGGACCTGCTGGGTCTATGTGAGCAGAAAAGAGGCAAGGATAACAAGGCCATCATTGCCTCCAACATCATGTACATAGTGGGCCAGTATCCACGGTTCCTACGTGCGCACTGGAAATTCCTGAAGACTGTTGTCAACAAATTGTTTGAGTTTATGCATGGTGAGTCTCTTAGCTTTGAAACAGAATCAGGGATTTGCATCTGTATACAGCTGTGATTGATCTTTAAATAGAAGCACAGTTGATGTCACATTTGATCACACATACACAGCAGTGCTGCATTTTAGTCATTTATGGAGCAGCTCTGTTATATATATTTGAGCTTCTAATTTTAGCTTGATTATAATCATGTTCTCCTAATATTATTTCACTTTTCGTTCTTCTTAGAAACCCATGATGGAGTGCAGGACATGGCGTGTGACACGTTCATTAAGATTGCTCAGAAGTGTAGGAGGCATTTTGTCCAGGTGCAGGTGGGAGAGGTGATGCCCTTCATTGATGAGATCCTCAACAACATCAACACCATCATCTGTGACCTCCAGCCACAGCAGGTACCAAATAACCCCATTCATCCCAGTTAGCCTGCTCCTGTGTGACACATTGTGCTTTAGAAATACACAACCTTTGAGGAGATGTTTGCTGTTCTCAGGTGCATACATTTTATGAAGCTGTCGGATATATGATTGGAGCGCAGACCGACCAGGCTGTACAGGAACACCTGATAGAGAAGTACATGTTGTTGCCTAACCAGGTGTGGGACAGCATCATTCAGCAGGCCACCAAGGTGCTTAATTTATTTTGTTTGGAAACAGAATTTTATTCATTAACCCATTTTAAAGACTGACCTTATATGCATGCTGTTATCCTGCTGTAGAATGTGGACATCCTGAAGGACCCGGAGACGGTGAAGCAGTTGGGCAGCATCCTGAAGACCAACGTCAGAGCTTGTAAAGCAGTGGGACACCCTTTTGTTATTCAGCTGGGTCGGATCTACCTGGACATGCTAAATGTATACAAGTGCCTCAGTGAAAACATCTCCGCTGCCATCCAAACAAACGGTGTGTGTTTTTCTTGAGGCAATAAAATCACTCTGTGTACGTTTCAGAGTTTATCGTCACAGATGAGCATGTGTTTTAGACAAATAGCGAGTTTAATTCCTGAATTACCTCATGCATGTGTGTATTTGCATCACTGTTGGTTATCTCAGAGTGACAGATCCGCATTAAACTGAAGTCAGTTTGATTACACAAACTCACTCAGCTGGAAAACAAAAGGCTGCCGCAGAGCTTAGCGCCATGTGCGTGTGTGAACAGCAGTCCATTACAGGGCTGTCTGGCCAGCTATATATAGCACTGCAGCTAGAACACAATGAGTGAAGTTTAACTAAATAGTTGCCCAAAGAAAACTCTTACTAATAAGAATGTCTGACTTGTCTTGTGTAAACATTATATAACTGAAAGCACTCAAGAACCACAAGCGCTTTGTTTACGTCTGTTTATTTGATTTGTGGCTGTCTGTTTTATATAGGTGAGATGGTGACGAAGCAACCTCTAATCAGGAGCATGCGCACGGTGAAGAGAGAGACTCTGAAGCTGATCTCAGGCTGGGTCAGCCGCTCCAATGACCCACAGATGGTGAGTCACAAAGCACAGATTTATTAAATACTTTTAAGAAGTTGATAATCTTAAACATCATATCATAATTGTTAAATATCATAATATTTTTTTTTTAAATAAAATATAAAAAAATATCAGTGTAGCTCTATATTTTCTATATTTTTAACAACATTTTGTAATTTTTTTTTGTTTGTTTTTTTTACATCAAAAAATATTTTTTGAAATGTTTAAAATATAAAACTAAGCACAACATATTTTAACTTAAGGATGCACCGAAACACAAAATTCTGGATTCACTTGGCCAAAAACCGCAACAGAAAATGCTTTTTAATAATTATTTTTATTTTTATTATTATTGTATTAAGTAATATAAAATAATTTTGTGCAAATTATTATTATTTTTTTTTTGTATAACAGAATAATTTTAATGCTGCTGAATTAAAAGAAAATACAAGCCAAAAGATAACCACACTTTTATTGAAAGTAAAACGATACAACTGGACAGACAATAAATTAATATTAAATGTCATGTAGCATAATTTTACTTCTAAAAGTTTGTCACAGCACATTTAAAGTTAACTAGTGATGACGAGAACAATTTAGGGATGCACTGAAATGAAAATTCTGGGCCGAAACCGAAAATTCTGTAATATTAAACAATTTTTTTAAGACTTTTTCATTTAACACAATTTTAATGCTACTGAATTAAAAAAAAGCCTATAAAATAATCACACTTTAATTAGAAGTATTAAAGTAAATATATTAATATTGAATATCAGTATATTATTATTTATATATTTGTGCTGAACGCTGCCGGGCGGTGCAGCGAGCTATATATTTTTGGCTCACATTTTCTGCCTCTTTTCTCTGTCGGCCAAAAACCGAAAATGAAATTTTCGGTCGATTAAATTTCAGTGCATCCCTAGAAAATTTGATTAGAAATTGTAACAGGATCCGAAGTATGCACTTATACATTGTTATACATTCATCTAATTTTGAAACTAAAATTCCGATTTTGAGACCTTATGCAACAACTACCCACAAGCAACTCATTAATTCTCTTTTGGGAAGCAGGTGCAGCTCAAGGCTTTTGGTCTCATGTCTTTGTGTTTGTTAGAGCCAGTGTTTGAGTGTCTGTACAGATCATTCTGTTATACCTGCTTCAGGTCTGTCAGTCTGGACCTGCTCAGATTAGCACTGTCCTTACACAACACACACTTATCCGCTCATCCTTTAAGCCTGTCTGCGCATGTGTGTTTTGTGTTCGTTCTCCAGGTGGGGGAGAACTTTGTTCCTCCGCTGCTGGATGCCGTGCTCATCGATTACCAGCGCAATGTCCCAGCGGCAAGAGAACCCGAAGTGCTTAGTACCATGGCAACAATCGTAAACAAACTGGGTGGACACATTACTGGAGAGATCCCACAGATTTTTGATGCAGTGTTTGAGTGCACATTAAACATGATCAACAAAGTAAGCTGCCCTTATTCATCTCTCAACATTCTGTGATAAATATTTAATATTCCATTGTCATTTATTATTAAAACCAGATTCTGTTTACTTTTGAAATGTTTCGTTTTTCATTTTGAAGTGTGTGATATTCTCTGTTTTTACAAAGGTTCATATTTATTTATTTGTTTAGGATTTTGAAGAATACCCAGAGCACAGGACGCATTTCTTCTACCTGCTGCAGGCGGTGAACTCTCACTGTTTCCCAGCATTCCTGGCCATCCCACCAACCCAGTTTAAACTTGTGCTTGACTCTATTATATGGGCTTTTAAACACACTATGAGAAACGTGGCAGACACTGGTGAGAACACAAATGCATTTATAAATTCACCCTAATTATTTATCGTAACATGCGTACACCAACTGTGCCATGAAAAAATGTCATGCAGGCCTTCAGATTCTCTACACGCTGCTGCAGAACGTGGCCCAGGAAGAAGCGGCAGCTCAGAGCTTCTATCAGACATACTTCTGTGACATCTTGCAGCACATTTTCTCGGTCGTCACAGATACATCACATACAGCCGGTCAGTTTTAGCCACCTTTTTCTCTCTCTTGCTTTTTAAAAACTCTTTTTATATGTACACTTTGTAACCATGTTGTTATCGTGAGCATTCGGGTTTTATTTAGATTAAATAATTAAAATAGTGTAGGAATAAACTGTTAAATTTTAAGTTATTTTTAATTCATTTTAATTTTGAAAGAAAATATAATTTAGTTAACATTTTTATAATACCAAATATGTTTCAGTCTATAAATGCGCCTTTTCCTGTTTATTCAACCTCTGCATATTTGTCTTGCAGGTTTGACCATGCATGCTTCTATTCTGGCATACATGTTTAACCTTGTTGAGGAAGGAAAAATCAGTGCAGCTCTAAACCCCTCAAACCCAGTCAACAACCAAGTGTTTATTCAGGAATATGTGGCCAACTTGCTCAAATCAGCTTTTCCACACTTACAAGAGTAAGTATCCCACAGTGCACTTAAGTTGCATTGGTAGGGCCCTATGATTTCTGCAATGCGTGTGTACTACACGCATACTAAAAAGCTCACAGACATTTCAACATGTGTTGTCTAAATATAGCATTTGCCGTCAAAATAAGGACAAGAATATATTAAAAAAAAACTCCAGAACTGCTCTGAGAGAACTTCGTGAGCATTTTACCATTTCATTTGTGTAAAACTATCATCCTATCTTATACACACAGGAATTTAAAGGTCCTCATGGAAGAAATTGTCAGAAATATAGAACTATTGTACAGTAGAACATATGTAACACTACTACTATTATAAATACTGCCTAAATTATTAACTTTTTTTCAAGGAATAATCAATAGATAAATTAAATGTTTTATGCCAGAAAAAAATTAAATACAAAACACAGAATTAAAAAAGAGCTAGCATTAACATTAAGAGCTTTTATAAAGCTATTGTAAAAATAAAATTGTGTGTTTTTTCATTCAAATTAGACATGCTTAAACAGAATTTGGTAACAGTAAAACATAGGGCCCTAAAAATGGACTTTTTGTTCAACTTTTAATAAATTGATGTTAAATTGTATAGGTTTCATGATTTTAATTACGTAGGCATGCTTTTTGATTTAATAACATTTAATTGAACCATTAAAACTGGAAAAAAACAGAACAAATGGAAGTTGGGGAAAAAATTAAATTACATTCATATGACCCTACATTGGATTTAGGCATGCTTTTTAATTAATAACATTTAATTTAAAGATTAAAAGGAATACAGACAAATTAGAACAGAAAAAAATGGAATCCAGAAAAAATTAAACTGTAAAAATGTAATACAGAAAAATTTGAAACACAAATTGTAGTTTGGGGGGAAAAAGTAAAATTGATTTTATATGAACGTACATTGGATTTAGGCATGCTTTTTGATTAATAACATTTTATTTAACCATTAAAAAGGAATCCAGAAAAATTCAAATAGGAAAAAACGTAACAGAAAAATTTAAATGGGGAAAAAACAGAATTTGTGAGGAAAATAGAATTTATTTCATGTCATCCTACATTGGCTTTAGGCATGCTTTTTGATTAATAACATTTTATTTAACCATTAAAAAGGAATCCAAAAAATAAAATTGATTTCATATGACCCTGCGTTGGATTTCGGCATGCTTTTTGATTAATAACATTTACTGTAACCATTAAAAAGAAATCCTGAAAAATTAAAACGAGCAAAAACATTTTAAACAAAAAAAAAATAGAATTTGGGGGGGGATTTTGTTGTATATTTTAATAACAAGTGTGACTTACACTTTTCAAAAACATTTGGGACCGTTGTATGTTCTCTTGGACTTTTATTTTTTTATTTTATTTAAGAACAAACAGGTCAAGTGCCTGTAAATACAGCAGTTGCAGTTGTTGTGGTGATTATTGCATTAGGTTGAGTATTACACGATATATCTCTTGGGTATAAGCTTGTTGTCTCTCAGTAGACATGATGCTTTTAATTAATTAAAAATGGCTTTGTTTCACAGCGACAGTCTTTTTGAAATACTTTTTATGTCTGGTTTTATTAATATTTACTGTCTGACTCTGTGTGTGTTCTCTTTTCTCTTTGTAGTGCCCAGGTCAAAGTATTTGTGACTGGCCTGTTCAGTTTAAATCAAGACATCCCAGCATTCAAAGAACACTTGAGGGATTTCCTTGTACAGATCAAGGTGAGCTGCAAGCCATCTGTCCTACTGCTACAAGAACGCTGACAGCTATAGTTAGTATAGTAGCGGTTAATAAAATGTTAGCTTTGTCATATGCAAATATTTTGATAGCAGTATTTATAGCTGAGAGTGTGTGGATGGAGTAAAAGGAGATGGTGTGAGAGAGAGTGTGCTGCCCCTTTGACCTTTAAGGGATCGTATGGTTACACCATACGGGTCATCTGGAGTGCAAGGGGACAGAAGGTGTGTGTGTGAGATGGAGAGAGAGCGATTATAGCATTAGATTATGGCAGAGATGACAGCGCCCTGGCAGAGCGGTCAGTGCAAGCAATGCTTACTCGTTTCTCTATGTACCTGTAGGAATTTGCGGGTGAGGACACCTCTGATCTGTTCCTGGAGGAGAGGGAGGCTTCTCTACGTCAAGCCCAGGAGGAGAAACACAAGCTGCAGATGTCCGTGCCCGGCATCCTCAACCCTCACGAAATACCTGAGGAGATGTGCGACTGAGCTTGCACGCAAACACACGACACACACACTGCGCTGACTCCTAAACAAACTAAACACACGACTAAAGCGGTATTGTGGCTGCTCTTCTGTGTGTTTTCTCGTATGTGTGTGTGTGTGTGAGTACTTTAGGCTCTTCCTGCAAGAAGGCGATTTCCGCACTTGGCTGTCTCTTGACCAAAACAATGCCAATATGTAAAAGATACTGTCACCCAGTGGCCCTATTTGCATAGTATGCGTTTCATACAGACACTTTTACTTATTACCTTTCCATTGTTAACTGCTTACGTTTGGTCATCATAATCCAAACGTGCATGAAGTGTCACATCTGTACAATTAACTCGCTTGTGCTCGCTTTTTTTTTCGTTGCCCCCTCTCCCCTTCTATTTCCTCCTCTCCTTCCACACATTATGTATTTGTTCATGTATATTATATTATAAAGACCAGAGTGCAGTTTGTTGTGTTTGCAGAGAGCTGTATGTGTTCTGGCAGTGGGTAGATGGTACCTAGTGTCAGTGTGTGGGCCAATGAGCATCGCACCTGGTCCAGCCAATGAGAATGTCTGTCTGTGATTGGTGAGATTGCATAGGTGCCGTTCGCTCATTGGCCCTTGTTTCGTGTGTGTTGGGTGAGGAGCCAGAAGTGGTTCGGGACTAAAGTAGCTCTCAGCAGAATGTGAAGCGGATCGCTGAGTTGAACGGTCTGATCAACGCTGCTGTGATTGCGAGCGGCGTTTCGAAACGCTTTTTCTACATGGGAGTGTTCAGCAGCCTCTCTACATGTTCATATCAGCGTCACTGTACAGCATCGTTACTTCCATGGGAACACGCGGATGTTTCGTCCTGTTTTGTTGTGGGTGTGCGAGTGTGCGTGCGTGTGTGTTGTCGCTAAGCCGACATCAGGTTTTTTGTTTTCCTCAATGAGGACGGTTGCTCCTTTTGTGAGCTTTCATTAAATTGAAGTTTAAAAAAAAAAAGTGGTTGAAATATTTATGGGTTCTTGTAGGCTACACCTTTATAACTGCTCATGTTAACTCACTCAGAGACTGCTTTGGAGTTTTTCCGAATTGTACTAATTTACATTGTTTACCATGCTGTAGTGCTGCAGGACACTACTTAGAGCAAAATAAATCTCAGTTTACATTTAATTTTGTATTTTTGCATTTTTCATTTTTATCTTTAAGTCCTGTCCAAATAAAACACAAAGGTTTAATTCAGAGAAAAAACGACAGAAATGCCAACATTCTCATTAGGAAGAAGAATGTACCAATCCAAATATTGATTATCAATGGTGAATTTCCCCTTTACTATGTGTTGCATTTGTTGTGAAACTTTTTGAACTGATTAAAGTTGAAAGAATTTTATAATTCTGTCTGGTTTCTCTTGGGGTTTTTCTGTGTTTTTTGTACATTCATATTCAGAGATTAGAAATACACAGGGATAATTTACCTAAAAATGAAACTGGTCATTTACTCACACTCTGTGTATTTTCTTCTGCGGAACTTAAAAAAAAAAGATAACCAACTAAATACACACACGCCACACACACACATACACACATATATACACACATATATATATATATATATATATATATATATATATATATATATATATATATATAGTGTATATGTATACAGACACACACACACTATTTTTTTTATACTATTATGTATTAATATTTTTAATTAGCTTTTATTTTTATATTTTCATTTTAGTAATTTATGTCCTTTTATCATTTTATTTTAATTTCTACAATGGAGAACAACCTACAATTTCCTCCTTCCAAGGTCACTGTTTAGTCCTATTTGAAGTTATCCTAATAGGAGTAGAATGGCAGGGGTTTTATAAATTTATAAACGTATTTCATAAATTAATTGTATTCTTAAGCACAGAGTGTTTTTACAACGCGTCATCAATCGGCTGTATTGGCGGCACGGAACATAAACAATGCCGCTGAACGTAACCGAACGCTCAAATTTGGCTGATTATTGCTGCTGAAAATGGTCACTTATTGTCTTGTTTTGGGCTGTACTAATCGGTCGGATCGGGAAAACATTTGGAGTACTATAGACTGCCAAAAGTTATAACAAGTCAAGGAGAAAAGTGCAAAAAACTGTCTGAGGAACAAAAGGCGTTTGAGGTTGAGCCAGGATTTCCAGGACAAGAATCTTGACATCATTCGTGTTTGTTCTTATCATTTTCGGTCAAGTAGGTGAAATATTAGGCTAATATCTTAATTAATACTTCTTGTACGTATCTTTACCGCCTATTAAATTAAGTTTGTCAGAAAATATGCTTTCCTGCTCACTAAGTCCTTCTCTATATGATTTAGCAGCGTCCACACGTTTTTCCGTGGCTTAGACACAATAATAATGCAGAACAACATATTCAGTAGTACATTAACCATGCTATCAATAATGCTATTGTTTATATCCGAGTATCTCCAATATGGCCGCGTATCCGGGTAACTGACCACACCGTTAAGTGTAAACCCTCTATAATAAACTTAAATGAGATATTTGAAAAAGAATTCTGATCCAAATTAGACATCACTTACAGACACCTCCAAGGTGCAAAGAGATTTGAGATTGCAAGATGGCGGGTTGTTCTAAGGTGACTGAAACACTGTGACAGGAGATTGTCCAGATGATCCTTTCAGCCATTGCAAGAGAAACTGGTCATTCCAAATCTGTGATTTCTTGAGTATTGTAGGTTTGCAATGACACTAATTCATTCAAGTCTCCCAATATGGCTGAAAATCTCTGGAAAATCTTTGGCTACAAAGTTGAGGTTAAGAAACCCAATTCAATTACCAAATTATGGAAGAGAGTGGAAGAAAAGTGGACCAAGATCACACCAGCGCAATGTGAGAAACTAGTGATGTCCTGTTAGTAGAACAGTGGTATACCTACAGCTAATATTCCTTCAAATTTTGAGCGATGAAGATTAACAATAAAAAAACAAGTATTTATAGATTGATCTTTTATTTTTATCTCCCCTGTATATATATTTTTTATTTCAGTTTTAGTCATTCAACTCGTTTCAGCTTTATTTCAATTATCAAAGTTTTTAAATAGTTTTAGTTAATAATAGCACTGTTCCACAAAAGAAAGTCATGCAGGTTTGGAATGACGTGAGAGAAAATGATAACAGAATTAAAAATTTTTTGAGTGAGCTATCCCTTTAAGCCCAACAGCATGGTTGGTAAAGAGGATGTTGTATATCACACCAGCTCAGAAACAAGCAGCTGGAGTCGAACCAGCTGATCTTCAAGAATATTACCCTCCACCTGCTCTATCCTAGCAGCTGAGATCCATTTCCGCACTAATGCTTCTCCAAGGCCGTGGTTAAAACGAAACCCGTCATCTACTCTGAGCTCTAGCAGTATCCTGCTGTTTGAATAGATCTTGAGAGCGATGTGACTGGCACGGAAGAGCAGTGTTGAGTTTCTCCTCTGGTGCATTTTCCTTGAATAGTTCTACTCTAATATGCACATCCCAAGAAACGCATCTCTTTTTGTGTTCTCGCGAGTGATCCATATGGAGACAGACCTCATTTGACATGCCGTAACAGTTGTTTGAATTCATCACTGCTGTTTGTTTTTTGCCAATGCACAGCTCTTGAGATACAATTCAGCAAAGTCTCAGGAGTTCCCAGGGATTGCGTTTGGGTCTAGAACTTTCAAAAAACACCCAAGTGAAGTTCTGAAGCCCCCCGGATTCCACTGAAGTTCTAGAACTCTGACAATTCTAGAACTTTGGCTTGGAAGTTTTAAACTGGACCTGTTTTGTAACTGCTAGTAATCTATTTTCTGTGAGCTTGTGTGACAACTTAGTTGCCTGCAGTAAAATTCACTCTAATGGAAAGATGAGCTCTCTCTCTCTCCCCCTGACCCACTTTACGGCAGAATCCAGTCGGGTGGGTTCCAGTAGAACCTCTTCCAGAAATGCTGTTTAGGGGTCAATCCAGTCCACCCCCCTACTCATTTAAACAGGTAGCTTAGTGCTAAACAAAACCTGCTTGGCATTTTACTTCTGTAAGCATACGTTAAGTATTTTTTGATGGCCATTAAATATATATAGAAAAAATACATTACAGTAATGACATCTGCAGCCCTATATTTTTAAGTGAAATTTTATTTAGTAGTCCAGAAAAAGAGGCATGTTTTACTTAATAGAATTTACATAAACGTTATATAATTATACAGACGAAAAGAGAAATTATACTTAATTGCAATGTGGGTCACAACATGAGAGATAAACCAATACTGGTTCGTGTTTATATCGTTGTAAAGCTTATACTGCCATCTATAGGTGTGATTTGAACTGTTTTGTGCATGAGTTGCATGTAAAGCAGTGGTTTTCAACCTTTTTGATTCCAAGGCGCCATTGTCTAGTAAAAACACAGTAATTACACTTCAAAATGTAAGATTTTTTTAAGAGTCAAATATACTTTAAGGTTTCCACTCCAAGAATTTTTTCCAGTCATGTGTGATTTAATTAATAGTGATTAGGAATAAGGACTTTTTATTTCTTTCTTTATTTGCAGATCGTACCTGATAAAATATTTTAGAGCTTGGAATAACTAGAAAAATGTATATTAATTATAGAAATATTTTTTTATATGCTAAGTTTTAAGAGTTTCATGAATTTGTGCTGTTTTTCCTATTTTAAAAATGAAATGAAATTATTTTTAGTAGTTATCATTTATTTGAATGTTTGTTTTGTCTAATTTTAAATTATTTTAAGAACCACTGAATAAAGGATATACAATTTCATATTTTTCCATCTGAAGTAGAAGTAAATTAGATTATACTTACACTACCAGTCAAAAGTTTTTGAACAGTAAGATTTTTAATGTTTTCTAAAGACGTCTCTTCTGCTCACCAAGCCTGCATTTATTTGATCCAAAGTACAGCAAAAACAGTAAGACTCTGAAATATTTTTAACTATTCAAACTGTACTGTTTTCTGTTGTATTATATTTTCAAAATGTAATTTATTCCTGTGATTTTAAAGCTGAATCTTTAGCATCATTACTCCAGTCATATGATCCTTCAGAAATCATTCTAATATTCTGATTTGCTGCTCAGAAAAACATGTATTATTATTATTATGTTTAAAACAGCTGATTCGAATTTTTTTCATGGTTCTTTGATGAATAAAAAATTTAGAATAACAGCATTTATCTGAAATAGAATCTTTTGTAACATTGTAAATGTCTTTATCATCACTTTTTCACATGTAAAGCGCCCTTGCTAAATAAAGTATTAATTTCTATAATCCCACATGTGTGTTTTTACCCTTTCTAGAGAAAGGATAAATGTCAGGTGAAGTGACAATTAAACTAGACTTTAAGACACCGAGATACAGAGCATCAGGAATCTCTGCCCTTTGACACTGACACAGCTGGCAATGACAGTACTAAGCTGTCCCATCATTCCTCTCTCTCCCTCTTTGTTTCATTCACAATACAGTATGAAATACAGTGCTATACAATGAGAAGTGGTTCTTTGCTCTCATTGTGCGTATACTACATCTTCATCTCCTATTTGTACAATTATATAAAGGCTCAAATTGTGCAATATTTCAGAATCAGAATTAGCTTTATACTTTATTTATGACAGTATATTAACATAATATATGTATTTTTGAGTTACATTAAATAGTCCTCCTCCCTCTCACATTGTATATGTGTGGCTCCATAGGGGCATCAGAAGCTTAAACATCCCATTTTATGACACACATTCCTCCTCCAAGCACCTTGTAAAGGAGTAAAGGACACTGCTGGAGGAGAGGTACAGGGGGTCAAGAGGAACAGCCATAAGCTGTCACACACAAGCATTCCAGACTGTTGCTCCAGCAACATCTGGGTGTAAAAGAGCGTGGCATGGTTGAAAATACAATCCTGTATTGATATACACTGCTGTTCAAAAGTTTGGGATCAGTAAGGTTTTTAATGTGTGTGTGTTTTTTTTTATAAGTTTCTTATGCTCATGAAGAGTGCATTTATTTGATCAAAAATACAGAAAAATAATAATTTTGTGAAATATTACTGCAATTTTAAAATAACAGTTTATGTACTTATGTTACTATACTTTAAAATATAAATTATTCTTGTGCAGCAAAGCTGAATTTTCAGAATCATTACTCTAGTCTCCAGTGATCCTTCAGAAATCATTCTAATATGACTTATAATCAGTGTTGGAAACAGTTGAATATTAAGTTTAATAAAGCAGCTTAAATAACAGTTTAAGCTGCTTAATATTTTTTGTGACCTGTGATACTTTTTTTCAGGATTCTTTGATAAATAAAAAGTTAAAAACAACAGTGTTTATTCAAAATAGCAATATACACTACTATTGAAAAGTTTGGGGCCAGTCATTTTATTATTATTATTTTTTAAGATATTACTTATATTCAGCATGATGTGTTAAATTGATAAAAAGTGATAATAAAGACTAATGTTGTTAGAAGAGATTTCTACCTTTTTTTTTTACCTTTTATTCATCAAATAATCCTAAAAAAAGTATCACAGGTTCCAAAAGAATATTAAGCAGCACAACTGTTTTGAAGACTGGAGTAATGGCAAATGAAAATTCAGCTCTGCGTCACAGAAATAAATTATATTTCAAAGTGTATTAAAAAGGTAAGGGAAACCAATATTAGAAATTGCAATAATATTTCACAATATTACTGTTTTTTCTGTATTTTTGATCAAGTAAATGCAGCCTTGACGAGCATAAGAGACTCCATTAAAAACGTTAAAAATCTTACTGATCCCAAACTTTTGAACAGCAGTGTATAAATATGACCACGCTGGTTATTTAAAAAGAAAAGCCTATTTAAAACTCAAACGTCTCCAAAACTGCAAACAACATACAGATAATTATTGGTTAAAAAAGTTCATATTTTCATCACACAGTCACAATCCCAGTGAAGCGTTCACTCGCCTCACTGCGCGCGCGTGCATGCGCCAATTAAACAGTGAGCGAAACAACGCGCTCATCCGCGCGACCTGAGGTGAGGAGTGATGAACAACAGGAGCTTTCAAAATATTAAAACAAAAACATGTCAGCAGCACTCTAAGTGTGATATTTGCAGCTCTACAGAGACAGGCTGGTTATCTGGAATTGGATTCCAAGGTTGTTATTCCAGGAATAATGTGTTCTGGAGAGACTGGAGCTTGATTTCATAAAGAAACAACTGAAGCAGCTGAACAGAGGTAGGTCTCTCCACAAATCATCTTATCTCACATATTGTTTCTTTATGTGACGATTTTAAGCACGTCAACTGTAGGATAAACTTTATAAGCAAACTAAATTATCATTTTGATCATTTTAATTAATATCACGTAGTGTCGTATTCATTTCGGTACATAAATGTTATCAACAGTTACAGTTTGCGTAGGCCAACTCTCGTTTATTGTGTTTTTAATAGTTTCATCTTGTTTTCACGGTGTTTATCGTACGGTTGAGTTAATGTTTATTATTTATCGTAGTATTTAAAATCATATGTGTTACTGAGATGGCGTTTTGTGTTTGTAGGTGGGCTATGATACAGTGCATCGTCCTTTTTTTTTTTTTTTTACCAAAAGCGTTGTCTCATTAACTCTTATTAATATATATATATAATCTTATTATATCACATTGACTGTAAAACTGCTGTTCCACATTAGTCTCTGCCTCACTGAGAAACAGGTACTGTTTATTTGATCATGTTTGGCTAAAAAGCAAGCTACATTATGCTTCAATTTATTTTTAAATGCTTTATGATTATAATCATGCATCTATCTCCATCTTTCTGTACAACATTTATCCACTTGGCAAAAATCCAAGGTTTAAAGAGGATGTCTGCAGCAAAACGCCTAAATGCTGAGAAGAATTTCAGAGTGGTCATCCGTCTAAATGCCTGTGAGAACACACACTCACATACAGGTTTTATACACATGCCCTCACCCATACAATGTATATAAGGGTTTGCACAACTTTCAGTGAAGTTTGCATAACAACTATATTCATTGTATTACCTTGTTCCTTTGTTCTTATCTTGATTTCTCCAAACATCCTGCAGCTATTTAACACAAATTTTACAATTCCTCAGCGAACAGACCAGAACATTCTGTCTCTTTAGATGAACCCAGAGCCTCCATTAAAGTGACACATCTCAACAGAGTAGTTGTTGACACTGGAAGGGTGAGTGTTGACTTGAATGAGATCAAAGATGTCACTTAATTAGATTCATCATCTTCTTTTGCGAAAACAGAACAAAATGATTCATCTCAAACCAAAGTATGCAGTAAAGTCAAGAGAAGGTGTTTTCAAAATATTTTTTTTTTGTCTGTGTTGTCATTCTCCAGAGTCACAAGCCTCATATTATAGCCCTTGACGCAGTCTTAGATGAGGAGGCCTCTCAGAGGGATGTTTATGATTCAACAACAAAGGTTCAAAGAATGTTCTTAGCAATAGTTTTCGCATTTTATACTAGTTCGTAATATATTTTATTTGTAAATTGAGATGCTAATCTAGCTCTGTCTTTCTGCCCCAGTCTCTGGTCGAGTATCTAATGCAGGGTTATAATGGCTGTGTGATTGTCTATGGCTCTCCAGGCAGCGGTAAGACTCACACCATGCAGGGATGCAGCGTGTCAGCCAAACACAGAGGCATCATCAGCCGTGCAGCTGAAGATATCTTTGACTGTATCAAACCTTTAGGCTGTTAGTTTTAGAAAATCACATTTTAGGATTTCATGTTTATTTGCAGACTTATAGCACATGTATTGCGATAACATTTCACTCCTCATTCACTGCATCATGTTTGCCAAAGTATGCATAATAAGACCTGTACATCAGCATCCTAGAACAATCCTTGATTTGAATAATCCAGCTCCCAAGGCATCTCACTGCAAAATCAGAGTCTCATTCTACCACATCTTTAATGAAAAGATTTACGACCTATTGGTAAGTGTTTATAATGTAATGAAATCACTGTATCACCTAAATCAATCAATCACAATTATTTTACATTACTGCATTTGGCAGATGCTTTTTACAGAGCTTTGTATATTTTTATCAGTTCATGTGAACATTTACATGTTGTATTACATGTAGTATTTCTAGTGCCAAGCAATACTGTTTGAGTTACAGGAGCGGAATATTAAGCCTCATTGCCATCATAAAGCTTCAGTCTTATTACAACATTTAAATAATAAAAAAATGCATGCATCCTTGCCTAATACTTAAAAAAAAAAACTGACCCCAAAATTTTTTAACTTTTAGGGTACCAGTAAATTTCATTATTGTTTAAAAATTGTTGAAACATTTGCCCCTGGTTTCACAGACAAGGCTTAAAGGAGAAGTCCACTTCCAGAACAACAGTTTACAGATAATGTACTTACCCCCTTGTCATCCAAGATGTTCATGTCTTTCTTTCTTCAGTTGTAAAGAAATTCTGTTTTTTGAGGAAAATATTTCTGCATTTTTCTCCATATAATGGACTGCTATGATGCCTCAATTTTGAACTTCCAAAATGCAGTTTAAATGCGGCTTCAAATGATCTCAAATGCCGTTGTAAACTATCCCAGCCAAGGAAGAAGGGTCTTATCCAGCGAAACGATCAGTTATTTACATTTAAAAAATACAATTTAAATACTCTTTATTCTCAAATGCTCGTCTTGCCTTGCTCTTCCTGAGCTCTGTGTATTCTGACTCAAGACAGTTAGGGTATGTCGAAAAACTCTGACCGCATTTTCTCCCTCAACTTCAAAAATAATTTCAAAATCATTCTACATCGCTGCAGAAGTACCGACACAGTCTTTGCAAGTGAACATGCAAAGAAGATCAAACACCCTTAACAAAAAAGGTAAAACAGCGATATAGGATAATTTTGAAGTTGAGGGAGAACATGAGATGGGAGTTTTTTGACATACCCTAACTGTCATGATCAGGAAAAACAGTCCCGGCAGAGTAAGTCAAGACGTTAAAAAGTATATAAATTGTATTTTTTTTTTTTTTTAAATAACCGATCGTTATGCTTGATATGAGCCTTCTTTCTTGGTTGGGATCTTTTACAACCAAATTTGGGATCGTTTGCAGCCACATATAAACTGCATTTTGGAAGTTTAAAATCGGGGCACCATATCAGTCCATTATATGGGGAAAAATCCTGAAATGTTTTCTTCAAAAAACATAATTTCTTTACGACCGAAGAAAGAAAGACATGAACATCATGGGGGTGAGTAAATTATTTGTAAATTGTTGTTCTGGAAGTGGACTTTTCCTTTAAGCCCCATTGCCATCATAAAGCTTCAGTCTTATTACAACATTTAAATAATAAAAATTGCATGCATCCTTGCCTAATATTTAAAAAATAATAATACTGACCACAAACCTTTGAAGTTTTAGGGTACCAGTAAATTCCATTATTGTTTAAAAATTGTTGAAACATTTGCCCCTGGTTTCACAAATAAGGCTTAAGCCTAGTCCCAGACTAAAATGTAAGTCTGAGCTGTTTCAACTGAAAGAAACTTGCACTGACTGATCTTAAAATATATCAATGCCTTTGTTTTGTCTCAAGATGCACACCAGCAATGTTTTTTTCTAAGGCATCTAAAGCAAAAATGGCTTAAATGTTCTAACTGAACGATGGCCTAATCCTGGTTTAGTCTAAGACCTGTTTGTGAAACCAGTTGCCAGTTGCAAAAACTTAGCCTTTAAGTTAAGACAGTGTCTTAAGAACTAGTCTGACCAACTAGCAGTTAGCTGAAGGGTAATCAGTCTTATTTTTTTGGATTCAACTTAGACTAATCTACATTTTACATAAATGAATTGTAAAAATTATGACCAGTCTTAAAGAAAAAAATTATCTGACTTACTTTTAAGACTAGTCTGAACCTTTTATGCAACCGGTCCCAGGCTTTGAAGTCTAAGATAGAGAAACTGTGTAGAGATTCTTTTGTGTTTCTCTTCTTCTGTTTAGGATCCAAAAGGGAGTGAGGTGATCTGGGTACGTGACTGTGAGGAGGTGGTGCGTCTTGATGGGTTGACAGAAGTGGAAGTGCACTCCGCCCAGGATCTGCTACAGGTGCATCGCCGTGGCTCCGCCCTCAGACACACAGGTAAGAGCCATTAGAGTAGTTCACTTCCAGAACAAAAATTTACAGATAACTTACTCACCCTGCTGTCATCCAAGATGTTCATGTCTTTCTTCAGTTGTAAATAAATTATGTTTTTGTCGAAAAACTCCCATCTCATTTTCTCCTCCAATTTTAAAATTCCTACATTGCTGCAGAAGTACCGACCCAGTGTTTACAAAGTGAAAATGCAAAGAAGGTCAAACGCCCTTTACAAAAAAAGGTAAAACAGCGATGTAGGATGATTTTGATGTTGGAGAAGAAAATGAGATGGGAGTTTTTCAACCTACCCTAACTGTCTTGGACCGAAATACACAGAGTTCACACAGAGCTAGACAAGATGAGCATTTGAGATTAAAAAGTAGATAAGACCATTCTTCCTCTTCTGGGATCATTTAGAGCCCTTTGAAGCTGCATTGAAACTGCATTTTAGACGTTCAAACTTGTGCACCATTGAAGTCCACAATATGGAGAAAATTATTGAAATGTCTTCCTTAAAAAACGTAATTTCTTTACGACTGAAGAAAGAAAGGCATGAACATCTTGGATAACAATAGGGTGAGTACATTATCTGTCAGTTTTTGTTCTGGAAGTGAACTACTCCTTTAACTCAATCTGATGATTAAACACTATGAAGTTTGAAGATCAGAGTGATCTCAGCTTGCTCTTAGATTCACTTGTCTTACCTTTCTAACATTCTGCAGGGATCTCAAAAGGAGATTTTCCAAGCCGATCCCACATGGTATTCAACATTGTAGTCATTAACACAATACTCCAGTCCCCTGGTAGGTGTTTTTATGTTTCCTAAACACATACGTCTTTCTAGAGTTTCCCTAAATTATGTATTTTTTCATGATTTTATTATCTTATTAGATTAATAAAATAAACTCCAAATGCAAAGATGTTTTAGGAGAGTTACTCTGACATTATGTAAGATTTTTACTTGTTTGTGTTGGGTAACTCAGTCCATTTGTCGGTCAATAGCCCCCCTCAGACAACCCCCTACACATTAGTCAGCTCTAGGAACCACTGCCTGCGGTCTGATTGTTATTGTAGGGAGATATGAACATACCAGAGCCTCCCACAGGGTCTCCCTGTACCCCCCGCATGGTGTGTTGCAAACTCACAGTGTTGTGGTGTAATTATGTTCTATAATACAAATCTGATTAACTACCTCCCTTTGTGTGTGTTTGTGTTTAATGGTTGCAGAGGGAGTTTTGACAGCCAGCAAACTCACTCTGGTAAGATGATAGCATCGGAGACTCATTTTGGCATAACTAAAATATTAGGTATTCTCTGTGTGAAGTACACATTCTCAGCATATTTGCGGTGAGCACCATATTTGTAAATTAATAAAGATTTATGAAACTCACTTGATGTTTGTCTTTTGGTAGGTGGATCTGGCAAGTTCAGGAAAAGTAAGTTTATATGTTACTCTGAAATGCTTCTTTCTATCCTCACTGATATTTTTAGTCAGAAATTGATTGACCACCTGTAACAGGGAGTGAGAGGCGAGCGGATCCATCTGCGAGCTTTTATTCAGGGGACGAGACAGATACATGGTCGAACAGGCAGGGTCAAACAACAAAGGCAGACAGGTATTACGAAGGCGATGCACAATAGAAGTCCGTGAAACAGGCGAGGGTCGATCCGTGGCGAACGTAATCCGTAAGGGGCTGGGCTAGGAGAATAAACCAATAAACGAGCTGAAGTCCAATAGGCAGGCGGCGAACAGATGAAAACGGGGGAGCCAGGCGAGGGAAATAGGAACTAAGGAACAAGGAAACTAGGGAACGCTAACAATAGAAATAACAACAACAACAATCCGTGACCTGCATGGGGAAAGACTGGGGCTTTTATAGTGCCGCTGATTGGTCACATGAGTAGACGCAATGAGCGTGATGCATGACGGGAGATGTAGTCCGGAGTGTGGTGCAACAGTCAGAGTGTGTGGGTAAGGTGAGAGTGACATCTGGTGGTGAGCGGACCGCGAAACACCGACCAGATTCGTGACACCACCACTGATTGACCTATTATATTATTAAATGATTATAATTATTCTAAAAACTGACTACTGTTTTAACCATGGCACTATTTTTCAAGTTATAAAAAACTTGTTTACCTAAAGAAAAAACATTGATATGCCAGTTGGTGGCAACAAGTGATCATATTTATGAATGAGTCATTAAAGTATTGATTCACTCAATTTGTTCAAACACACTGATTCAAGTGACTGCCTTAAAGGGATAGTTCACCCAAAAATAAAAATTTTGTCATTAATTACTCACTCCCATGTCGTTCCAAACCCGTAAGACCTTTGTTCATCTTCACACAAATTAAGATATTTTAGATTAAATCTGAGAGCTTTTTGACCCTGCATAGACAGCAACACAACTACCACATTCAAGGCCCAGAAAGGTAGTAAGGACATTGTTAAAATGGTCCATGTGACATCAGTGGTTCAACTTAAATTTTTTGAAGCTACGAGAACACTTTTTGTGCACAAAGAAAACAAAAATAGCGACTTTATTAAACAATTTCTTCTTTTCTGTGTCAGTCTTTGATGCTATAATTCAAAGTCTTTGAATTATTGACTCAGCTGATTCATTCAAACACCTCTAGGAACTAAACAAGTGTGTGTTGCTCAGAGAGGCGCAACAGACATGGCTTTGTGTGTAACTGTTTTTGGTGTCGAAGCTCAAATAAACAGACAAAGTACTGTATCTAAACAAATCTGAATGTTTTAATGTTCACACTTTCTTTCTCTTCCCCCAGTGTCGTCATTCTGTGGTTCCTGACATTAAGAGAGCTTTCAATGCCACAAATGAAAACCCACAAGAGACCAAGATGCTGAAGCGCTCCCTCACCATATTCGGAAATGTTAGTAATACCTCAAACATGTCAGCAAAAAAAGAGCATGTTTTATCTATTATCACTGTTGTCCCGGTCAGACTAACGGCATTTTTGAAGAGCAGAGTTTGTTTTGAGTATCTCAAAACGTACTCCAGTGATTATTTATCAGTCTGAGGGTCCTATCTTAATCATATCAATGTGTTGGCTGCATATGCAGGAAATTAGACGCAGGAAATGATCTGTAGGGATACATAGCTTTCCATTTAGGGAAGGGAAGATGTCATGTCACATTAACACAGAGAAAATGCTTTCTGTAGAATATTGGCCTCTTCTTTTGATTATTTACATTTAGATAATCTGGAGGCCTCCTCTTCTTGTTATGAGTTTTCTCAGTGTGTTTGAAGGGAAATACCATAATATGAGAGTCATTTTTGACATAAATTGCATACAAATGTTTTGATAACTGTTCTGGTATAAAGTATATAATACTATAAAAAATGAGACCCTGGACCACAGTCATTAAGGGTAAATTTTTCAGAAATGAGATATAGATAATGTATGATTTGTTACGATTGGACAATATTTGTCCGAGATACAACTATTTGAAAATCTAGAATCTGAGGGTGCAAAAAATTTTAAATATTGAGAAAAACGCCTTTAAGTTGTTCAAATGAAGTTCTTACGAATGCATATTACTAATCAAAATTTAAGTTTTGATATATTTACGGTAGTAAATTTACAAAATTCGATCATTTTAAACCATACAATGTATTTTTGGCTATTTCTACAAATATACCTGTGCTACGTAAGAAAATCTCAGTCCTCTCCCTCTTTTTTTTTTTTTAGGTAATTTTTGCCCTCAGTTCTGCGGGGTCCCAGCATGTTCCATACAGAGAATCCAAAATAACTCGAGCACTTAGGGACTGGTGAGCAGCATCAGCATCAGCATCATCATTTCTCCCATTTCTTCAACATTTGTGTAAGTTTGTTGACTTTTTCTAAGTTTGATGTTTATTTTGTTGTCTGGTTTAGTTTAGGAGGGAACTGTCGGACATGTTTAGTGGTCACGGTGTCATCTCAATCATCTTCAGTATCTGAAACCCTCAGCTCTCTACAGTTTGCTTCCAGAGCCATGGCTGTTCCTTCACGACCCATATACACATCCCAGTTACATTACACACCTGAACAGGTTAATTCCAAAAACACATACTTCAACAAATGCACATACAATCTTCCCAGACACATCACATTTCTACATATAATTCACCTCACCAGAAAAACACCATAGTAGTACTGTCCTATAATAAATGTCTTTGTACTAATATTTCCAACAGTTTAGCCCTTTAAATTAGCTAAAAATTGACTCATTCAAGATGTAGATGTAGAGTTTGTTTCTTCATTTGTACAGATTTAGAGAAATTTAGCATTATGTCACCAACAGATCTACTGAAGTGAATGTATGGCGTCAGAATGAGAGCTCAAACAGCTGATAAAAACATCACAATAATGTCATGTGGATTATTTGTGGGTTATTATGATGTTTTTATCAGTTGTTTGGACTCTTATTCACTCGTGACGGCACCCATTCCCTGCAAAGGATCCTTTGGTGAATAAGTGACGTAATGCTAAATTAATCAAAATTTGTTTTGATGAAGAAACTAACTCATCTACATCTTGGATAGCCTGAGGGTGAAGAAATCTTCAACAACCTTTCATTTTTAGGTGATCTGTTTCTTTAAATATGACTGATTGGTTGTTTCCAATGACCATTTTACACTTACAGATCATACACAGATGCACAATGATTGTGAAATCTTAGACATGCCACTCTTATCTGTTTTATAAAATCTGGTTGTTCATAAATTCTCATTCAGTAATCTCACAAAAATATTCTATCCATGTGTATATTTGAATGGGAAGAAGGACATTAATCATCTGAACAGACAGCAGATTTTACCGCCGGTCGGTTCTGACAGAAAGGTGAGACTCAAACTCACACACATACACAGCACATATTCACATAGACATAATTTATAGCTTCACTTTAAACCCTGAATGTGTTTGTATGTCAGGTGCCCTTTTGCAGCTGAGTGAGTCGTAAAAATGAAAGGGGCAACTTTTATGGTGCTCATCACTTTGACTCTTCATTTGAATAGTTTTGCCTCTTGTGGCCTGTTTCTAAAGTTACAGTATAGTGAGAGAGAACATGATCAGGACACTCTGAGCCAGAGGAGGACAGTGTTAATCTGAATATACAATATATAAGGTTTTATTAGGACATTCGATCCTCGTGTATGTTATAACTGGGATATGAATACTGTAAAATTCCCATGGAACTAGCCTGGGGTCAGATAGCTAAAAATATCTTTAGAAACAGTATTCAAAACCCTTTAAGGTTACATAGCAGGGCCCCATTTTGCAACTGTTTTAAAGACAAAAGATAAAATGTGTGAGAAAAACGTATTAAAACATTCTGTTGGGAAATCTACTTCTACATATATTAAAGGAGAACTCCACTTCCAGAACAACAATTTACGAATAATTTACTCACCCCTTTGTCACCTAAGATGTTCATGTCTTTCTGTCTTCAGTTGTAAAGAAATTGTTTTTTGATGAAAGCATTTTGGGATTTTTCTTCATATAATGGACTTCAATTGTGCCCCCGATTTTGAACTTCAAAAATGTAGTTTAAATGCAGCTTCAAAAGGCTCTAAATTAGCGTTTCTCAACTGGGGCGGTCGGACAGCATCGGGGGGCGCTGGAAGTAATATTTTTGAAAGGGGGGCGTTGAGCTGTTCCTGGGGGGCGTTTGGTCAAGACGAGTTTAAACCAAAGATGTATGAGCTGAAACTTGCAAAAGAAATGGTCTGTCACATCCTAACGCTGTCTTTACTGGATACATCAAAACGCACTTTCTATATCTATTGTTCAACTTGTCGGTAGCGCAGGCGCGTGGAATCCCGCAGGCTGAAATAGAACGCGGCATCCGTTTACTGTAGCGCTCGCGCTCAGTTGTTACTGAACGACAGATTATAATGGGATCGATGTGCTTTAACACAACGTGTCGCGCTGTTCGCGGCCAGTGTAGAAGTGGTGTTCGCTGCTAGTTTACACCAATACTCCCGCTCCTAGACCTGACTGTGTATAATTTCCTTAGCAACGACTTCAGTACTTTAGTGTTTGCTTGACTTTCTGTAGCGCAGCTGCTGCGTCAAAACAATAGCAAGCATTTAGACACGATAAAGCAAGAGATGTTTTTTCTTGTTTAGAAAAATTAATACTAATACTTTTTGTTTGCTGATTGGCTGCAGTTGGTTTGAATACCAAATTTCAAAGCTCACAATTATAGGCTAATATATCCACGTTGTTTTTTTGCTCCTTTTTTTGCTTCTAATGATAATGATACCTAAAATGATAAATCAAAAATGTGATGAATGTCATGTGCCATTTAATGACATTAAAAAAAATAATATTTTGTATGAACTGTTTTAAGGGTTAAGATACATGCTTTCAAAAGGGACCTATATATTATAAATAAAATATAGCCTATAATATACACTAGCATTAAAAAAGGTTAGTATGATTTGTTAATAGGTTCATAAAAAGGTTGCATTTGTTTGTTTAAAAAACAGCCTACATTAAAAACAGTAAATCTACCATTTAAAAAAAAAAAAAAAACACTTTTTATTTGAATATATTTTAAAATGTGTTCTCTTCTCATGCTAAGCTACAGTATATTATTACAGCTTTCAGTGTCACATGATCTTTCAGAAATTATGCTGACTGCTGCTTAAAAAACATTTCTTATTATTATAGCCGGCACAACACACTGACAAAAAAAAAGCAAGATTTGAAATTTAATTGACTTTAACAAATCCAATGTTTTCACTGGCCAACTTAGTTTTATTTTGTTAATATAAACAAATTTTGAGCCATGATCCAGCTTTGCTTGTGAAGACTGAGAAGCTCCATTTATACCCAAACATGATTCCCTCACCTATTACCAATTCACCTGCTTGCTGTGTTTCAAAGCAGTTTATTTGGTTATTCTATAACCTTTTCACTTTTATTTTGCCTCTGTCCCAACTTTTTTGCAGTGGGATGCATACTTCAAATAAATAAATAAATAAATATTTTATAAATAAATATGTTTATATTTACAAAATACATTTAAGTTGATCAGTGAAAACTTTGGAAATCTTTTCTTTGTACTTTTGTCAATTAAATAAAAGTTAAATAGAATGAACAAATTACAGATTTCACCATTTTACAAAATGTCCCAACTTTTCTAGAATTAGGGTTGTACTTAGTTTTTTTTAATGTAAACTTTGAAATATTCTCACAAAATCTATCAAATATAGTAAAGTAGTAAATATAAAGTAAAGTTAAGCATGAGTAAATGTGGTATTTACTCACCAAAATAACAATGTCCACTGTGTCATTTTTATTTAGTCTTTTTAAATTTGGGGCAACAAGATATATCCACATCTCAACAACACTGAAGCGGTTGCAATGAAAACCACCAACATGCTTAAAGACTGTGTAAATGAATGTTATTACACTTATTTTAAAATAATTTACTCTAAAAAAAAAAGTACTTCACTGTCTTTTTTGATCAATTCAATGCATTCTTGAAATAAAGTAATTTCCTAAAAATCATAATGACCCCATACAGTTGAATTACTGTAAATATAATAACAGTCCTTATTATAAACAAAAAATAATAATAATCAACTTTAATATTCAGTGAGGACAATTAGACTACGATTTATTTGATGGGGGGCGGTGAGGGACCTGGATAATGGGTAGGGGGGCGCTGGCCCAAAAAAGGTTGAGAACCACTGCTCTAAATGATCCCAGCCGAGGAAGAAATGTCATTGATCGGTCATTTTTTCCAAAAAAAAAAAATGTGTACACTTTTTAAGCACAAAAGCTTGTGTAGCACAGGGTCTGGGATGCGCGTCCACGGGTCGTTCTTGAACGATTCATTCATTTTGAACAAATCTTTAATGTGACTCAGGAAGAACGAGTCATCTCGAGGGAGTGATTCGTTCAGTCGCGTATGCGCAACATCCTATTAGGTTCTGTACTGGAATTATGCTGCGTTCACGCCATATCGTAATTACCGTAATTTCGAGATGACGTGACGTTCTACTCTGAGCTGTTCCGTCCTCAGACTTGGAATTATGCTTTTTTATGGCAACACTATCAATGCCTAAACAGAGCCTACGTTGGTCAGGTGGTACAGCGGTCATGTGGTACAATTCGTAGCTCTCAGAAGACTCCCAGTTCACAAATTGTAATTACGAGTTCTACGAGGACGTGAACACTTTTTACAAGTTGGAATCTCGTAATTACGGGAATTCAGATATGGCGTGAACGCACCTTTAGTTCACCTGTTTCGAGTCTAAGGGTTTTTCGAGTCGTTCGTTTATCTTATGGGGCTGTCACATGATGCTGATTTTGCTAAAATGAACGAAATGACTCAAAAAAAAATGTGTTCATTTTGCTGAACGAGACTCAAAGGTCAGAGTTGCTAAAATAATCTGAACTTTCCATTACTACTACGAATCACGTCTTCCAATCACCACAAGTTCATCGTCTGTGTACTCCGGCTCAAAAAGGTAGAGTATGTCGAAAAACTCCATGTTATTTTCTCCTACAACTTCAGAATCGTCTGACATCGATGTACCTTTTTGTTTGTTAACAGCGTTTGACTTACTTGTACTTTCTTAGTCATTGCGCGTTCGCTTTGTAAACACTGGGTCTGTGGTTCCGCCTACGTTCCGCGTGACCTTTCGACATGATTCAGTAGTAAGCTGCATTTAAACTACATTTTGGAAGTTCAAAATTGGGGGCACAATTGAAGTACATTATATGAAGAAAAATCCTGAAATGCTTTCCTCAAAAAACATAATTTCTTCACGACTGAAGACAGAAAGACATGAACATCTTGGATGACAAGGGGTTGAGTAAATTATTTGTGAATTGTTGTTCTGAAAGGGGAGTTCTCCTTTAAAGTGTTTAATTTTAAAAGCCAGTCTTCATTGTCTTCATTGTTGTTGGTTTTGACTATTGCCCTTCACACTAATTGCAGTTTGTGAATATATCAGGTATGAAAGCAAAAAAGGAGGAAATTGTAAACAATGTCTTCTAAAATTTGACAAGCTTCTATTCTAACTATTTTTAGTTAATGTCAAGTTGTAAACCTGCATGCAATGTAGTAGGTTTGGTAGAGAGATGGTACACTAGACCTTCAAAGCTTTGTTTTAAAAATGTCTTGCTTTTGAGATTTTAAGAAATTTTGAACATTATATCATTCACTGCATGTTTCTTCTGACACAGTATGATCTTGTATCTTCATATTTTGTGTTCATTTGCTGTATTTTCAGTCGCAGACATGCTTGCTTCCCGTTCTTTTGAGCTCAGTCAGTCCCTCTGAACCTAAACTCAGCTCAAGTGGAGATGGGCTGGAGCTCAGAAGTTTTCTCCCCCAGCTGGAGAAACCAGGCCAAACTGAACCACCTGGCCATTACAGTCGCGGATCTCGACCT
Source organism: Labeo catla (assembly GCA_012976165.1). Classification (NCBI taxonomy): domain Eukaryota; kingdom Metazoa; phylum Chordata; class Actinopteri; order Cypriniformes; family Cyprinidae; genus Labeo; species Labeo catla. The sequence goes on from VONZ01000245.1 coordinate 741,067, forward strand.
GTAGATGAGAAAAACAGAGCTGATGGTAACAAGCTTCATTTCCAAATAAAATCAGTAGTCATTTTTTAAACACTAAACTTTGAGCTTCTTTGCAGGTAGGACGCGCTCCCTGTCCCGTTCCCTGCCAGGGGCAGTTCTCCATGATGCTGGAGGCAAAGAAAGAACCGGAAAGGGATCAGAGTTTTCATCCTCACACCGCCGTTCGTTAGAACGGCTCTCCACATCCTCTCTTGAACCTTTTTCATCTCCTTCAGCAGCTGTGGAGTGTCCTAACTGTTCCCGGGAACGAAAGATCCGAGAGGAGTATGACAAGATTATCGTTCAGGCTAGGAGAGACAAAGATTCTCTCAGTCAAAAAGTAGCAGAACTGGAGAATGAGTTGAGGGTGAGAGCAACACAGCCGAGAGAAGAGGCGTCGAACTGGGAAAAGAAAAGAAGAAATGAAGAATCTACCAGCAATACATCTGCAGATCCAAGAATATTAAAGACAGCAGAGGTACCAGAGAATGCGCCGAATTATGTGACAGTATTTTGTCACATTGTTTCTATAGAATAATGCATAGTGGAGAAAGCACTGACCCCTATATTTCAGTTGGCTAAGAAATTAATTTTTATATTAAGATATTTTGCTAAGGAAAAATGACTGGAAGAGTGTAAAGAAATGTCTTTGACTGTCCTGTAGGTGTGTTTGCAGACAGAAGCAGAAAGTCTGAGATCAGAGCTGAGCGCATGTCATGAGAGAGAGAAGTTGCTGACACTGCACTCTGAGAGAGAGAGACTGACCGAGGACATCCAGGAACTGCTCACACAGCTCAACAGCACCAGAGAGAGAAACAGCCAGCTTGTGTCAGCCCTTAACAACCAGCGGGTACAAATCACACAAAGCCTAGCCGAGTTATAGAACATCTGTTTGATTATATGAATATGTGAAACAACGATAAAAACCTAGTTTGATTAATGATTAAATAAAGAGAGTAGTGTGATCACGTTAGATTGTTTTTATTTTTGTCTATGATCGTAGTTTAATATTCATGTTATTATTGTGCTGTTTGTATGATAGGAGAGTTTGTTGGCACAGCTACAGACCAGCAGAGAGGAGCTTCAAAGATTTCAAGAGAGTGCGTCTCTTACCCTCAGCCAGCTCAAGACTGAAAAGGTTTCATGATTTATTCTGTTCTTAATATTTTAGTTTTATTGTTTGCTCTATTTTTCTATTAGACTTTTTTCATACGATCATTATCTTTCTGCAGATAAATTGGAAACAATACACTGTTACCAGACCTTAAAGGATTAGTTCCCTCCCAGAATAAAAATTTCCTGATAATTTACTCACCCCCATGTCATCCAAGATGCTCATGTCTTTCTTTCTTCAGTCGAAATGAAATGAATTCCATTTTTCTCAATATAGTGGACTTCAATGGTGGGTTAAAGAAATAACCTTCAGTGCAGCTTCGAAGGCCTCCCAGCCGAGGAATAATTTATTTAGCAAAACGATCAGTCATTTTCTACATTTTAACGAAAAATGCTCATGTTGCACTAGCTCTGCCTGTCTATATGCATTACGTAATTACATTGGAAAGGTCGCATGCGGTCAGTTCTTCATCTGTGTACTTTGCTTCAAAAATGTAGGGTAGGGTGAAAAACTCCATCTCATTTTCTCCTCCAACTTCAAAATCGTCTGACATCGTTGTTTTACCTTTTTTTGTAAAGGGCATTTGACTTTCTTTGCATGTTCGCTTTGTAAACACAGGGTTGGTACTTCCGCCGTACGTGATCACTTAATGCGTGATGTCGAGCTAGTGCGAGATGAGCATTTGTGGTTAAAAAGTATATAAATGTTAATTTTCTTTTAGAAAATGACCAATGGTTTCTCTACAGCAGTCCCTTATTCCTGGCTGGGATCATGTAGAGCCTTTTGAAGTAGCACTGAAACTGCGATTTGGCCCTTCAACCCATTGGCCACCATTAAAGTCCACTATACTGATAAAAATTCTGAAATATTTTCCTCAAAAACGAATTTCTTTTCGACTGAAAAAAGAAAGACATGAACATCTCTTCAAACAGGTTTCAGAAATACTCCCCCTGTCTGGCATTGGTTAGTCAAACAGATAGTCCCGCCCCCAAATTCACACCATTGGTTGAGCCAATGTTGTTACATTGTGTCACTGGGAGGCTCAAACAAGCAACATTTTTATGACATTTTTGCACTTTTTTTTGGGAAATTAACCTACAAATTGTTTACTTCGAGTTGTGTCTGGATATTAAGGGAGGAATAAAGTATTTTAACAGTAAAAAAACACCACATCTTAAATGGAGAATGAAATTAAATGTGCTTTATACTTTATTGGTAGATTACTGAACTGCAGTTTAATTACATTTTACAGGCTGAACTGATGACACAGTTAGAAGACACAAAACATTCCTATGAAAAGGTAACCAAAGACGTATGCTATCAATAAAAAGTTTGGGGTTGGTAAGATTTGTTTATGTTTTTGAAACATATGTTATGTTCACCAAGTCATTTATTTGATAAACAATACAGTAAAATAATAAAATTGTGAAATATTACTACAATGTATTTTAAAATGTAAAATATTTCTGTGATCGCAGAGCTGAATTTTCAGCAGCCATTACTCCAGTCTTCAGTGTCACATGATCCTTCAGAAATCATTCTAATAAGCTGATTTGCTGCTCAAACATTTATTACTATTATCAATGCTGAAAACAGCTTTTTTAGAAACTTTTTTAGAATTTCTTTAAGAAATGTTTTACTGACCCTGAACTTTTCCATGGTAGTATATATAATAACTGAGTGTTTTGCACATGCATGCTGCTTTTACAGGTGTGCTTGGAAAATGCTGGTTTGAGACAGAAACTCAAGTCATTTTTGAGGGAGATCAACTCAGCCCCCTTTACAGAAACCAGCAGTCCAGAAATAAACACTTCACACACACACGCAGTCACAACGAATACCGAGATGATTGTCGTCTCACACCATGTGTCTCAGCAGTGTCCTGCAGGTATCACACAAGGCAAGAGATCCACTTATTCTCTTTTTCATCATTTGAAAAAAAAGCAATATCAGCCTTATTTATTATTCAGTGTTTAGGCTGTGAGAACCTTTTAATGTTAACAATGTTGTTTTTGTTATGTCAGCAGGAAGCTGTAGTAAGTGTGAAGGATTTCAGCATCCTGAGGTGGAGTTTACAGAAAAATCAGAAACCACAAACAACAGCAACTGTGAACAGCCTCTGTTTAAACCTCACAACATCTACAAGCAGCTGTGAGCATCTGTTGATTAAAACAAACATATGTGCATCTATCTTATGAATATGAGTTTACAGGAGTTATATTTGACTGTCAGAGCTTATGTAGTGGGTTCTGTGTTGTTTCTGCAGGAGGAGGGAGCACAGTCTGTTACTGGATGTGATGCTGGTTCTCTACAGGAGAGAGTGGTTTCTGCAGGATGCCATACCATACGTCAGACGTACACTCAGGAAGTGTGGACTGAGGCCTGAGGATATAGACTAAAGACTGTTCTTGTGTGTGAGTGAATGAGGGAGGTGGAAAGTACAAGCTATCCTTTGAATCAAGGCATAGTTCACCTAAGAGTGCACAAAACTGTCACTTGGGCCGCTACATCTTTGTACCTTGTTTACCCCTGAATGGTACAAATAAATAGCTTCAAGGTACATATTAGTAAGTTTAAGTACATGTGTGACCCTGGACCACAAAATCAGTGTTAAGTAGCACGGGTATATTTGTAGCAATAGCCAAAAATACATTTAATGGGTCAAAATTATCCATATTTTTCTTTTATGCCAAAAATCATTAGAATATTAAGTTCATGTTCCATGAAGATATTTTGTAAATTTCCTACCGTAAATATATCAAAACTTAGTTTTTGATTGGTAATATGCATTGCTAAGAACTTCATTTGCACAACTTTAAAGGCGATTTTCTCAATATTCTGATTTTTTTTGCACCCTCAGATTCCAGATTTTCAAATAGTTGTATCTCAGCCAAATGTTGTGATACATCAATAGAATAGCTTATTTATTCAGTTTTCAGATGATGTATAAATCTCAAAAAACTACCCTAATGACTGGTTTTTTGAAAGGGTGCCGCTCCATTTTTTTTCCTTAGAGTTTACAGTGAATGGGTAAGGAAGCATTCAAGGTTTGAAAGCACTTTAAAATTATCATAAAACTCGCACGCGAGTAAGAGACAAACATTTAAGTTGTTACTCACTGAAAATATTGGCTTTAACCCATGGGAGTAGATGAGATTTCATGAGTGTCTGATTTATGAATGATTTGTACTTTTTAATCTGAAAATTATCTAAAAATTACTAAAAGATTATCAGTAAATTACTTAATCTTTGTCTGTTTCTCACACTAAGCTATGGTGTGACTTCAGAAGACGTTGAATATAGAACGCAAATCATATGGACTACTTTTTATGATGCTTTAATGATGCTTTTGCAACTTCTTGCAACTAAAGATTAAAGGCTTCAGTCTCTATTGCAGTTGCATGCACAAGAATGAATAGCACAATCTGTTAATGTTCTGTGGAAGAAACAAAGTCATCACAGATTAGGAACAACACAACAGTGAGGAAGTAATGACTGAAATGCATTTCTGGGTGAACTATTTTGTGTTGTCATCTCAAAACAGACATGAATATACAGGTACATCTCAAAAAACTAGAATATCATGAAAAGGTTTCATATATTCTAGATTCGTTACATGTAAAGTAAAATATTTCTAAAGCTTTCTTGTTTTAATTTTGATGATTAGAGCTTACAGCTCATGAAAGTCAAAAATCCAGTATCTCAAAATATTAGAATATTTGCTAAGATCAATCAAAAAACAGATTTTCAAAACAGTAAATTTCAAGTTCTTTAAAGTATGTTCATTTATGCACTCAATACTTGGCAGCACATATTACATATAATCGGCAGCACATATTACAGCAAATGACTTGCTCCTAGCACAAATTACAGCATCAGTGTGACATGTAAGCGATCAGCCTGTGGCACTGCTGAGGCACTATTGAGCCTTCAGATCGTCTGTATATTGTTGGATCAACTGTTTCTCATCTTTCTCTTGAAAATATCCCATAGATTCTCAATGGGCTTCAGATCAGGCATCTTGGCTGGCCAGTAAAGCACAGTAATATCATGGTCAGCAAACCACTTGGAAGTGGTTTTTGCACTGTGGGCAGGTGCTAAAGTCCTGCTGGAAAAGGAAATCAGCATCTCCATAAAGCAGATGGAAGCATAACGTGCTCCAAAATCTCCTGGTAGATGGCTGCATTGACTTTGCGTTTGATAAAACACAATGGACCAACACCAGCAGACGTCACGGCACCCCAAATCATTACTGACTTCAGAAACTTCACACTGAACCTCAAGCAGCTTGGATTATGTGCCTCTTCAGTCTTCCTCCAGAAACCATAATTTCAACATAAAATGCAAAATTTACTTTTATCTGAAAAAAGGACTGGACCACTGGACCAGGACTGGACATGCATAACTTTTTCTCCTTAGCCCAGGTAAGATGCTTCTGATGTTGTTTCTGTTTCAGAAGTGGCTTGGTAGCCCTTTTCCTGAAGACGTCTGAGTGTGGTGACTCTTGATGCGCTAACTCCAGCTTCATTCTACTCCTTGTGAAGCTCTCCCAAGTGTTTGAATCAGCTTTACTTGACAGTATTCTCAGGCTTGTGGTCATCCCTGTTGCTTCCTTCCAACTTTGCATTTAATATGCTTTGATACAGCACTCTGTAAACAGCCACCCCTTTCAGTAATTAACCTTCTGTGACTATCTTCTTTGTGGAAGGTGTCAATGATTGTCATAACTCAATAATTACACATAACTCCTCCAGAATGTTCTGACTCAAGTTTCTAGATCTTGTCTAACAAATTTAACTTGCAAACAAAAAAAAAATAAACAGGCCATAGACTATTCCCATAGACTTTCATCAAAGCGTGTAACTTTTTTATTTATTAATGCCTACAGTGTTTTCAAGCTACAACATATATTCTCATAAATGTGTTAATATATGCTAGCAAATTATAGAAACATGCTAAAAAAATTAAAGAAACAGAATGCCAACACCTAGATGTAACTATGTTAAAATTATAGCAGTGCTTACTTATACACTACCAGTCAAAAGTTTTTGAACAGTTTTTAAAGAATTCTCTTCTGCTCACCAAGCCTGCATTTATTTGATCCAAAATCAAGCAAAAGCTGTAATATAGTGAAATATTTAAAAAAAAAAACTGCTTTGTATTTGAATATATTTTAAAATGTAATTTATTCCTGTGATCAAAGCTAAATTTTCAGCATCATTACTCCAGTCTTCAGTGTCACATGATCCTTCAGAAATCATTTTAATATGCTGATTTGCTGTTCAAGAAATAATTATAATTATTATTATTTTCTGGACCATTGCCAAGTCAGCAGTCTTCCCCATTAGTGTGGTTTCAAAGAACAAGAGATACCCGGAATTTATACTGTATTTGAGTATTTGAGATACTGGATTTTTGACTTTCATGAGCTGTACGCTTTAATCATCAAAATTAAAACAAAAAACTTTTGAAATGTTTTACTTTATATTTAATGAATCTAGAATATATGAAAGTTTTTAAAATAAGTTACAATAAAAAAATGAACTTTTTCATGATATTCAATTTTTTTGAAATGCACATGTATATTAAGTTTATTGCTAGGGGAACAATAAAGAAAAAACACTGTTAACAAAGGAATGAAACTGACACCCAAAGACATTTGTGACCCTGTACCACAAAACCAGTCATAAGGGTCCATTTTTTTGAAATTGAGATTTACATATATTGAATAAATAAGCTTTCCTTACGACTGGTTTTTTGTCCAGGCTCACATTTCAGTTATATAATGCAATAACTTAATTTGGAGTCCATTTAAAATCCAGCTAAAAGTGTGTTCAACCAAAATACATGTAATAGAGACTATTAAATGATCATGAGTTGTTTTTGTTTTTTTTTCTCCACAGTAACACAAGGAAAAACCAAAAACTATATCTGTTTCTATCACACCATGTGGATATAGAGTTATAGTACTGATGGTAGTACTATTGTAGGCTGTGGTTTAGTCTATATGTGTCAGAATTTAAACACTGATGTAGTCACTCTTGCAGGTGTTCAGGGGTTCTTGGCTGAGGCAGAAGCTTGTCCTGCGTAGGGTATGAAAGTAGGACCAGTCTCTGTCTCTTTCTCTGTTCTTCTTTCTCTCCATCTCTTCCTCCACCTGCAGCGCAGCCTTGTTCTTCCATTTCCTGAGGTTGCTGCTGCAGTGTGATATATCTGTGCTCTGTGGCCTTGAAAATTCATCATCATCCTCATTCTCGGTCTCTTCTCCTTCTTGCAGTGTGTCCTCCAGGATGCTAGGAGGCAGTGCTGAGCCTCTATGATTCAGATTAACTGGCTCATATATCTGGCAGGTTGGTGAGCTGGGCCTATATAGAGACCTCGGTACGGGTCTAGCTTTGAACGCCCTTCGTTCTGATTTGGGAGTCAGGTTGTTTAACTCATCCGCTAGTTTTTTCTCTCTTTTCTTTCGCTCTCTTTCGATGAAGGTAAATGGCTGTTGCGGAAGAGGTGTGGTTCGGTGGTGGGTGCCTTGTTTGTGGTTTCCGTGGAGAGCTTGAACCGTTTGATTTTTTTCCTGCTCGAGCTTATTTGGGCGCTTACTGATAATGTCATAGAAGAGCAAGTAAGTGGAGGCGGGGGCCGGCTTAGCGCGAAACTTCTTGCTACATTCTTTCAGCTCGTCCAGTTCTTTCTTCAATCTGTCGTTTTCTAGCTCCATCTCAGAGCGAGTTTTCACATTGCGCCGCTTGCGATCATCCTCACGAAGCATCATGCGAAACGGTTTGGGAATGGTTACTTTGGAATTCCGTCTCAGGCTTTCCATCCCCTGATTGGCTGCATTGTGAGATGAGTTCTGCTGAGAGTGAAACAACTTCTTTTGCTCCTCTAAGGAATTCTGCCGAGACTGCTTTAATAAAAAATGAATTAAATCAGAACAACAAAATCAAAAGATTTACCTTTTTCCCTTAAAGGGATAGTTCACCCAAAAATGAAAATTTCCCTATGATTTTCTCACCCTCAAGCCATCCTAGGTGTATACAACTTTCTTCTTTCAGACGAATGCAATCGGAGTTATATAAAAAATGTCCTGGCTCTTCCAAGCTTTATAATGGCAGTGAATGGCTGTTGATTTTTTTAAGTCCAGTAAAGTGCATTCATCTGATTCATCTGAAGTGAATCAAGTGTAGGACAGTTAGCAGAAGCTAGTAAGGTTTATAAAGTTTTAAATATGGATATTTTTCTTACACAAACGCATCGATTCACTTCAGAAGGCCTTTATTAACCCCCGGAGCTGGACTACAAAATATCAACACCCATTCACTGCCATTATAAAGCTTGTAAGAGCCGAGATATTTTTAATAGAACTCCGACTGTATTCGTCTGAAAGAAGAAATATACACCTTAAGGGTGAGTAAATCATGGGGTAATTTTCATTTTTGGGTGAACTATCCCTTTAATATTTAAAATAATGTGATGTGATATTGTTTTCAGTAATATGCAGTGCATACATATCTAAAAATTACAATAAGAATTACAATTTAGAGCAATAGTTCTCAACTAGGTGACCTCACCAAACTTGCTAGCCCCGAATAAATCTTAAAATGATTTAAATGTGGCTATATTGATAACATTTAAAAATAATGATTTACAATATTAAATTGACACAATATTTTTAAGTTTATTTCTATTACAACAGAAATACATGTCAGCTTAGATAGAGAAGACTGTGAATATTGTCTTAGACAAAGGTGGACCTTTTTTCTCAGTTTTATTACTTTCAGTTTTGTCTCCAAATTACATTATCAGCATAACATTTTGAATGACAAAAATTGTGAAATATTAACACAAATTTCAAAATGTCAGTATTTATTTTGTCCTCCTTTTGCTTTAATAACACTAATACTTGAGCCGCATGACCTTCATAAGTTTGTATAACACCTGACCTGATGGTCATATTCTCCAGCATGATTTGAGAATGATGTAAATAGCATCTTGTGCTTCAGTGGAACCAAGATCATCGGATCATCCATACAAAAGAGGTTCACATGATTAATGTTGCAAATTGGCTTATTTGATTAGTGGCCTTTACACGCAACAACTGAAAATAACCATGTGCTGACTCATAATGGTATTTTCAGTGGAAACTGTCATTCCTTTAGAAAGTACAAGTTACTAGAAAAGGCTAATGAATGCTGCTGAATAAATTTAGACTGGTGACTAATTTAAATGTTTTGTAATGGACATATTCATAATGTATCTAAATCTGCATATCTATGCACCATGACATCCTTCAGTAAACAAAGTTCTTTTAAAAGGGTCATGAACTGCCTTTTTTATTTTGTACTGTTCTCTGAGGTCCACTTATAATGGTATTAAGATTCTTACATCAAAAAAAACATATTTTAGAAGTAATAGGCTAATTTCTGTCCTGTTTTTAACACCCCTCATCAGAACGCTCTGTTTGAATAGGTGTGGTCGATTGTAGACTCTGAAGTAAACGGCCACTGCTATGATTGGCTAATAGTTGTGTATGTTTGACAGCCTACATCCTTCATAATTGAACGCTGCTGTGATTAAGGTTAAAAACGCATACTTAGTACATATCAGATGATCCCTAATAACAGACAAAGCAATAGTGACCATGTAATAAAAACAGTTGCTCACACTCGTGTGGTGCGACATTACTGTCAGATCCAATATAGTCGGCACAGCACAGTCTTAGTTTCAGTCTTTTTTAAAATATCATGTCAAATTGTGCCTTTTTTGTGAATTAATCTCAGTAAAATTAAGTGAACAAAGGACAAGCTCTTATTGATGCGGTCTGGAACGTCATTAAAAATAAAGTACATCCACTTTTTCATAACGTTGAGATCAGAAAGCTGTTTTTCCACAACTTCACACTGCACAGTGTCTCGTCTTCAGAGCCATGTTTTTTTGTTTGGTTTCTGCATAGACCTGCGTTCACCTCTCGTTATTTACACTATATGCTCAAATCGGTGGGCGGAGCTAAACAGGCAGTGACGTGGAAGCAGATGTTTTTGATCTTCTTCTGCGGAGGCGGTGCTTATCTACACTATTACATCACAGAGTGGCACATTTCCCAGCCTCTCGTTTTTTGGCAGACTGCCTTTAATATACAAGCTGTTTTTAGACTAACCAGAAAGTTTTGAGTTCTGAAACATACAGGATGTTTTTATAGTACAGTGACCTTTTATATGTCAAAAAATCAAGGGAATTTTGGTTTCTCAGTTCATGACCCCTTTAATGCCGAAATACTTTTCATACACCAAAAAACAGCTTGTTCAAACTTTATAAACAACTTTTAGTTATGTCCGTTTTCTGAGTTTTAAAAGATTGTTGAATATGATAAGCAAATTCTTAAGTTCATCTCAGCTCTCATTTTCAGATTGACTCACTGACCTTTAACTTCAGATGAGAAAAACCATTCTTCAGACGTCCCACTGATGCCTTGCTCCCAACCTGGATGAGCTCCACCTGTCCGCTAATGAAAGAGGTCAAAGGTCAGGGATCAAACACCATGTGTGTAATCTGAGGATTTAGATACAATATAGTGAAGAAAGCAAGTTACTTTGAATATAAACCATCAGTTTTCTAGTAATTCCTTTTTTTCTTTCTCATTAAAATCACAGACCTCTCTGTATCTTCTCCATGTTGTCTCCAGCAAGTAATGAGCTGTCTTTCTCTCTGACCAGGTTTGGTCTGGCTCACGTAGAGTTTTTCCAGCTCAGCTGTGTTTCTCAGGTGTTCTCTCTTTAGCTCCTCTAGTTTGGTGTAGTATTCCTGTTTGGAGAACAGATGAGGGGCTCCACATGGCTTCCCATAGTCAACATCAGAAAGAGAGCTCAAGTCGCACACTGCTATATTATCACTATCAGACTGCAGCTCGCACTCCTGAGAGAGCAAAAGCAAGCAAACCGTAAGCAAACTGCTGTTCAAATGATACATTTAAACCAAAATTACCACATGTTATAGTACAGAAAAAAAGTCTATCAGGTGGTTCGTCCATTACAGAGTATCACTTATTGGTCTTTTATAATAAAATGTCAGATATCTACCTCTGTGTGGTGAACAATATCATTCAGGGAGCATGTATAATCCTTTTCCTCTCCAAACAGAGCCTGAAGTTCACTCGGCTGCAGCCTCTCTGCGCGCAGTATCGAGGTCATGTTCCAGTCGCTTTATTCTTCAGTACAGCACAGCTCGTCAGTCAGCTTTCATATACCTTCAGATAAGTATTTCTTAGCTTCCTTTCTCCTTTTGATTTCGTTAGCTCCTCTCATAGGTGTGGGACTGCCACACTACAGTAGGTTAGGATTTCTAACCACACACATTCACACTCAGATGTGCCAATCACAGTTTATCCCTGTGGATAAGCCCCGAAGGGTCACGATTTAGAGGCCCGTGCCTGTTCGCCATATGTCCCATATATTCTTTAAACCCAGATTTACACCTTCAAATGTGATTTGAAGTAAACCGTCCCATTCCAAACCTCAAATCAGATTTAGAGATTAACAACAACGTCAATTACAGCGTGAAACCAGAAATTCAACATTGTCTCTTGCAATTCTAACGCTATTTCTTGCAGTTGTGATTTCGTATCTCACAATTGCACGTTATTTCTCAGAAGTGTGACTATTTCTTGCAATTGTGACTTAATATTGAACAACTTAATTTCATGTATTTGCAGCTTTCTATCTTACAAGTGCAACATTATTTCTCACAATAGAGGGTTTGCACTTACATCAGTTACCCGGATGCATGGCCATAATAGCGATACTTGGTTGTGAACAACAGCATGGACTGCACAGATAATGTACAACTGAATATGCTGTTCTGCTAATTTATGCTGTCTAAACCATGGAAAAAAGCTGCTGAATCATAAAGAAAAGGATTTAGTAAGCAGTAGTTAGTAGTTAGTTTTGACAAGCTAAAATTAATACAGTTGAGGTCAAAAGGTTACATACGCCTTGCAGAATCTGCAAAATGTGAATTGTTTTACAAAAATTAAAGAGATTATACAAAATGCATGTTATTTTTTATTTAGTACTGACCTGAATATGATGTACGTTTACATATAGTCCACAAGAGAAAACAATAGCTGAATTTATAAAAATGACCCTGTTCAAAAGTTTACATACGCTTGATTTTCAATACTGTGTTGTTACTTGAATGATCCACAGCTGTTTTCTTTTTTTTAGTGATAGTGGTTCATGAGTCACTTGACAGTTAAACAGAACAGTTAAACTGCCAGCTGTTCTTCAGAAAATATTTAGGCAAAATAAGAAAAATGTACACATCTTCATTCTGTTGAAAAGTTCACACCCCCGGCTATCAATGCATTGTTTTTCCTTCTGAAGCATCAGTGAGCATTTGAACCTTCTGTAATAGTTGCCTAAAAGTTGTTTATAAAATTTGAACAAGCTGTTTTTTGGTGTATGAAAAGTATTTAGTCATTAAAGGGGTCATGAACCGAGAAACCAAAATTCACCAAAAAGGTCACTGTACTATAAAAACATCCTGTACGCTTCAGAACTCAAAACTTTCTGGTTAGTCCAAAAACAGCTTGTATATTAAAGGCAGTCTGCCAAAACGACAGGCTGGGAAATGTGCCACTCTGTGATGTAGATAAGCACCGCCTCCACAGAAGAAGATCAACATCTGCTTCCACATCGCTTCCTGTTTAGCTCTGCCCACCGCAGTCCCGCAGTTGTCCTCAGTGTGAAAATATGCATCTCAAAGAATTTGTGGGACCTAAAGGATTTTTCTGAAAACAGCAGGCAGTTTAACTGTTCAGGACAAACAAGGGACTCATGAAGAACTATCACTAAACAAAAACAAAAACAAAAAAAAAAACAGCTGTGGATCATTCAGGTATTCAACAACACAGTATTAAGAATCAAGTGTATGTAAACTTTTGAACAGGGTCATTCTTATAAATTCAACCATTATTTTCTCTTGTGGACTATATGTAAATGTATATCATATTCAGGTCAGTACTAAATAAAAAAAACATGCATTTTGTATGATCCCTCTTATTTTGGTAATATAATTAACATTTTGCAGATTCTGCAAGGTGTATGTAAACTATTGTCCTGAACTGTATATATGAGCAGTTTAATTAAGATATTAGCCTAATATTTCACCTGCCTGACCGGAAATGATAAGAACAAACATGAATGTTGTCAAGATTCTTGCCCTGGAAATCTTGGTTTAGTTCAGCCAACCACAAACGCATTTTGTTCCTCAGACAGTTTTGTTGCACTCTTATCCTTGATATGTTATAAATTTGGCAGTCTATAGTACTCCAAATATTTTTTCCCGGTCCGACCGATTAGTTGAGCCCAAAACATGACAACAATTGATTATTTTCAGCAGCAATAATTAGCAAAATATGTGAGTTTAGTTCGGTTCAGTGGCGTTGTTTACATTCAGTGCTGCCAATATGGGCGATTGATGACATGTTGTGAAAACACTCTATTGACTTTCTTGCAGTTGTGCAATTGGAAGTATGTTTATTGTAATTGCAACATAATTTCTCACAATTGCAATTTCATATCCTACAATTGCATCTTTATTTCTTGTAATTGCAGCTTTGTATCCCACAATGACAATATTATTTTCCCAATTGTGACTGTCTTGAAACTGTGATTTAACATCTCGCAATTGCATTTCATAACTCATAACTGCATCTTTTTTTCTTGTTATTGCAGCTTTGTAACTTACAACTGCAACATTATTTCTTCTACTTGTGACTTTGTAAATCAAAATTGCAACGTCTTCATAATTGAGGCTTTGCATTTCAATATTGTGACTTTATGCATCATTTATGCAACTTTAGCTTTACATTTCACAATGCGAAACATTCTGCCTAGTGAATATATGCATTTGTTTGTGCTGTGCATATGTGTTCAGGGTTAATCAGTTTACTTTAGAAACCTGTTCACACTCTTACAGCTAACAAACACCTGACACTTCAATTTGCCGACCCATCTGCTAAACAATAACAAACAAATGCACACAACAACCTAGTTGCTAGCCTAATTCTGACACCCTGCCTTTTACTGAGTAGGCCTACTACAAGGATCTCAACCTCTGTAACTCCCTCTAAACTGAGATTTCCAGCTTGCCAGCAGCTCGGGAAAAACACAAAAACTTCTTTTAAGCAGCTGATTATATTTCATATTGTCCATAAGGGGGCGTTGTTGTTCTTAAGTAGTCAGACTAATGTTGTGATTTGCCAGGTGAAAGTGAGACAAAGGATGCTTAAACCAGAGGAAATTTTTGGGTACTGTAAGGTTTAGGGATGCAACATACTTTGTGAAATGTTCAGCTTGTTTATCTGTCAGTTATTACATTAGACATAAGCGGAAGTTTGCTTCACTTCCAGTCTGTCTCATTTGGTCATTGCTAATGGTTAAGTGATCTGTTTATTGGAGCATTACTCTTAAACACACGTGCATTTCTCGTAAAGTAAACCATGTGATCATGAGCATTGTAGGCCTTCAAATTCAGTTGTTTCGTTCACATTCCTTCCTCTTTTAGCACTTCCCCAAATGTGTCAATTCACACTTGCGTCAGTGTGACCTATAATCACAAGTTCCTCACACCAATGCTCTCATTCAGATGTGTGGGAAATTTTTCCTTTGAAGGTCATGCAATCCAGAGTACACTAGTCAGTTATTTGCTAGATGCCTTACTCGAGGTCAGCTATGAATAACGGAAAGTTACGGAATGTGTTTATAGGCCAGTGTGGCTAAAAATGTACAGGCCCAGAAGAACTCTTCCCTAACACAGAATCATTCTGAAAGTCTGCTAGCATAATGAGGTGACTCCTTCTTCTCCTTTAACATCACCTGGGTGGAGCGTCACAGTAACGTCACGTGTGCTCTTGGAGAAGACTGTAGTTTTCTTGTTCTGATCTGGATATGAAAGAGCCCTGTGTTCTGTAAAAGGACAGTTTGTGTAAACAAGTCTTGCTCCCACTGCAGCCAAACATGTATGAATGCGTATGTTTAACTTGGATGTGCGAGTGCGTCAAGATCTTGCTTTCTGCTATAATTGTGTGGGGCCAGAAACCACTGAAAAACCACTTTATTAATCAGTATTTCTGTGCGGTATGCCAGTAAAAATATCTTAAAAATTTTAAAACGTGCACTCTGAAAAATAAAGGTGCTTCACGATGCCATAGAAGAACCTTTTTTGTTTAAACGGCTCCATAAAGAACCTTTAACATCTGAAGAACCTTTCTGTTTCACAAATGTTTCTTTGTGGTAAAAGAAGGTTCTTCGGATTATAAAAAGGGAAGAGATGGTTCTGTAAAGAACCTTTGACTGAATGGTGTCATCGTGTGAATGTCTCTTTTCGTGTGAAAAAAACAATACGTTAATAGAAAGATTATTTATTCAGATGATGTATAAATCTCAATTTCAAAAAATGGCCCTTATGTGTTGGTTTTGTGGTCCAGGGTCACATATAATAAAACATGTTTTTTACCAGGATTATTTTAAAGGCTGGAATACACTGCACGATTTTTGCCCCGATTTTTCGCTGATGTGCTGTCTGGAGAAATTGATGCTAGTTGCCAAAAGTCAGAGCCATGCTGCAGATTTGAGTAGCCAGATTTCATAGAAAATTGCATAGTGTATGATGGTCACAGACCACAGATTTTTTAGACTATAATTCTGTCTAGTCAGAGAATATCAAACATGTCTGATGTTTTAAGCTGCTGTTAGAACACGTTGTTTTCATTTGTCGTGCATCTCCTGTCAACACGGTGCACATTTCTTCCTGTGTTTGTTGTGACTGGAACAACCTTAAAGTGATCATTAGTCAGTTGGTGTATGATGCCCACTGTTTTAAAATCTGTTCAGACTTGAAAGGGGTCCTATTATGCTCTTTTACAAAGTCTTGATTTTGTTTTGGGGGTGTACTAGAACATGCTCTCACGCATTATTTTTCAATTATATTTTAATACTTTAAATTAAACTCATTTTATTTCAGTTAGCTGCCAAGGCAACATTTCTCATTTATTTTTTCTGTATTTATAGTTTATTTTATTATTTCAGCTTTATTGTTTTACTATTAACAAAGTTATTAATATTACTATTAACAAAGAACAAAAATGTTTTAAAGTAGTCATTATCTGCATTTTTTATTATTTTGTACTGTTCTCTGAGGTCCTCTTATACAACCCCAATTCCAGAAAAGTTGGGATGTTTCGTGAAATGGCATAAAATCAAGAATATTTTATCTGTTCATTCTCTTTAACCTTTATTTAACTGACTAAAGTACAAAGAAAAAATGTCCAAAGTTTTCAGTGGCCAACTTTGAATTTTATTTTGTAAATATAACCAAATTTTGATTTTGAATGGCTGCAACACACTCCAAAAAAGGTGGGACGGAGGCATGTTTAACACTGTGCCACATCAGATTTTTTTTTAAATTACAGTGTTTGGAATTGAGGATACTAATACTTCAAGTTTTGCAAGAAAAATTGTTGTCCAATCTGGCTTGACGATAAACTTCAGATGCTCAGCAGTCTGTGATCTTCAATGTCTGATTCTCCTTTGGACAAAAATCCTGAAATATTTTCCTCAAAAAACATAATTTCTTTACAGCTGAAGAAAGAAAGATATGAACATCTTGGATAAAAAGGGGTGAGTACATTATCTGTAGACCTACTTTGACTGGAAAGCGCCTGTGAGGCAGATACTACCAATGAAAACATAGTCAGCATGGGGAGAGGAAAGTACGCATTCTGTAGCTGGAAATACAATCATTATTTTGAGTTTATTTCTGTCAAAGGAAAGAACATTATTGTGCGTTGTCAGAGGGGAAGAAAACCTTTTCAACCGTGAAAAACTCCAAATCCATTTTAAAAACACCTGAAAAGGCAGCACGGCACATTAAAACTTCTTGAGAATGTACCAGGTGCGGAGAGCAACGCACCAACTTCCATTGTCTTCACATGAGTCTCTATTGCTTTTAGTTAAAAATAACAGTGGTTTGTGAATGTTGATGATTTAATAACAAATATTTCATCAGGAGCATTTATGCTGGGATGTTAGGCAACACACAAACTTACAATTTCAAGTAAATTTCGTGGATGTACAGAAAAAAAGTAATGTAACTAGTAATGTAACTAATTACTTTTGAAATAAAGTAATCAGAACAGTAATTTGATTACTTTTAAAAGGAGTAATCAGTAATCAGTAATTTAATTACATTTTCAGAGTAACTTGCCCAACACTGGAAATGTGTTGATAAAGCACTACAGTTGGTGCACTACAGTACATCAACATATTGCTCTATTCTTTATCAGAACTCCAAGTAACAACAGCAAACATCCACTGTTCATCGACACATTTTTAGACAATTCCGAGAAAACAGATATTGCTGTTAGCTGGTTAACCAGACACCTACAAACTGAGTCGAGCGAACACAACACGCACAACTAAATACGTATTTTGCATGCTACAGAATACATGAGAACAACTATTTTTAAAGGCTTACTCCACTTTCAAAATAACAATTTCCTGATAATTTACTCACCCCCATCTCATCCAAGATATTCATGACTTTCTTTCTTCAGTCACAGAGAAATTAGGGTTTTTGAGGAAAACATTCCAAGATTTTCTCCATATAGGGGACTTCAATGGTGCTCAACAGATTATAGGATAAAATGCTGTTTCAGTGCAGCTTCAAAAGACTCTAAATGATCCCAGCTGAGGAATAAGGGTCTTGTCTAGCGAAACGATCAGTCATTTTTTAAAAAAAATGAATATTTATACACTTTTTTTTAACCACAAATGATGATCTTGTCTAGCTCTGCGATACGCATGTGCAAGCGTACTGTGCACTCCAGTTCAAGACAGTTAGGGTATGTCGAAAAACTCCCACCTCATTTTCTCCTCCAACTTCAAAACCATCCTACATCTGTGTTATACCTTTTTTTTGTAAAGGGTGTTTGATCCTCCTCCTTCTTTTGAGAGGCAATAACTTTATACACAGTGCACTTTCAGATTTAAACTTTGCAGAATGTTTACATTCACTTAGAGCTGTGTTACACACTGCATGAAAAATAATTTTCAAAAATCCATAATAGGAGCACTTTAATATTTGTATAGGAAAACAGGACTAAAATGCTTGTAAATGTTTTTTTTTTGAAGTAAGGGTACTGTAATTTCTCTTTTAGCCACAGAAGAGTTGCACTGTTGATGCTGCACAATGTGGTTCAACAGAATTCTTCTTCCTGTTCCGTTCAAAGCCACATCAAGGCCAGAAGTACAAGGAATTTGCAAGAACAGAAACTGAAAGAGGATTTGTGTCCAGGTATATCTTGAATCGTTCTCTGTCTCACATACTTTCTTTGTGTTGTATCTTGATCTTTCTGTTCTCAGTCTTATCTTGTTCCTCTCTCACACACATAGCCAGTCTTCCTTCAGATCACCATCAAAATGTGGTCTGTCTCGGGCCTTGCTTTCGTGTTTACGTGTATTCGTACGTTATATTTTTCTAAAAATGCTTTCTCTGTGTTTGACTTATGCTGTTGGCTATGAAAACCGGCTCTACATAATTGTGTAACTGTGTTCTTGGGTAATTTTGTCCAGTTATTCTAAGAACACAGGCTTCCTTTATTTTCCAGATTTAATCAGCGCTCTAGATCTCAGAAGGACCTTCTCTTTTCTCCTCTCTCTCTCTCCTTAATAATTTCCATGCTGCTTCATTTTCTAATACTGAGAAACGAATCCAAATTCTCTCTGTTTTTTTCTTTGTGATTCCATCAAGAGGAGAGTCTGAAGGGAGTTTGCACTCTGACCTTAAAGTGTGTGTAGTATAGGCACTGTTGGTTCCATAAATAGTGTCTTGCATTGCTCGCAATCTGGGTATCTTGTGTAGTGAGCATTTAAGAACAAATACACACACACACACACACACACACACAAGTCAAGCCTTGTCAAGAGCCTGTGAAGAGCTTTTAGCTGGCTGAGAGTGAGATCAAGGCCTGAAGACTTTTGCCTTTTATAGCTGGAGAGAGGAGTCTGGACAAAGTAAACAGTGAGTGAACTACTGCGCTCCTTCCTCTCTCTCTCTCTTCGTCTATGGAACATTAAGAATCTTCACAGGCCTGTGTTTACAAGTGTGTTGGAAGTTAAAAAGGCTTGTATTTATGTGCTCGCTCTCGTTTTCCAGTATAGAGATCATGTCATGTAACACATGAGATGCAAGACAGAAAGCAGAAGGGAGGTGCTGTGTAACATTCACAGCTAACCTATCAGAAATCCTTTTGTTGTCCTATGTTCCTTGGGGAATTTGATGCAGAAATCCCTTTGTGTATAGTGTAGACTTGGGATGTTAGGATTGTGGGTTGTCCTGTTTATTTATGGGGCAGTCAGCAGATCACTTTCCTTCATAAAACATGTGATCCGAATCTTAGGCATACTGCTCATTATGAAATATTTGAATAGCCTTCTTTTTTTTTTGATAACCTAATTTCATACCTCATGAGACTTGATGCCATTCTTAGGACTGTTTAATATGTCAACTTGGTCTCAGATGTTTCTACTTAATCCTTAAACTCTAGATCAATTAGACAACTATTGACAAAGAGGGAGTAGCGCTATGATAGCGCTATGGTTAACATAGATAGCGGAGCTGAGATAATGTCATCGTGGAGGAGTTGGATAAGTGTTTGAGTTCTATTACGTGTAATTGCATAAGAGAGTATTTTAGCGCATCTAATCACAGTATGTGTCATTAAAGTGATAGTTCACCCACAAGGGATATTACTCACCCTTGTGTCGTTCCAAACCAGTAAGGCCTTTGTTCATATTCAGAACACAAATTAAGATATTTTTGATGAAATCTGAGCGCTTTCTGACCCTCCACAGACAGTTATGAAACTACCACGTTCAAGGCCTAGAAAGGTAGTAAGGACATCGTTAAAATAGTCCATGTGACATCAGTGGTTCAACTGTGATGTTATGAAGCTATGAGATTACTGTTTGTGCACAAAAAACAACAATTTTATTCAACAGTTTCTTCTTCTCTTCTGTGTCAGTCTTTGACCCGTATTCATGAGGGCAAATCCAGGTTCTACGTCAGCAACACCACACGTAGGGCTGGACGATATGACCTAAAATCAAAATCTGGATTAATTGATTGTTTTACCTCGATTACGATTAATGAGCGCTTATTTTTATTTTATCATTTTTTTATGCCCTCATAGTTATATATGTGAATCTAATTCGTGATCGCTGTTGCATGTTATCTTCCTCTCAGTGATCTTCTCCTGTCACTCTATATGTGATGCGATCTAGAAAAACCCAACACATGGTGAAATTTTATCTTTTTTTAGGTAGCATGTGAAACTTAGGTTCAAGCCCTTTCAAAAACTTTTTATTTTGTCCATAGCTTGAATGAAACCAAAGTTATGGCTATCTTAAGTTGGCTGATAGCATAGGCGGATTAACCATATGGGCAATTGGGCAGGTGCCCAGGGGCAGGGCACCATGCAAATAAATTTTCTTGTGTAAGACAAGCAATGTATTCTCAAATGTCTATCTAGCCATGGCCTATACCCTTTCGCCAGAACGTTTTTTTTGTTTCAACCTGCGTAAATCAGTGGATGCGCGATCTATCGCCGGATGTACACATACTAGGTGAACCCGCACGCTTTCGTTTCGACGCCCATATATTACTCAAACAGATTCTAGGAGCATGGTGTGCGGTGTCACGCAATTCTCTGCAACTGAAATGAATCTGAATCTGTTACAGAGCGTCAGCCTTGCACTTTCACGTTGTAGTTTGTAGCCGTTGGCAATCAAGAAAGGGTGTTAAAACCAGTTTGTAAGTTTCATTTTCAGTTCAAATCCTCACAAAACTATGTACCTATATACAGTTCTTAAAGGGGTCATCGGATGCTAAGTTCACTTTTTCATGTTGTTTGAACATTAATGTGTGTTGGCAGTGTATGTACAAATCTACCCTATAATGAAAAAAATCCATGCAGTGGTTTTTAATTAATCTGTAAAAATAATATCCCCCGATATCTGAGCCGCTGAAGATGCAGTAGATTACGTTTGATTGTGAATGGAATGCGCCTCCCGATCTACATATATCCGTCTATGTTTGCGCGAATCATTCATGATCCAGCTTCACTTACAGCAGAAGTGAGTATAAGCGTTTTTTATGAATCTTTCCTTAAAACGTGGTAGTTAGGAAGTTTAGCGGCTAAATGCGGCTAATGTAAACAAGACCGTCTTTCCACAGAGAGAAGAGAGGGGCGGCGTGACCAGAGCTGATTTGCATTTAAAGGAACAATCACTTAGAATGAGATGATTTTTGCAGAGCTGATTTTGGCAAGGTAAAAAGGGTGTTGTTTTACAAAACCATTGAGAATTTTTAGTCAAAGTATACTAGAGACTTTTCATTAAGACCCTAAAGAATCATATCAACTTGTGGAAAATGGGCATCCGATGACCCCTTTAACAAATGTATTATACCACCAATTACCACCTGTTATTATACCAACTTTTTTTTTTTTTTTTACACAAACAAATATATTGACGACGTAGCTGGCAACGTGTCTGCCTCTCCCACTTTCCAGTAGGGTTGTGACAGTGAAGCAGAGTTTTCCCTCTTTTCCTCGCTTTTGTTCGCCTTTAAATAGCTTGTAAATGGCCGTGCATTGCAAATGTGCAAATGCGAATTTTACTTTCACTTTAGAATTAGCAGCAATTCGGCGTCAAAAGATTTAATTGATAACAACAAAACCATCGTATAGAACCGAGAAATACAGATATAGAAATAAATAAAAATAAAAAATAAACAAATATTTGATTTTTATTTTGTATGGGCTCCTTTGGCCTTGATAAAGCATGCATTCTTGCTATCATAATTTTTATGCACTTTTCCACAGTCTCAATTGTTACTGATTGTTACTGGCTTCCAAATAGTTTCTAGTTGTTCCCAAAGACTTGCTTTTGATTAAACTTTTGTGCAATCTATCTTTGAATCCATTCAGTCCCAACAATAGCTAATTGTATTTTAGCATTCAAAACACTACTGTGACTAAAGATCTTACACTAATCATTACAGAAACAAACATAACATTGGTTATCACCAATACTTAGTTTAGGGCAGCTGTGTCACGTTTTGCCAAGGGAAGAGACCAGAAACAGAGGTAAGCAGTAAACCAGTAGTATTTATTAGACAGATGTGTTGATGACTGGATAACAACCGATAAATGGTATGCAGATAGCTTAACTGAGAGTTCGTAGTAGATGAGTCCGTAGATCGAGCACAGAGGAATGCAGCAAGCAGACAGCACACGCCAGAGAGTCCTTTCAACATACATGGGTCTGGAGAACACGGAGGGTTGTGAACGGTAGACCAGACAACAAGAGAGTGAACAGGAGAGTCTTTTATAGGGCGTGGTAAGTGGCTGCAGGTGTGCGTGATCAGTACTCGGGTGACGTAGAACGAGTGGGCGGTGCTGTGGGTAACGTGTCAGATGGAGGTGGCTGTGGTGAACGCCTGACAAGCTGTGGCACAAACCTTACATTGGGTGGTGGTATAATAAACTTGTTACGCACAGTATATGTAATTGCAAACAAGACCATGCACTTTTTTACACCTGTCTTTGAAAGCAGTAAAACGTTCAAAAATTCTTTTGTAAATTAAATATAATGAAAAATGAGCTAAGGACAACGACTCTAAAAAGACTATCCACACTTTCTTTCTTGACCATAAAGTCTGAAGTGATTAACAGATAGGATTATTATTATACCTGTCACAGTTGGATTCACTAGTCATAAAATGTTTAAATTTGCTGCATACTTTTCAGATTTATATCTCATTTTAGAACAGATTACACCTGTATGAGTCGGGTTCACAAGTTATAAATAATTTATCAGAGTACACTGAAAAAGGTGGTAACCTTATTTTGTAAGGGTATTTATTATATTTTAAGATCAGTCGGTGCAAGTTTCTTTCAGTTGAAACAGCTCAGACTTACATTTTAGTCTAGGACCAGGCTTAAGCCTTGTCTATGAAACCGGAGGATTATGTATAAATGCACTTAAGATATGTTATGTAAGTCTATAGATAACACACGTGAGCTTACTCTGAGAAGCAAGAAGTAAAAGTTTACTCTGCATTAAGTTTCTGCACTGAAGAGTTGAATGAAACAACTAAAATGAGATGAAATGGAATAAAAGATCTTATTCGTGATTACTGATCTTCATTCAAAACATGAAGAATGTAATTTGTAAATGATTGAAAGCACACAATTCTATAGAATGCCATTGTCTGCTGTGGCTTTAAGATTTGGATTCACTAGAAATAAAATAGTAATTATACTAGGTTAAATGATTGGAGATACCAGATGATACAAAGATGCCAGATATAAATATTTACCCAGTGTAAAGATAAAATTCAGATGTTTTAGGTTGGTTTTGTGAAGACATATCCTTTAGGTACAGGTAACTGTTCCCCTTGAGGACAGCTGGTCCACTGTGTCCGAGAGAACAGTGAACGCCCACTTGGATTCAGTGACTGGGCTGAAAGACAAGCTCTTTTTTACTCCATAGTCAGCAGTATGGAGATCCGGCAGATCTGGTGGTTCGATGTTACCTAAGACGATGAGGTACTGACCCTGAGTCTGAACGAGGTCATATCCTAAATTAACAATAAAGACTTGCAAAAGAAAAAGAGGGAAAATGGCACAGGTGGTAGCCAATTCAGTTACAAATCACGGTGAACTTCAGATCACCTGATCTATCACCGTTGTGCTTTTCGGCAATGTCAGTCAGGTTTCTCCATTTGACGGTTCCACAGATAGATAGATTCTAATTGGCTTTGCATAAGAGGCATCTGCTACATGGCAAGATGCTCAAACTGAATTACAGAGATGGGAGATATTTCACCTCTATATGTTGATGTCTTCATGCCAAATTAGAATATAATTGGCTCTTTGATTCAGTAGTTCCCATTTCTTAATCTGATTTTTTTCTGATCTCTTTTTCTGACTGATCTTTTCATCTCCACTTTGGTGCCACAATGCTGTGGTTGTTATGTTGCCATGGCAACAGGGATAGTGAGATAAATGTGCTGAGAGCACTGCATTATTGATCAGTGCTAATGAGTTGTGGGGTGTGGCAGAATGTGTAGAAAGATTCTGTTGTCAAAATGTCTGTAATCTAACCCATACCCTGCTCTCTCTCTCTCTCTCTCTCTCTCTCTCTCTCTCTCTCTGTGTGTGTGTGTGTGTGTGTGTGTGTGTGTGTGTGTGTTCCTTGTATTCACTACTCCATGGGGACCAAATGTTTGACCTTGTGGGGACATTCTTTTGGTCCCAATGAGGAAAAAGTTTATAAATTATACTAAATTATGTCAGTAACATTACTTGTAGGTTGTGTCTGACAAGACAATTTATATATGTGTGTATATATGCATACATACATACATACACACTACCAGTCAAAAGTTTTTGAACACTGTCGGCACCGATAGCCTTGTGGGCACTTCACTTCCTGTCAGCTATGATCTGTCCTGTTTTAATAAAGCCAAAAGGCCCCAAAAAAAGTTTTTGAACATTGAGATTTTTATTGTCTCTTTTGTTTACCAAGCCTGCAATTATTTGATCCAAAGTACAGCAAAAACAGTAAAATTCTGAAATATTTTTATTATATAAAATAACAGTTTTCTATTTGCATATATGTTCAAGTGTAATTTATTCCTGTGATCAAAGCTACATTTTTAGCATTGTTACTCCAGTCACATCATTCTAATATTCACATTCACTTTGTTAAAAAAAGTTACATTTTTTAAAAAAGGAATTAATACTTTTGTTCAGCGAGGATGCATTATTCAAACGTGACAGCTGAGACATTTATGATGGTAGGAAAGATTTCTATTTCAGAAATTTTAATTCAATTATTTCAAGAAAAATGTAGCCTATATCACATTGACCACCAAAATATCGAGCAGCATAACTGTTTGTACATTGATAGTAACAGTAATAAAATAAATAAATAAAAACCAAATCAACATATTAAAAGGAGGCTTTCAGAAAGATCATGTGACACTGAAGACTAAAGTAAAAAATCAGCTTTGCCATCAAAATTACATTCTGAAATAGAAAACAAAAAAAAAGAAAACAGTTATTTTAAAAGTAACAATATCAATCTTTTTTATTACTTTTTTTAAATAGAAATAGCAACCTTTGTGGGCTTTCAAAACCAAATAAATTGTATTGCCCTCAAACTTTTCAACAGTAGTGTACTTTACACACATAAACAACAATTGCAACTTAAAGCGGAACCACAATCCCACAATCCTCACTTTGCACGCACATGGCGTGCTGTATGACTACAGACAGCCTAGATGATGAGTTTTCTATGCCATGAAGACTCTGCAGGAAATTAAGCCTAATAGTCTGCTTAATGTCTATTAAAAGGACAACCCTCAGGGGGACACAGAGCTAATGGTCTCAAATGGAAAGCAGTAGTCTGTCTTTCGCTTTGGCTTGGTTTTGTACGCAAAGGCAGCTTTACATGCTTTGAGCACTCAAAAACATGTGATAAAAGCAACAACATGCCTTTTCACACTTCTGTGGTGACAGGAGGTCTCTGTATGCGAACAGTGCGACATCATTTCAAAGCAGTAATGAGAAGAAGACAACAGGGTTTTCTTTGACTCAAGGAGGGGCCTTGTGTACAGAACATACACTCAGAGTCCCTTGTTACGTTTCCGTGGTTCCTTTTCCCCTGGTGATGATAATGCTGTCTTCCTTATTATCTCTATGGTTACAGAGTTTCACAGAACCAAAAACATTCTGAATTCTACTGTACTGATAACACGTAAGCAGGAAAATGATAAGCGCAGTGCTGCTCAGTACTTAATGGCCTTTGAGCAGAGCTGGCCACAAGACCACAGAACAAAGCACATTTTGTTCTTCTCAGCGTGTCTTTGTGGATTAACATCTTAATGTCAGTCATCTTAACCTTTGTGCATAACTGTTATAATGCAAATCGGGAAGCAAAATACAGAATAAGTACTAAAGTCACGTTTTGACATGTCAAGCTTTTTTTGTCGACTTTGAAATTTAAACATGCAAGCTTTGAAGACACGTCAGGGCTGTTTCCTTCAAACTACCTCTACAGAAATTCTAGTTCTACAGAAATCAGACAAAAAAGCCACAGCTGAGCTGTGAGTTTTGACCTACTATTATACTGAGCTATATGTTGGCCTGCTCAGAAATTATTTAAATATACAAGACTGAATGCGTTTACAACTGAAAACTTTTCAGAATTATAGCTATTAATTGTCATTTATTCTTCAGGAATAGGAGCTCCAGATAGATATAGAGTCAAACCTTATAGTGGATAAGCATGAAAATGTTTACTGTTAATGCTGGGTTCTAGGTTTGTGCTTAAGAAAATGTTAAGTGATTTTTGTTATCTGTACATTTTGTATTTGGTGATAATAGCTTATTCTAGTGTGTGTGTTTTTTTTCAGTTGGAAGGTGCCACTGTCTGGTTTGGCTCAGCTACAAAATCAGACATCAGAAGATTACAAAGAATGGTTCGGACTGCCGAGAGGATTATTGGTGCTCCCCTGCCCACCCTTCAAGAACTGTATTCATCCAGAGTGAGGAAAAGAGCTCAGAAAATCACTCTGGATCCCTCACATCCAAGTCATCATCTCTTTGAGCTTTTACCATCTGGCCGGCGCTACAGAGCCCCAAACACCAGGACAACCAGGCACAAGAACAGTTTTTTCCCCCAGGCAATTCTCCGTATGAACAGTTAAATGTTTCCCCATTGTGCAAAATAATGTGCAATAACTTTTTATTATTAGTTACCACCCCCATCCTAGCACATCCCTGCATCTCTACCTCTTTCTATTCTATTCTATTCTATTCTATTCTATTCTGTCATCTATAGCACAACTATACATACCACTTATTTATTTATTTCTCAATTTATTTTTCTAATTTTTGTCTGTTTATATTTACATATGTGTATTTTATTCTCATCTTATGTTTATTGTCTGTATGTTGTTGCTGTCTCTGTGTACTGGAAGCTAATGACACTAAAACAAATTCCTAGTATGCGCAAGCATACTTGGCAATAAAAGCTCTTTCTGATTCTGATTCTGGAAGCCTAAAAAAATGTAAAAAATACATGCAACTTTCTATTTCACAATTCTGACTTTTTTCTCAGAATTGTGAGATAGAAACTTACAACCCTGTTGAAAAAAATCAGCATATGCTGGTTAGGTATGTTTTGAAGCATGGTTGCTGGTCATGAGTTGGGTTAAGCTGGTTCTTAGCTGGTCATGTGCTGGTCCTAAGCTGGTCTTAAGCAACTAGTTCCTGCTTAGGACCAGAACATGACCAGCTTAAAACAAGTTCATGACCAGCTTACACCAGCTCATGACCAACTAAGAACCAGCTTAAACCAGCTCAAACCAGCAGCCATGCTTCAAAACAAAACTTTTTTTTTTTTTAATCAGAATTGTGATATAAACTCGCAACTGTAAGTTATAAGGTCAGAAATGCAAGATATAAACTCACAATTGTAACTTTTTTTTATAAATATCAATTCTGACTTTATAACTCGCAATCGTAAGTTTATATCACAGTTCTGAAAAAAAAATGGCGTAATAACCTTTTTACAGTGGTAGAAACAGGCTTTCATACGCCACTGTCACTCAAGATCTGTTTTTATTAAATGTCAACATCTCTGTTATGTTATGAGCAGTAGAGGCTTGACATTGTACTTAGGCCTATTTAACATACACAGTGTTATCTATGTTTTATTTCTTCAATATGTTGCCACAACATTCGAGTTCCCAAACAACAGGATGTTTGTACACACACACACACACGCATACAAAAACACTAAATATTTGAGCATATCCTTTTACATGACCTCACATATTTGATATCTGCCTGGATCATATTCCCAAACTGTAAATAAAAGTTATTCATCTGAATAGCCGAATACTAACTTAAAAGCTGTGGGCATTGTGAGGGTCTGTTTATAAACTGCAAGGTTTGAAATGCTCTCTAACCCGCTCTAACTAATCTAATCACCTTAACAGAGCGCTCTTGATATCATTCTTTTATCACCTGTTAATGAGACATTCAGTTCCTCTCATCTGCCCTTTTAACTATGTCCCAGCAAAGCAGTGCAGTATTGTCTGTGTTTCAATCCTATCTCTATTTTCTTGCAGAGACGGGGTGATCTGTGTGAGTGAGTGATTTGAGCAAAATGTAAACTGGGTCTTTTTATAGATCACTGGCGTGGATGTTTTTGAGTCTGTGATCCCTGTCTGACCCGTCTTTGCGTAACTATGGATCTAGAGTTGCTGCTACCATGGCTGGCATGCAAACCAGCCTAAAATGATGCAGCAGACATGACTGAAAGATGTGAGGAGGCTCCCCTAGATTACATATGTCATTCTGTGGTCTGGTGTCTGTATATGGGTGTCTATTTTTAAAACAGAGGGTCTTAAATAGAGGTCTTCGTTTCATGTTCATATAAAGTAGCATCCAATTCAAAATCTAGTTTTGTTTTAGAATAGAAAGTTCAAAAGAAAATCATTTCAAAAATAAATATTTTGTAACATCTTTACTGTCACCTTTTATCCATGCATCATTGCTGAATAAAAGTTTTTTTTTTCATTAAGGATTTTCAGTGCAGTAGATGTGAAACAAATGTGAAAGAATGTAGATAAGTGACAGGATGGCCTTGAATTCAAAACTCAGCGTGCTGAGAGAAGTTAGGGTGGAGCAGGAATGCCACAAGATTTAATGAAAGGAATGAGGTAAGAGCTGTTTATACTTCCTCTGCATTGTGATTGGTGGATTCATATGAGCATGCTCCTCCTGAAATCTCTGTAAGGAGGGTTACATCCACAGTTGTGTGTGAAGTCACAGACAAAGCCTCACCTGTCCATTCAAATGAAAACAAACATAACGAACAAGGACATATGAGCTCACATTTCAAATACACCTATTGTTCCTGATGAGCCGACTGACAGGACAAACTTACTTAATGTTTATATGAACCAACAGACAAAGAAAAATAAAAATGGAGGGAGACTTTTTGTGTGAAGGCAGCGGGATGCAGCAGGAAGATCTTTGTCTGTACTGAGCAAACAATGGAAACTGAGATTCGTTAGCATGACTTATTTCCCCAGTGACGGACCACTGAGAGTCATGCATAAGTCATGCATCTGACCACACTTCCGTCAAACTGCCAAAAGGAAACCAGCAGAAACCTGTGAATTTCAACACTTCCCTGGTGAAAAGCTAGTTTACTGATCTTATCTGGTCTTCCAGTCTGGCCAGGCTGGTTTTAGGTCGGTTTGTTACTTGTTTAACTCCCTGCTGGAAAATCCAGCTTGTTTTGCTGGAAGTCATTTGTTGGTTTTTAAACCATCTGGTAAGCAGTGTTGGGGAAAGTTACTTTTAAAAGTAATACATTACAGTATTGCGTTACTCCCTAAAAAAAAAGTAACTAATTACGTTAATTATTTTTTATGAAAAGTAATACGTTACATTACTTTTGGGTTACTTTTTAAATCTGTATTAAAGTTTGTTTTTTAATATAAAAAGTTCTAATTGTTCCCTTTCACACCTCAGGCTGAATAAACATCTGTAAAGTAGAATGCAAAAGAAGAAAGTTCACTCTTCAGAAAGTAAAAAAGAAGAACAAATGTTAGTTCATCTTGAGTAATTTTCGCTTATTAGTATGGATGAATTAGATCGAGGGTCGGTAGTTAATAAAATAGGATTAAATACATAAAAGTTAACATTTAATTACTGCAGGTTTGCGTCATATTCTGAGTAGAATTTCAGTGTTTTTATTCATTTTGAGGAATACTAAATCTGTTATTCATAAGTGAGATGAATTAATGCATGTTCACATTTATTCTAGAACTAAAGTAACATTTTGCTCCTGGTCGCTCTCACAGTCATAGGGACCGGAGAGTTACTGGCGTTATTTATTTGAAAAAGTAAGTCAGCTATTTTCTTGTAAATTAAAAAGTAATGCGTTACTTTAGTCAAAAAGTGAGAAAAGTAATCTGATTACGTAACTCACGTTACTTGTAATGCGTTACCCCCAACACTGCTGGTAAGTGGTTTATTGCTGGTTTGGACTAGCTAGAAACCTGCTAACATGTTCTAGACACAGCTATTATTTTACAGCAGATGCTATTATAGCCATTCCTCCTCACATGAATGTTTAGAATGAACTAAAGTATATTTTCTACCTTTCATTAGGGCTACATTAGAATTCGTCAGAATTTAACCCCAAATCCCCAAAATACGTAAACTCATACTAAACCCAAAATACGTAATCCAGTCGAAGTACAAGGCACTCTTTTAGAAGTCTTTCCAGCTAAAGCAAACACTTTCGTCCGCTGACGAAAAGTACACTGTAAACAAAGTGAATGTATGGTAAATAGTGCGGTACATAGAATAGGAGGGTTTAACGTTATAGCCCGCCCTGGGAGGGGTGGATGCATCATGAGCAGATCTGGAGACAGACAGACAGCATGTTAACACGACCTCTCACAGCTGGAGCTGAAAGGTAATAATGAATTTTACAAATATAAAAACAGAAGTTTCACCTTAGATCAGTGGTTCCCAAACTTTTTCTGCCGGGCCCCCCTTTTGCAGAATAAAAAAATTCAGGCCCCACCCCCGCATTTACACATAAACATAAACACAACTTCAGAAGGATTTATTTGAAACATAATAATTAAAATTCAGTGTGTGACAACTTACTGAAAAAAACTAAACAAGAAACTAGTCATTCTACTATGTACTATTTTTTATACTATGTAACAGCATTCATTGTTTTTTTAAACAGATTTTCTCATATTTTCTTCTCTTTGTTGTAGTTGTGATCTTTTAAGTAGATTCATCATCCACTTTACATTTACCTGGCACTTGTTGTCTTTCAAAAACTTGTCCATGCTTAGAGCAGAACTACTATGCGTCATTCATTCATAATTTTACTCGGCTAAAAGCAATTCTCATTTCTGATATCAACTGCACCCTCTAGTGGTCTGTTATTTTACAGCTG
Source organism: Labeo catla (assembly GCA_012976165.1). Taxonomy (NCBI): domain Eukaryota; kingdom Metazoa; phylum Chordata; class Actinopteri; order Cypriniformes; family Cyprinidae; genus Labeo; species Labeo catla. Next base: position 772,327 of record VONZ01000245.1, read on the forward strand.
TAGCGGGTACTGCGAGTCGTCTTGAGGTAATAAAATATGATGAAATTCATATTTTGTGTCAAATTATTTACATATGTGTCAAGTAGCCGTATAATAAGCAAGATAATTTCACAGTGGGGTCTGGTATCACCCTGAAAATGTTTCTTTTTTCATAAAAATCTAGCGATATACCGAAATGAAAATTCTTAGCTGAAACTGAAACTGCTTTGTAATAATTATTTATTATTTTATCAATTAATATAGTCGTTTTGTTAGACTTTTTAATTTAACTCAATAATATTACTGAATAAAAAAATATACTGAATAAAAAAATATTTTATTCAGTTCTATGAAACAGAATCAGATATAACATTTTTTTTTTTGACTAATTATCAAAATGATGTATAGTCCTACAAAGCTGTTATTATCAGAGCATGTGAGCAGAGCATACCGTCACGAGAGGGTAGCGTCATTTTACCAGCGTTGTCCAGTACAACAGCACTATAGCATTTTTTTTCTATACTTTTCTTTTCTGTATGGATAGTACCATAATTTAATGTACGTAAATCCAGAATATGACTTTTCTGTCTTTTTTTCTATGATTGTTCCTTGTAGGAATTATCAATGTCTAATTTCCCTGTTCTTGTACATTTCTTTACAAGTTCTGCAATAAAAAAAAATAAAATAAAAAAAGCAGTACTATAGCATGTTACAGCACAGTATGTGATGCTATTGCAAACAGGAACAAGTATACATAGACATTTTCTGTCGGCGCGTTATTTGAGCGGTCTTTGTATTTCCGTTGAGCATAAGCGGTACACGAGTGGAGCATTCATATGGGCCGTGCGCAACTCAACGGAACGCACATTCATAGACCGGAATATTGAGCGGAGAGTCACACATTGAGTGGTGCGCGCTGAATACTGCCGGACTGCGCGGCAAATATTTTCGTCCGTTTTTCTTTTTCGAATTTCTATAAATAGGCTGTACACTAGCCTTGCCGCGCCCCCCTATCATAACTCCGCGCCCTCCCTAGGGGTCGCGCCCCCCAGTTTGGGAATCACTGCCTTAGATCAATTCGGTTCCAGTCGGTGTCCGTTAAGGTTAAAACTAAGAAGTCCGTATGTTTCGACTTTAACTTTTATGTCTTGTGGCGAGGAGAGCGACACGAAGTCGTTCGTGTGTGGGTGAGTTTTGACGTTAGCAGGTCTGCTAAAACAATCTGCTAACACTTCTTTTTATTTGCTTTACAGCTTTGTTTAAATGAAGGTGTAAACGGGTTCCTTTTACATAGTGTTTCAGCGAAAGTTGATTTGTCTGTGGGTGTCTTTTTGGCATTTTACCGCTTAAAAGTGAAGTTTGTTTGGTTCTTAGTAGCTATTTGGCGTCACCTGGGTGAGAGGTAATTTACAGGCGCAGATTGCCTTAGTTAAAATAGTAAACAGCTTCGGGAAATTCAAGGAACTGGTAAGCTGATTCAGAGAAATAACTTACTCAAAAACAGTCTAAATTTAGTTGCTAACAGGCTTCGTCATTGAAAGCTGTTTATGTTAATGCTTGCGTGTGTATCTAGTGTATACACAATGTCTGTGTTAGATTTCATTAGATGAAATAAGTAAAGGATATCACCTGCTCCTCATTTTCACACTCTGTAATTTGAATGAGCCCTTATTAGGTTACACTTGTGGTCTTTGTCATCAGGTTGTGACCTGCTTGATCATGTCTGTACATGTGATGAATTTACTTTGACAGTTGGTATATGATGTAACTGAGCATTGAGTTCATGGTATGAACGAATTTACTCTCATAACAAACTCAATTGTTTTAAAGACATTGCACAGTTTCATGGTGCTTTTCATGTGCTTTGTTGTTTGCATGTAGTTTGCATTTTGAGTCCTACACACAGTCAGGTGGAAAGCGAATTTAAAAAGTCAGTTAAATTGAAATCACAGTTTTAGAGAATCGAATGACCGCTATTTCATTAAAATACATGAACTTTAAACGCTTCCAGTTTTGTTCTTCCTCCCTATAAATCCAGCCTAAAGAATAATAGTGTAATAGATTATTGCTATGTCCCACAAGTTCCTTTTTCCCCTAAGCTTTATTTGTTGTTACAGTTGTCAGTTAGAAATTAAATTAAGTGTGTGCTTTCATCAGTGATGCTTTGTAACCTAAATGTATTCAGACTGTTCCCTGAAGGGGCTGAAAAGGCAGGCAAAGATTAGATCAGTGGCCACTTCCAGGAAAGTTTCTTAAGACCTGTTTGATTCAGAATGGCCTTTCTCAGAGAAGGAGAACGAGAGCCAGGAAAAAAAAAAAGAGAAAGTCATCCTTATGGATTAGCATGAGTACCTGAGTACTTGGAAGTAACAGTAATGCCCCATCATGAAAATGGTGGTTTATGTGTTTTATGTACTTTTCTTTTTTTATGACTGGTTATGGTGGCATTTTTTGCTAGTGTTGGGTGAGCATGCCATACTAATGGAAACTGTGTACAGTCATATCTTTAGACTGAGACCATCTGCCAATCTGTTCTATACATTATGAGAGTGCCATTTTTTTTTTTAAAGAGTTAGGTTTATTTAGTCACAGAATGTCTTTACAACCACGTCAAATAGAAGACTTTTCAGACATGCACTCCAACTTCACTTCAGCGTCAGGCGCTAGTCAAACGAGAGGTACAGGTGATGAAAAAGCTTCAGTAGAACAATAGTGAATTGCGTTTATATGAGATGTCGTCAGGCCAAATGTCAGTAAAAACCTGTCTGTCAGCTGTTATACTGTGTAACTATCTTGTGTAACATCATATTAAAGCACAAGTTAAAAAACTTAATTAGTTATAAAAAATAACATGATTAAAATATTTTTAACGCAGTTAACGTACTTATATTTCATATAGTTGACTGTTGACAAATATGATGCAGGGCAACAACTCCACAACTGCAGTTATGCCCTAAAATTCAAGATATTGGGGCAAAAAATGCCCCTGTGTGTGTTTTGTCTCATATTTATATACATTACATATCACATGATATCACACAGGCAGCAAGAGCAATATGACACGAGTGCTGATTTTGTCCCGATCAAACACAAGCTTAAATTTGATTTTATACAGCAGTAAAATTTTTTTTTTTTGTTTGTTTGTTTGTTTTATTTTAAATTCTGTCATTTACTCACCCTCATGTCGTTTCAAACCTTTCATCTGTGGAACATTGTTGTTGTTAACAAAGCTATTTTGGTTACCAGTTACTTTCATTGTATGAACAAAAAATACTGAGATGTTTCTCAAATTATCTTCAGATTATGTTCCATACTTTATGTTAGGCTATTGCAGCCTGAAAGTTTGTGTAATAAATTCTATGTTGGATCAAGTAAAATATTTCTTTCTAAAGCTTCAATTTATAATGTCTACTTGACACTTTCTCATTTAACACAAAAATAGCTTTACTTTTTTTTTTTTTTTTCAGAATCAAATTTATTTTGTGATTAATTTGATTAATGTAAAAAAAAAAAGTGGGATTATTATTATTATTATTATTTATTTTTTTTGACAACACTCGTTTTTTTGACAGCACTAGTTTATTCAAATTATTACACCTTTTATCTGTACTATTTAATAGTTTCACACTCATATGTGACCCTGGACCACAAAACCAGTCATAAGTAGCACAGGTATATTTGTAGCAATTGCCAACAATACAATAACTATGTGTTGAAATTATAAGTTTTTCTTTTATGCCAAAAATCATTAGGATATTAAGTAAAGATCATGTTCCATTAAGATATTTGGTAAATTTCCTACCGTAAATATATAAAAACATAATTTTTGATTAGTAATATGCATTGCTAATAGGGCTGGGCGATTTGCTACAATTTTTACAGATGTTACTGAAAAAAGTGATATTATTATTATTATTATTATTATTATTATTATCATTATCAGACAACCCAAACCTGTTTCTTGATTTGAAACAATATAACTCATTAGAACATGCAGAAATTAATTTTTCTATTTAGATATTTATTTTGTTAAGGTCTGGTTTCTACAACTTTCACTTTGGAGCAGAAATCGGACTTTAAACGTGAAAGAAATAAAGATTTGACATTTATCTTAAATTATCAATATCGACTGATATGAGAAAAATTGTCGTGATAATAACATCATACCATATCACCCAGCCCTACTTGCTTAGAATTTCATTTGGTAATTTTTCCTCAATATTTTGATTCCCTCAGATTCAAGATTTTCACGTAGTTGTACCTCGGCCAAATATTGTCCTAACAAACCATAAATCAATGGAAAGCTTATTTATTCAGCTTTCAGATGATGTATAAATCTGAATATCAAAAAATTGACCCTTATGACTGGTTTTGTAGTCCAGGGTCACGTATGTCCTTTTGTTTGGTGATCACGGAGCAATAGCCTCTTAACTGGAGTTTAAGCAAGCATAATTTTAGTTTTTTGGGTGAACTCCATCTATTGAATTGCATGACCCTTCAACATTGGGAGAGACAGCAAACGTTGCTTTAACTTCATTACTGGTAACCGTTAACAGCCTGTCCTTCCTTATTAACAAGTGTTTTTCACTAGCATGTAGAATTTTAGCCTGATTACAAAGAGGAATGTACAGTCTTCAAGTATGTGCTTGAGCTTAGCACAACCCCCATGCTAGGTTTTTTAGGTTGTGACTGTGCACTGGAAAATGTGAAGTACAGTTTGTTGCATCAGTGATTTTCTTTGTATGTTTAATTTTAAGTCATGAAGGAGCACATGGGTTTTTTTTTTTTTTTTTTTTTCTTTTTCTTGTGCTTCTGAAGTTATTGTGCATGAAAAGCAGGGGTAGGAAGGCCAGGTAGTGCTCGGTGTGCGTCAGTGGGGTTTTTGACTAACTAGGGTAAATCCCTTGGAGGTAGACTCATTGTACGTTTTCATGTCTCAAGGAATCCCCTTCAAAGTATGCTTGTGCCCCCGAGTTGTTAGTCTTGTTTTACCCATTTAAACGTAAGCATTTTTAAAGTAACGTACAGGATATTAAAGGTGTACAGGCTTGTCTTTTGAGAAAAACCTGTAAACAGCAGCGAGCAGTCAGGCATAGAATCAGTTTCTTAAGAAGGGTGGGGTTCCTGGCATGCAGCAGGCATTCTTCTGAAGCGTCCTTTAAGATCTCTCGCACTCTTTCATGTTGCTTTGTTTTGGTCACTTGTGTTCCATTAGCCGCCACATGGGAAAAACTCCACCTAACTCCACCCAGGCAATTAGTTTCAGTGATAGAGAATTCATCCTCTTCCAGGAAATCTACTCAGTGCCAGAAGAGACTTGAGATGTATTGTACTGTTAAACAGGAAGTGATAAGCTGGTAATGGCCTTGTTTTTGTTTCACGTTGCCAGGCTGTGTATGTGAAAGATGTGCTAAAATCATTTTATTCACATTTCTACACTACCATTCAAAAGTTAAAAGCATTAAATTGATTAAAAGTGTGTTTGTAAAGCTTTCTGTTCATCAAAAAACTTTTTGCAGTTTCCACAAAATACTATGCAACATTAATACTACAACTGTTTTCAACACTGATGAGAAGAAATGTTTCCTCAGCATCAAATTAGAATGATTAAATGTTTTAAAATACAGAACAGCTATTTGAAATTGCTAAAATATTTCAAAATATGACTATTTTTGATCATATAAATGCAGTCTTTAGTAGCATAATAGTCATCTTTTAAAAACGTTTAAAAAACCTTACTGAACCCAAACTTTTGAGTGGTATCTTTAAATTGCTTTGTCATTTTTCATTTGAGTCAGTATGTTGGTGATCATGATTTGAGGGTGTTTGACACAGATGAGTTTGTGACCTTTTGAGAGATGCTCTCTTAAAAATGATTTAAATGTCTGAGTTTACATTCACCATGCACCTGAGCCCAGGTAGTTCACCACAGTGGCCGGCTTGCTTTTTGTTTAACCCCAAACATTATTATTCATACGTGACATTCATCTCTTACAACAGCAGTGGGCTGGAAATCACACAAAGATTAGCATCAGTGAGTGGGAGAATAGACCGTGCTTTCAATCTTAACTGCTAAATATAGCGTGTCTCATTCATACATGCAGGCAGGCACACATTACATATTGGTTCTGCTTTGTTTTTTTGTTCGAATGTAGTGATTTATTAACTTGGACAGTGGTTTTCAACTGGTTGGTCACTGGTCTATTCTAAGGGTTGTGGGCAGTGCATGATTAGTTGCATTTTTAATAAATGGACATTTTAGGTGTTAAAAGGGTTGATAAGCACATTATCAAAGGATGTGCATACAATCAAACTCTGAGAGTTTTCTATTTCTATCTGAAATTTAAAAAATATGTCAGATGCCAACATGGACGGGCTGCATGACACCTGTTCATGCTTAAAAGCCATTAAAGTATTAGTTAACTTCCAGAATAAACATTTCTGATAATTTACTCACCCCCATGTCATCAAGATGTTCATGTCTTTCTTCAGTTGAAAAGAAATTAAGGTTTTTGAGGGAAGATTTTTCTCCGTATGGTGGACTTTAATGGGGATCAATGGGTTGAAGGCCCAAATTGTAGTTTTAATGAAGCTTCAAAGGGCTCTAAGTGATCCCAGCCAAGGAATAAGGGTCTTAGACCCTGTTTACATTAGTGCGTTTTTGTTTTAAAATGAAAACGAACCTCTACACTGGTGTTTTCACTGCGTTTCAGAAATGATCTCCGTCCACACTACACAACCGAAAACGCATGTCACATGACCATTCATCCAGGTACAACCATAGATATGTATAGGTAGATACCCTATTATTTAGATGGTGGACACGTCTATGTGCATGAAGTGGTCAAATGGGGAATCTACTTAAACATATCTATGGGTACAACAATGAGCATGATGATATAGTTTACATCAGACCCGGGCAAACTCGGTCCTGGAGGGCCGGTGTCCCTGCAGAGTTTAGCTCCAACCCTGATAAAACTCACCTGTTTGTAGCTTTCTAGTAAACCTAAAAACACTGATTAGCTTGTTCAGGTGTGTTTAATCAGGGTTGGAGCTAAACTCTGCAAGGACACCGGCCCTCCAGGACCGAATTTGCCCAGGCCTGCTTTTTAGACTGATCATTTTATTCCTTGGCTGGGGTCATATAGAGCTTTTTTGACTGAAGAAGGAAGACATGAACATCTTGGATGACATGGAGAGTAAATTATTAGGATTTTTTATTTTATTTTATTTTTGTATAATTTATATTAGATAGGGGTTCGCCTGCAAACACAGTTTTTTTTATATATATATAAACAATAAATCATTGGCCACTGAGAACAAGAAAATAATGAAACTTGAGACATTTACAAAACAAAATTGTTAATTTTCCTATTCAGCATATGTCATCTTTACAATTTTGCATATTGTTGGACTTACAATTGGAAGGACTTTCTGTTTACTTTTGTACAGCGCACACCTTTTGTGTGTGTGTTTTGGGTCATTAATTGTTCAACCACACATCATAGTAGGTTTACTTTTATCAGTTAAGTGTTTTAATGCCAGTTTTTAATGAGTGAATTAATTGCTTAAATTTAGATTTTCTCTTTTTATTTAGAACTTGCCAAAGCAAGTACAGAAATGACTTCATATCTCGTAAAAATATAGTTTCATATGGTTTCGCATAGTTTCATCTCTGAAATTGAGAAAACATAACCATATGCACACACCTGTAACCGCATGTCGGTTGAAATTCTGTATTAATGCATTAAGTTGCGATGTTGCTTGGCAACTATAGTCAACTAGGCTCTGCTTTGCATTGTGACTAAAGATAGAACAACAGCTTTTTCCATGTTTTGACTGTTCTGGACATGAGTCATTACGTTTTCACACACGTGAAAAAAATCTAAATCTATCCTGCCTGTTGATATCTGTGTAAAAATACAAATAAATAGTCTACACACAAATGTATCTACAGCAGTAGTGCAAATATGTACCAGCCCATGGTGTATAATCCTATTTTGTTGGTATTGCCTAGTTGCTATGGTTTCTGCTTTGGATTTTGCACACAGTTGCTTAAGTTCCTTTCCCAACCAACAGCAAGATGATTAGCCAAAAAGCTGGTTTGTTTTACAAACCAGGAACATTTCTTTCACAACCATAGATGAGCAGGATCGTGAAAGTGAACAGATAGTTCAAGACCTTTTGTAAAGGGCTAGTGAAAAGATCACAGTGTGAGTCTTTAGTCTTTTGATGTGAGGTGGAGAGAGATGCAGTCCATTGTTTACACAGCAAATGTAGTGTTAATTATTAATAAGAGACTTCACCTCCTGGGGACCCTTCAGCTACTTAGTGCACTTACAGTCGGAGAGAAAAAGAGCAAATGCACTAAATGTCTATATAGTAGGTCTTGCATTAGTCATCAGTGCCCTCAAAAGTACTTCATGCCCTAGACACGGCCTTTAACAAAGATGAGTCTTCCATCCATTAAGATCAGTAGCCCTACTTAAAGCCTTATTTCAGTAATAGTTTGTAATAGTTCGGATTTTTCACAGACTCATTATATTGCACCGCAATAGTGTTTGCTGTATCTTTACTACACCCCCTGCTTCCCTCGGAAGAATGAGCGAGTGAGATTTCCTTTAAACGTTTTTAACATTTAGACGAGCTAAGTATTGTTTGTACTTCATTTGTAGTGTACTGCAATTGCAGCATTTTATTTATTTATTTTTTATTTTTTTTTAAGTAAAATGTTGAGTAAACAGAGTTTCACTTTGTTGGTGATTTGCGTGGTGGATGTGAAAACCTTTGGGTGGAGTCGCCATTAATGTGGGTGTGAAGACAAAAGTGTTTTTTGCTGATCTCAGAATTAGTTAATCTTTAGAGCTTGATCTGTGTTTGTGAAAAGAAGTACTCGCACCAGATTTTCAGTCATGATAAAAGTGGTGTTTTTCTGCTAGTCATTTCAAGCAAGGCCAACAAATAAGTGCGCTTAGACCACCTGGATTAATTCTCAAGTGTGAACAGACTGTTTACTTTTGCTGTTTCAGGCTCTAATGTTCCCTCAAATCTTCCATGTATCCATTACTGCAGCAGCAGCAAAACATGTTTGTTTTTCTTTCTCCCCAGGTCTGGATTTCCTCTCCACATCATCCCTGTTTCTGTGATTTGCTCTGTTAGTGTGTCAGAATGGGCTAAAAGCAATTGCTAGCACCTGCGCACCATACCCCTGGACCCTCCACAGTCTCACCTGTGCACAGGTAAACAGCTACACACTTTGGCCCTAAGTAATTATTTCAGCTGAGAAAAAACAATTCTGATTAATGACTGATAAAGATTTCATAATGTTTTATTTCTTGTCCACTGCCACTTTTTTTTTGTTTTGTTGTTGTTGTTTTTTTGTTTGTTTGTTTGTTTTTTTTTGTTTTTGTTTTTGTTTTTGTTTTTGAGAGCAAGGTGATGGGCACATACTGTTAATTATTTTACCAAAATAAGAGGGATTATACAAAATGCATGTTATTGTTTATTTAGTACTGACCTGAATAAGACGTTTCACATTAAAGATGTTTACATATGGTCTACAAGAGAAAATAGTTGAATTTATAAAAAAAAAAATGACCCTGTTCAAAAGTTTACATCCCCTTGATTCTTAATACTGTGTTCTTACCTGAAAGATCCACAGCTGTGTTTTGTTGTTGTTGTGTAGTGATAGTTGTTCATAAGTCACTTGTTTGTCCTAAACCGTTAAACTGCCCGCTGTTCTTCAGAAAAGTCTTTCAGGTCCCACAAATTCGTTGGATTTTCAGCATTTTTGTGTAATTGAAACCTTTTTAACAGTGAGTGAGATCTGTCTTTTGACACTGAGGACAACTGAGGGACTCGTATGCAACTATTACAGAAGGTTCAAACACTCACTGATGCTCCAGAAGGAAAAACCATGTATTAAGAGCAGGGGGGTGAAAACTTTTTGAAGTTGAAGATCAGGGTAAATTTTCCTGGTTTTGTCTTCTGGGAAACATGTAACTATTTTCTGTAACTGTGCCTCTGAAAGGCAGTACTAAATGAAAAAATATGATATTTAGGCAAAATAAGAAAAATCTACACACCTCCATTCTTTTCAAAAGTTTTCACCCCCTGGAAAAAGTTTTCACCAAAGAATTTGTGGGACCTGAAGAGTAGTGGGCAGTCTATCTGTTCAGGACAAACAAGGGACTCGTGAACAACTATCACTAAGCAAACAAACAAAAAAAAAAACAAAACAAAAAAAAATCACAGCTGTGGCTCATTCAGGTAACAACATAGTATTAAGAATCAAGGGGATGTAAACTTTTGAACGGGGTCATTTTTATAAATTCAACTATTATTTTCTCTTGTGGACTATATATAAACATGTTTTATGTGAAATATCTTATTCATGTCAGTACTAAATGAACAATAACATGCATTTTGTATGATCCCTCTTATATTGGTAAAATAATTGTATTTAATGATTCTGAAAGGGGGTGCAAATTTTTGACATCAGCCGTATAATGCTGATCATTATTTATAATGTAATTCAGAAATATTAGACTTTATGCATTTCAAAACAAGTCAAAACATAATAATGCTGTTTCTTGTTGGAAATCAGTGTAGTCTTTAAATCACCACTGGTCCCAGAGGCGAGCTGGCCCATGAGACCACTCTAAATTTAGTCCTTTATTTTGTACCTGTAACACTAGACTACCTCTAAACTCACATACAGCTCTGTTCCATAGGAAATACTAGGCCTTACGCTGGTATCCCTTGGAGAGTTACAGGGAAGGGTGTGGGTTATACAAAGCCTGGAGTGAGCGGAAAGTGAGCTAGGGTAGAGCAGAAAGAGAGAAAGCGAATGGAAAAGTAAGCTGAACTCAAGAATGTGGAGTTGAATAAATGAGAGAAACCATGTGCAACAGAGCAGAGGGGTTGCTGGGAGACAAAAGCAATGAAACAAGAGAAAGAGGGAGGAGTTGCTGAAAGAGAAGCAACAGGTGGATGAGAAAATTACATGTTCAGATAAAATAAAGGAAGTAATATTAGTCTTCAATAGATGTGAAATGACCGTAATGAAACGCTACTTGTATTATTAGAATTTTGAATGTCAAAAAAGAAATTCCAAGTTCTCCAAAGTGTTCTTTATCAAATTGTGGGTTAACTCTCACATAGGGTTAAACACAAAGAGGTTCAAGTAGTTTAATTTTAGCATGCAAGTCTAAAACTGAAACAGCCAAGCTTGAAACGGGGCCATGTCCTTTAAGTAACTGATGTCTTTGTGTCCACTGATAGTTTGGCTTCTCGACTTACAATGTCTTAAGTTATCTATGATTGATATTTTCACTTTTATTAGCATGCAGTACCAAAACACTTCAGTAGCCAAAACACCCCCAAAAAAACTCTAACACATTGCATTATTTCTCATCAAACAGGATTTGGTTTGGGGTTTTCTGTGTGACAGATTTTGTTTGGGTGCATGTGGTTAAGTAAAAACGTTTAGTGGAACTGTCAGCTAAACTGGTCTGATGAGAGATGCTTGAAGAATCTATCCTAGGAAATAGAAACTGTGCTGATAAATTACATTTGAAATTGTTTGGACAAATGTAGAGGTGTGTATATAATGGAACAGTTCCTTTTCCTTCCATATTAACAAAAGTGTTAAACCTGCAAGAGGCAAGGCAAGTGAAAACCGAACTGAAACATCGCATCTTTAAAGGCAATCACATATTTAAAGGGAACCCTGGGTATTAAGACTTGTATGGTTAATATAACATAAATGATGTTTCTTACTGAAACATGTAGTAGAAAACCCATGAAAGATTTACATTATTTAAAAAAATCCACATAGTTTTATACATATACATTATTCTGATGATGGCACTCTGTGAGCTACCTGTTACTATTTTTACCGCAACACAACTCTGAATACAAAACTTTGAAAATAAAATACTGATAAGATGCCACGTGTGGCTTTTGGTTGTAATGTTTTTAGTCGAAGGTCAACAAGAGAAGCGATCCAAGTAGTCATTGTGTAAGTGTTTTTCTGAGTTGTGTATTCCCAGTTAGCAACAGGTAGTGCCAGTAGCTCACCAAGTGCTACCATTTAATGTCATCGAAATAACAGTGCCTCCTGTAGTCCAAAAGTATGTATAAAACAATGAGGATTTTTTTAAAATAACGCAAATCTTTTTTACTGCATGTTTTCTACTACATGCAGTTAAACTACCTGCTGTTCTCCAGAAAAATCCTTCAGGTTCCACAAATTTTTTTGGTTTTGCAGCATTTTTGTGTAGGCAGGTGAAAACTATCATTAAACAAAACAAAAAAAAAAAAAACAGCTGTGGATCGTTCAGGGTCATTTTTATTAATTCAACTATTATTTTTCTCTTGTGGGCTATATGTAAACATTTTAAATATCTTATTCAGGTCAGTACTAAAAAAAACAACAACAACATGCATTTTGTATGATCCCTCTTATTTAAGTAAAATTAACATTTTGCAGATTCTGCAAGGTGTATGTAAACTTTTGACTTAAACTGTATTTCAGTAAGAGACATAATTTGTTATATTAAGACAGTAAAATGTCTTTTACTGTCACTTCTGATCAGTTATTCTCAGAATTAATGTATGCTTGCTGAATAAGGTATTACTTTGCATATGCCACAAACACAGTCTTTATTTAGCTCTGTAATCTGTGAACTTAAAAGGTCACTTAATGGCTCATAAAGGTTTCATTTTACTCATGTCCGTATCTGTTTTATCTTTATGTCTGCTGTTTAGGTGGCGAGTCGCGACACCATGCAGGCACCTCGGAGGAAGGTGAAGGTCATGGTGATGATGACGATGGTGTTCATCTTCATAGTGGTGGAGGTTTCTCGCAATGCTGGGAAGGGCGACAGCAACAAAAATAAGCAGCTGGTTCCAACGAATCGTTTCTGGGCAAAAGATGTTCCCAGTGAAGCCTACTGGAATCGCCAGCAGCAGCAGTTGAACTACATCAACAACCGCAACCTTGGAAATCTCAACTTCACGATCGATAAGCTTCCAGACTGGCTAAACGACACAGTCAGTCTGGACTCCTGTGAGCCAGACTTCAGGGTGACCACCCAAGTCAAGGATTATAACTCGCTACCGAATCGCTTCAAGGACTTCCTGCTTTATATGCGCTGCAGATCCTATCCCATCGTGATGGACCAGCCAAACATATGCAAAGACCCACCGTTTCTCCTCCTAGCTATTAAATCTTTAGTCCCGCATTTCGATCGACGTGAGGCCATCCGCGAGTCATGGGGCAAAGCTGGTCGCCTTGCAAACAGAACAGTCGTTACGGTGTTTCTTCTCGGAAACGCAGCCATGGAGGATTACTTCCCCGATCTCTCAATGATGCTCCACCATGAGAGCTCCATACATGGAGATATTCTTCAATGGGACTATAGGGACACCTTTTTCAACCTCACCATCAAGGAAGTCCTTTTCCTGGAATGGCTGAGCACACGCTGTTCTGGAGTAAATTACGTCTTTAAGGGCGATGATGATGTTTTTGTTAACACCATCCGCATTATAGACTTCCTAAGCAATCTTTCTAACGCCAAAGCCAAGGAACTGTTTGTAGGAGATGTGATTACCAACGCCGGTCCACATCGGGACAAAAAGGTCAAGTATTTTATCCCAGTAAGCATGTTTGTTGGAAACTACCCTGCTTATGCAGGAGGGGGCGGTTATTTGTTCTCAGGACAGCTGGTCCAGAAACTTCATAATGTCTCGAGGCTGGTGCCCCTCTACCCTATTGATGATGTCTACACAGGTATGTGCCTTAAGAAACTGGGCCTTGCGCCTGAGAAGCACAAAGGCTTCCGGACCTTCGATATCGAGGAGAAATATCGCAATAATGCCTGTGCCTATAAAAGCCTGATGCTGGTCCATCCCAGAAGTCCTCAGCATATGATTAAAATCTGGGCCTGGCTGAATGACCCAGCCTTGAACTGTCAGTGAACTGCTGAATTCAGGATTATAGCTGCTTTAAAGGGATAGTTCACGCAGAAATGCTAATTCTGTCATCATTTACTCACCCTCATGACATCCCAAACCTGTAAGACTGACTTCCTTTGTTTTATTTCACTAATTTGACCAGAAAAACACTGCTTTTTTTTGTTTTGTTTTTAATTAAAGCCAGTGGGATCCTTTTTTTTTTTTTGTTGTTTTGTATTTTTTTTTTTTTCGCCTTCTTTTTTGGACCCCATTGACTTTCATTAAATGGACATTCTTTTGTATTAAGTTTGGAACAACATAAGAATAAGCAAATTATGACAAAATTGTCATTTTGGGGTGAACTAGCTCTTTAACATTTTACGGTTGTTCTAATGTGAATTTTTTTTTTTTTTTTTTTTTTTTAGCGTCTTATTTACTTGATTTCATGTCAAATTAGGGCTGAAAAACGATTAGTTGCGATTAATCGATTCAAAATAAAAGTTTATGCTTGCATACTATATATGTGTGTACGGTGTATATTTATTATGTATATGTAAATTAGGGTTGCATGATAAATCGCATGCTATTATCATCCGCGTTTAATTAAATAATCGCGATTAATCGCATCCAAAATAAGTTTTTGTTTATATAATATGTGTGCATGCTGTGTATTTATTACGTATATAAATGCACACGCATACAGTATATATTTTGAAAGTATTTACATGTATACATTTATATTCATCTAATTGATAAGACATAAAAAAATTTTATATATCTTAAATATACAAATGCATGTTTATATATACGTTTATATATATATATATATATATATATATATATATATTTTACACATGATACATTTACATAGTACACACATAGTATGCAAGGACAAACTTTTATTTTGAATCTATTAATCGTGACTGATCGTTTTACAGTCCTGTGTCAAAGGTCAGGAGCAACAGTGAGCTTTTCAGATGTATATATTTAATACATGGCTATAAATTGCTACCCACATAGTATTGTGATGGCTTGACTTTTTGTGTCAACAAATTCTGCTGATAATAAGTATTTATACAGTGCCCTCTGGTTGTGAGATTAGCTTAGCTGAGGATTGTGGGAAATGTAGTTCAGCTGGTCTGAACATGGCACAGACAATACAAAGTATAATTGTTTATCATTTGGATAAAATGTTTTTTTCCTATAGGAGAATTATGTTGCATTATGCTGAAGTGAACAGATGTGTTTAAACACTCATACTTGGTTTTTTTTTGTTTGTTTTTTTTTTTTTGTTTTTTTTTAAAAGCATCTATGCAGCCATCCCAAGCCTAATCCATATTTGCTGCTTTAATTCTCTGTAATGTGTATAGGAATATATTGCCTTCCTGTTTTGCACACAAGCAGCCTGTGCGCGTCTAGATTAATGAGGAGTTGGCTCTTTTTAGAGTCCTATTTGTGGGGACAGCGGTTTTGAATACAAACTAAATATAGGTTGGCTACTCAAACTTCTATATAAGTACTTTTGACTTCATGCATCATTATCTCTCTCCTCCTACTGTAGATTATTTATTTTTCAGCAGACGCAGACAATCAGTTGCAAGGCATAATCTTAGTTTTGCATTAACAGATTAGCCAAGACCGGGTTATTGTGTCAAAGAAGTGTACAAATCATTAACTCCTTTTTTGAAGAAAGAAAAAAAAAAAAAACCCTCTCAGATCTGATTTAGGATGTTTTTTGAAAGTTCTGGTCAAAATCAAGCTTGCAAATCAGTTATGTGGTGTAAAGACAGAGATAAGGAAGTTAAGAGCAAATGAAAGGCTATAGGTTTCAAATCCGGGATTCCACTATTTAACATCTTGACTAAATGAATGAAACTACAACCAATTTTCCAGACCCAAATTAAGCATGTTGCAATCATGCTGTCGTTGCTTTTTTTTCCCTTCCTATAAAGAGGCAAGAAAACAGGGTCTTGCCTGGATGACTTAATTACTTAATTTGACACAATGTTTTTTTTAACTGTTACAGTGACCCCTGCTGGTCTGCCTATGTGTGTTTCTTTTCTTTTTTTTTTTTTAAATAAACACTGGAGTTTTTTTATAATCTGCCTTCAGCTTGATTTAAATAATATCTATGCCAGTCAACTAGTAATTCAAATCTATTTTTCTGTTTATCAACTATGTCTCTTATTGAAAAATGAAGACACTTAGGCCTAGTAATTATTATAGGCTGTGCTGACTATGTCCACTCTGTAAATATAATGTTACCCTTCAGTCTGCCTCATTGGTTGCCTGCTGAAGAGCTAAATCAAGCTTGTGTCATGTAGTGTTTATGTAGTGTCACAATTTGTAGTGTTTAATATTAAGTTGTCCACCCAGCTATGTGGAATGAGAGTTGTAAGAATATTTTATGTTGTCTTTCTGTTAATAGTAAAACAGGCACACCGTTTAACAGACTGATGTAGTGTTTGGTGGGAGAAACAAAGTGTTTACATGAGTTCATGAACAGTATAAAAAGCTTGTATTTATAAACTACCTTTGTCATGAATAAAATTGTAGATTATGCAAGTTTTTATACACTGGTATTTACTGTGCTCCTGTGAGTTGTCAAACTCTTCAGGTTGTTGTTGTTGTTGTTGTTGTTGTTTTTGTCTGTGCATATTGTAGAAAATGAACTCCTGTTCTTGCCTTACGTTGTTCACAAATGTGCTGTTTATGTATTAGAAATTCTTTTAAAAGTAATTTAGTTATTTTTGGTACTGCCTTTAATTCTTTATGTCCATCATGAGATATACGAATGTTAATATGATGCCTTAAATGTGGCTTTAGGTGTGTGTGTGTGTGTGTGTGTGTGTAGAGGCTGCAGAGTATGATTGTGAAAATCCAGTTTGAAAAATGAAATTGCTGTCTTTTTAAATGATTCTGTTTGTGTTTTTGAATTATTATTATTTCTCAGTCAGTCATGTGTCAATATGGAATTTCTGAATTTTCTTTTTTTTTAAGACCCACTATTATATGCTGATTATTTTCTGACAAACCTCTTACCAAAAATACATTGTGAACTACATAAACTTTGCTACCAAAATGTGCCTGTTAATATTTCTGATTATGAATGGTCTGTCTTTTGTAATTGAATATGCACAATTGTTTGTCACACTTGTCTCCCTTTCAGATTGGATTCTTATAATAAATGGAATAAACTGTTTTGTACCTCTGTCTTTCCTGTCTGAGCTTGTTGTAGAGTATTATTAATTTTCTGTAATTTAATTAATTAATGACATACAAATACACTACCAGTCAAAAATATGTGAGCATTAAGATTTTTAATGTTGTTTTTTTTAAAGTCTCTTCTGCTCACCAAGCATGCATTTATTTGATTCAAAGTAAAATTTTGAAATGTTTTCTATTTAAATATATTTTAGAATGTAATTTATTCCTGTGATTTAAAAGCTGAATTTTTAGCATCATTACTCTAGTCACATGATCCTTCAGAAATCATTATAATATTCTATAATATTTATTCTGATCTCATTTTAAAGCATCTTTGCTAAATAAAAGTATTAAGTTCTATAATTCCTTCTAAACAAATGTTTCTTGAACAGCAAATCAGCATATTAGAATGATTTCTGAGGGATCATGTGACACTGAAGACTGGAGTAATGCTGAAAATGTAGCTTTGATGGCAGAAATTACATTTTAAAATGTATTAAAATTGAAAACAGTTATGTAAATAGTAAAAGTAATTTTAAAAATACTGTTTTTGCTGTACTTGGGATCAAATAAATGCAGGTTTGGCGAGCAGAAGAGATTTTAAAAAATGTAATATCTTACTGTTCTGCCCTACTTTTGTAATAACAGTATGGTGTGTGTATAGTTGCATTTTATTTTAGCCAGCAGAGGGCATCTTGGTTCTTTCTGTGTCTTACAGTATCAGTGTGCCTAAGCTCTCCTCCAGTGGATAACTTTTGTCACTCCATTCTGTCCGACACATACATTATCAGTAATTTCTTAAAGCTGGATGTCACCCTCTCTTTGATTTACTAAGGTATTTTGTCATGATCAGTTCTGCAAAACTGTGTTGTTCCAACATGCAGTGTAATTTTTGTTCACAAATCATCAGCGGCTGTGTAAGAGCTCTAGAGGTCATCTAAACAGTGAATTTTCATACCTAACTACACTTAACATGTTCCCTGTACTGCAAAAAGCACTAAATCTTATGAACACTATTTACTTTTCTCTCAGTACATGAGTTGTCATTTCCTACCTGCTGAGATGACATTAGCAGTACATGCACTTTCTTGTTAGTTGCCTAAAATAAAGGTGATAAACAAAGCTTTAATATTCTGACCATATTCTAGATCTCTTAAATGGTTAGTTTACTCAAAAATGAAAATTCTGACATTAATTACTCACCCTCATGTCATTCCAAACCCATAAGACCTTTCTTCATTGAACACAAATTAAGATATTCTTGATGAAATCCAAGAGTTTCCTGACCCTGCATAGAGTGTTTTCACGACGCGTCGTCGTCAATCGGCCATATTGGTGGCACTGAACGTAAACAATTCCACTGATCTGAACAAAACTTGCAATTTTAGCTGATTATTGCTGCTGAAAATGGTAAATTATTGTCATGTTTTGGGCTGTACTAATCAGTCTGACCGTAAAAAAACATTTGGGAGTACTATAGACTGCCAAAAGTTATAACAAATCAAGGAGAAGAGTGAAAAAAAACTGAAGAACAAAAGGCATTTGTGGTTGGCCAAACTGAACCAGGATTTTCAGGGCAAGAATCTTTACAAAATTCATGTTTGTTCTTATCATTTCCAGTCAGGTAGGTCAAATATTAGGCTAATATATTAATTAATACTGCTATCTTTCATTAATTATATATTAATTAATACTGCTATCTATCTTTTACTATATCTTTCCCACCTATTAACTTTAGTTTGTCAAAATATTGTGCCCTTTCCTGCTTACCAAGTCATTTTCTATATGATTTAGCAGCTTCCACACGTTTTTTATCTGTGGTTTAGACAGCATAAATTACCAGAACAATGTATTCAGTTGTACATTAACCATGTACTCAGTGCTGTTGTTAACATCCAAGTATCTCCAATATGGCCGCGTGTCCGGGTAATTGACCAAACCGTGACTTCCGACCATATTCAAGGCCCAGAAAGGTATCGAGAAAACAGTCATTGTGACATCAGAAGTTCAACCTTAATTTTGAAGCTACTAGAATACTTTTTGTGCCCAAAGAAAACAAAACTAACGACTTTATTCAACAGTTTCTTCTCTTCCCTGTTAGTCTTTGAGCGGGTTCAGGAGATACGCTTGCAAACAAGGCGTAGCACATCCGGGTTCTACCACAGAACGCGTGCATCTTGGTAATTCGCGTCAAAGACTGGCAGGAAATAAAAGAAATTGTTTAATTTTACCCTATATCTAAACATAACTACTACAACAACTACCTTACTTAATATGAATAAGCAGCAAATTCTAAGTTTATTGAGGGAAAACTTTCAGTTAATAAGGAATATGTGTTCCATAATCTAAAGTGTGACCAGAGAATCTTACTGACCCCAAACATTTGAACGATGTGTTTTTTAATAATACATGTTTTTTTATTTTCTGAAAATATTATCGTAGACAAAGCAATGAATAACCAATCAAATCAAAGTAGTCGAGGTTTACTGTTTACAGAAGGAGAGCGCGAATTCCAGAAGTGTCTGTTTAACATTGAAAGAGAGCGAGGTAAGATGGAGGTTGCAAATCATTTAATGTTAGTCAACCGTTTTACGACAGAAATGTTAAATGACGTTTTTCCTCAAATAGGGCTATTTTGAGCGCAAGAGAGAAAGAGAGAGAGACGATGAAGCTGTGAGTTTTAAAGTAAATTGTATCAAATAGTGACAAATACATTGCAAAAGTTGAGACATTTGACTAATATCACTATACATTGTCTTAGAATTAGTTTGGGACGCGGGTAGTAATGCATATCTTTATAGTGGGATGTTTTAAGCCAGAAATGTCAAAGCGTGTGTTTTGTAAATTAAAAATTGCACTGCTACACCATCTTGTCCCAGAAGACATGGAGTGAGAGGATGGGTGAAGAGTTGCTATAGAGACTTTCTCTCTAGAGATGGAGTAGTGCTCTTTAAGTAGGGTTAGAATCAGGAGAGGATGAGTGTGAATGTGTGAGCGAGGGATTTTGAATGGTTTCGGAGTGTCTCAGAGACCAGATGATGGTCCAATCAGGCATGTGTGTTTGTGTGACAAGCTGTTGTATTTCAGCTTTGCTTTACTGTGGTGATCAGGGTAGTGGAGTAACACTGTGTTTTACAATCATATTTCTCATAGCCTCAGGGAACGAGTGAAACTAGTGTGTGTGCAATAGGATACATGCGTTTGTGTAACTAAAAACAATAGCAGATAAAGAACGATGAGGTGTCTGAGCATGTAGAGAGTATAACATCATTACCTTTTACTTTCCCTCTCCTCCGCAGACGCAGAACATGCATTCGCGGCCATGTATGGATATGAGAAAGCAGAAATGAGACATAAAAAAACCCTAGATGATAGAGAAGCATGTGCTGAATTCTATTCAGCTTGGCTGTGGTGAATCCATCCCTGCCAAGTCATTTTGTTATAAGTAGCCAGCGTCATCTTCTCATGTTTTCCTTTTGCTCCTTCATTCCAAATGGTTTCATTTTGAAGGATGTCTCTATATGGAGATTCACACGGTAGTAGACTGTAAAAGAAAAAACAGGTCTGTATTTGATCTTTCTGGCTCTGTGGTGTGATGATCTGACAGGATTCAATGGAAATTTCAGAACAGACAAAGTCTTTTCATGCACATTTGTTTCTTTGCTTCAGACTGTTCTTCAGAAGTGCCCTCCACCCCCATCCATTTTTCTTGGCATGTAACATGACAGCTAATTTCTTTGGCACTCATTGGACACGTCGGAATTTAGGAGCTGTTTTTTTCACTCTTTCTTCTGCTCATGTCTGGATAGATCGCAAATACATAGAAATATACACCTACTGTATTCACTGGATGTAGATCAAGTCTTAGTGGCCAGTTATACAGAACATGTTTGTTTATGCGCTTTAAAATGCAAGAATCTAAGCCATCAGTGAATGCCAAAACATACTAAAATCCCTTGGAATTAAAGGGATAGTCCATTTGCGTTGTGTCTGTCTGCTTTTTCGTGTTTAGAAAAAGCATCTTAAAGGGATAGTTCAACCAAAAATAAAAATTACCTCATGATTTCCTCACCCTCAAGCCATCCTATGTTTATATGACTTTCTTCTTTTAGACAAATACAATTGGAGTTATATTTAAAAATGTCCTGGATTGTGAAAGCTTTATAATGACAGTGAATGGCTGTTGAGATTTTGAAGCCCAAAAAGTGCATCTATCCATCATAAAAAGTACTCTGCACGGCTCCAGCAGGTTGATAAAGGCCTTCTGAAGTGAATCAATGCGTTTGTGTAAGTAAAGTATCCATATTTAAAACTTTATAAACTGTAATCTCTAATTTATGATAACTGTCGTACGCATGTTCACAAAAGAATGGCGTTCCAGTGGGTGACGTAGGACGTAGGCGTAGCATAAGCTCTGGTGAGAATATGCTAGTCTCACAAGTACTGTTTAATACTTAAGCAAAGGAAAACCAATCACCTCTTGGCTTATATTGAAATCCTCCAACATTTTTCTTTACAAATCCTCATTTTGTACTTCTGATTTTAAGACCGATGTTATGCTCTCTTTCCACATTTGTCACTGCGTTCACCTACGCCCTACATCATCTGCTTGAATGCCACTGTCTCTTGAATGCGTGTATGACAGTTAGCTGAAGCTAGATATTGCGGTTCATAAAGTTATAAATTTGAATGTTTACAAACGCATCGATTCACTTCAGAAGGCCTTTATTCACCCCTGGAGCCACGTGGAGTACTTTTTTATGATGGATGAATGCACTTTACTAAACTATTGAATCTCAACAGCCATTCACTGCCATTATAAAGCTTGGAAGAGCCATGACATTTTTAATATTAGTCTGATTGTTTTTGTCTGAAAGAAGAAATTTGTATACACCTAGGATGGCTTGAAGGTGAGGAAATCATAGGGTAATTTTCATTTTTGGGCGAACTATCCCTTTAAAGTTTAAACTTTTAAAATGTGTCTCACGACCTTTTGTTCTTTTTGGCGCTGTCACACATTTTTAAAACTCCTTTTGTGTGAACGGCCCCACCTTAGCTACTGCATAGCAAAAGCATGATATTGTGACCTTTTTATAAGTTTGTTATAGAGTGATCAAGACGGTATTGTCACGAATCTGGTCCTGATTGTCAGTCCGCTCACCACCAGAGGTTGCCTTGCTATTTCACATTACACAGACTGTTGCACCACACCATGGACTACATTTCCCATGCTCCACCTCACTGATACGCACACAGGTGTATCCAGTCAGGCTTACTATAAATACAAGGCCCTTCCCACTATTCAGGGCGGAATATTGTATTGCGTTTAGCACTCACCTAGTGTTAGCAACTATACGGAGCTACTTCGTTTATCCTGAGTCTAGTTCAGTCGTGTTTCAAGTCTGTTTAATTTAGTCTTGTATTCTAGTCTGGTTATGTCGTCTTGTCTGTTTCGCTGCCTGCCCTGGAACTCTTGCATGTTTATCGGATTACCCTTTTGCCTAGCCCCCTGGATTACATTCGCCATTGATCGACCCTCGCCTGTTTGTGGATTACTCTTGTGTCTTGCCCTCTGTATACCTGTTTTTGCCGGTGGTCGACCCTGCCTGTTATATGACCATGTCTGTCTCAGTACAATAAAGCTTAGCAAATGGATCCGCCCGGTCCTCGCCTAGTAACTGCTGCAGAGGGACATTTCAACATTTTTTAAAAAATGGGATGACCTATGAATTCTGATTTTCATCACAAGCCCTCAAACTCTTGAAGAATGTGTGTGTTTGAGAGAACTGAATCTCTGGCAAACAGAGACCACCACAGGGAGATATTACACTCTGATCCTTCATCTTTCTGTAAACACACACCTTTGTTTTTTCTGTCATGATGGGGACTTTCCACTGACTTCTATATTGTTTTTATAGTAAGCTAATGATATTTTTATGCATAGCCCTCTTTTGACACCAACAAACACCCCCTCATGTGCTGTGCTGAACATAGTGGTCCTCCTAGGCAGGAGAAAGAAATCTGTAGTTGCGTTAATGGTCAAACGTGAAGAAAGACATAATCATGCACAGTATACTCATATTTGTATGTGACAGATCTAGTCTTTCAACTTTCTTTGAACAGATCTGATGCTTCTCTGCACTTCTCTGTGTTTAGACAGCAGCTGGAGATCTGAGGAGCAGACGCGGCTAGAAAAGGTGGAAAAGAGGACAATGTGTCAGCCTCAGGACCTGGATTAACATGAGCTTGAAAACAGCATTCATCCTCATGTGCTGACATTTCTGGTTAAAATAGAGTAAATGTACACCAAAGCATGGTAAAAATGTCTATCTGACAACATTTATAGTACGTGACATGATGTATCTAATATGTTTAATGAAGCGTGTGACATTTAATAATTATCTGAAGTGTCCTGCGTGATTGTGATCTGATTTCTTTTGAGTGATTGAGGTGCCCGTATCAAATCAGCCCTACAGATATTATAGATGGATATTACACACGTTAAAAGAGAAGTCCACTTCCAAAAATAAAGATTTACATATAATGTACTCACTCCCTTGTCATCCAAGATGTTCATGTCTTTCTTTCTTCAGTCATAAAGCCAAATAATGTTTTTTGAGGAAAACATTTCAGCATTTTTCTCCATATAATGAACTGCTATGGTGCCCTGATTTTGAACTTCCAAAATGCAGTTTAAATGCGGCTTCAAACGATCCCAAATGCGGTTGTAAACAACATCAGCCAAGAAAGAAGGGTCTTATCTAGTGAAACGATTGGTTGTTTTCGTTAAAAAAATACAATTTAAATACTTTTTAATCTCAAATGCTCGTCTTGTCTTGTTCTCCCTGAACTCTGTGTATTCTGCCTCAAGACAGTTAGGGTATGTCGAAAAACTCCCTCAACTTCATCATTTCAAAAATCATTTCAAAATCATCCTACATCGCTGCAGAAGTACCGACCCAGTCTTTGTAAAGTGAACATGCAAAGAAGATCAAACACCCTTAACAAAAAAGGTAAAACGGTGATATAGGACGATTTTGAAGTTGAGAGAGAACATGAGGTTTTCGACATACCCTAACTGTCATGAACCGGAAAAATTGTTTCGCTAGATAAGACCCTTCTTTCTCGGCTGGGATTGTTTACAACCGCATTTGGGATCATTTGAAGCTGCATTTAAACTGCATTTTGTAAGTTCAAAGTTGGGGTAAAGACATGAACATCTTGGATGACAAGGGGTTGAGTACATTACATGTGAATCTTTGTTTTGGAAGTGGACTTCTCGTTTAAACTCTTATGATGTCTACCCCATTCCTCTTGATAGATTCTCCAAGAGCTTTATTTCCTAGAGATACAGATGTGATTGTCTGTGCAAATGGAGACGGGACAGAGATTAAAGTGATAGCAATAAATGTAAAGAGCATGAGAGAGAACATTCATTAGAGTTATTAAATCTTCCAGAGCGACTTTTGTTTGTTCAGAGTAATAAAATAATCAGCCCATGCTTCCTCTGACGCAGCAGTCCAGTGGAAAAAGAAGCTACAGAGTAACACAAATTGTTTCATAACGGATGTTCACATAGCCTAGTAAAGACAGTCGGCTCAAACCTAAGCCAATGCAAAGTGGCAAAAGCATGAGTCGACTCAGTTTCGTTCAGGGCCTCTAATGGAAAAGCATTCACTATTTACTCTGTATGATTATTTTGTCTAGAAGATTAAGGTTTTGTAACAGCTTCTATGACCTGCATTTTCACACACACACTCTCTTGTCTGCAGTAATGGCAGTATTCACTCTAAAAGCAGGATTCACTCAGTATTTCCATGTTGCCCGACTGGAAATTCTACAGGACTGGAAAAGTCTCCGTCGTTGGCATTCCCTTGACGAATTGTTTTACAGAGTGTTAATGTTCAGCCAGCACTCTTTTAAAAAATACAACCACTTTCGTACTAAATGCTTTTATAGCTTTATGATTTGTGTTGTCGGTCAGACAAAGACAAAGGGACTCTTATAGCCGCTGAGCTTGTGCAAGATGTCAGCTGCATTTATTTGATCCAAACTACAGCAAAAACAGTAACATTTTGAAATATTTTTTACTATTTAAAATGTTTTCTATTTGAATATATTTTAAAATGTAATTTATTCCTGTGATTTCAAAGCTGAATTTTTAGCATCATTACTCCAGTCACATGATCCTTCAGACATTATTCTAATATTCTGAATTGCTGTTCAATTTTTTTATTATTATTATTATTGTTGAAAACAGCTGAGTAGAATTTTACAGGTTTCTTTGATTAATAGAAAGTTCAGAAGAACAACAGTTGTCTGAAATAGAATTCTTTAAGCATCCTTACTAAATAAATAAATTAATTTATATTATTTATCCACCCCCTTTCTGGTCCAAATGTACTCAGCTGTTTTAATAATTATAAAAATTGTTTCTTGAACAGCAAATCAGCATATTAGAATGATTTCTGAAGGATCATATGACACTGAAGACTGGAGTAATGATGCTTTACTCCAATAGCTTTGATTCACAGGAATAAATTACATTTTAAAATATATTTAAATAAAAAACAGTTATTTAAAATAGTAAAAAATATTTCAAAATTTGACTGTTTTTGCAGTACTATGGATCAAATAAATGCAGGCTTGGTGAGCAGAAGAGACTTATTATAAAACATTAAAACGCTTACTGTTCAAAAACTTTCGACTGGTAGTGTACAACATTAAATGCTCAGAGTACTTTAATGTTTATGTATGTACTAGGGGTGCATTATGATTAACAATATTGATTTGACAATATGATTTTCTCACAGAGTTACATTCATAGAAACTCCTACCCCTAATTGTATTGGGTTTGTTTAACATGAATTTTTACATAATCCTGTTTGTTTCGATTTTTTTATCAGCTCAGGGTGCATCATTACATCACTAGTACATAGCTAGTCAGCTAGTTTTTTACTATCGATTGATTGAAAATTTATTTTTGCTTTCTGTTAAAATTCAAAAACAAAACATTTTTTATCAAAAAGTACAAATTTATTGTAAGATTTGGCAGCTATTTGGCAAGGAATTTGTGTTTTGGCTTAATGAATTTACCATATCGCACAAATACATATTGTAGTGCAGAGAAACTGTATTTTCTACATGCAAAACACAAAACGTTCTGCTATTTTAGATCTATAAAAATGATCATTTTGTATGATTGTTTTCCTTATGGAGACCAAAAACGTCTAGGACAAGGATTTTGGATATTGCCATCTTTGTTGGGACATTTTGTCCCGATAACGTAGTGTATAGACAATGTGAACCACATACACACACGCACATCTGACGTGATGAATCCTTTTACTTATGTTTGTGGTTCAATTTTAATGCAGCCAATGTATTTATGAATTGATTTAGCATTTGGTACTTGGATTTAGCACTGAAACCCAAACTGCAGGAAGTGTGTAAGAAAAAGAGGCTGATTGATGGGAAGCTTTTCAGTTTCTGTGGATTTGCTTCAGGCAGTGAACTTTCTTCACAAGAAAGAATGAGTGTGTGGGTGGACATGTAGCTGCTTTCTCCCCACTTACATGTTCTTCATACTTTAGTGCTGAGTTCCTTTCTCTCTCATACACACACACATTTTTTCACAAGCGCATAAACACCCTTCAGGATCTATGTCAGACACTTGTCCCAGTTCACATTTGATACCGATATGGCTAAATAAGCTGACACTGCGTTTCCTCTGCTGTAGGGAGTTCATTTTATCCCCTTAAACTAACCAACTCCAAAGTTCTGACCTAGGCCCTCCGGCAGCTCCAAAGACGCCTTTATTATTTCACCTGCAAGCAATGAGAGCCTAACTACACACAGTATCAGCAGGAAGATCATTTTGCCATCCCCCCTTTTGGTTTTCCTCTCATATCACATGGTATCTTAAAGTCAGCTGCCTAGAAATTAGTAAAAAATCCTTGTTTTCTTTTTTATTAATCTCCTTCTAACTCTTTTCATTTATGAATCTTCATCTTTTTTAAGTTTTTCAGTGGAGTGTCTGTTTAAAAGACTCTACTTAGGTACACATTTTGCTCTTGCAAAAAAGAGAGAAAAACTTTTTTTTAGCTTCACTAATAATTTTAATTTTGCCTATAAGCCTATCCAGTACAAGAGCCAAATCCTGCCTACATCCCTGCACTCCAGAGTAAAAACTCTCTTTATAAACGCTACATGACACTCTCTGTTCACTCCTCTTCAAATTTTCGTCCCAGAATTCCATTCTTCTGCACTTTTGCATGGTGGGCAGAGAAAATCGCCAAAGCTCATTGTATGGCTGTCAGCAAGTATTGGAGCATATGTGCATGTGTGTGTGTGAGTTGCTCATGGCAGATAACAGCTTGCTCTCCCATCCTGATATACTGGCCACAGATTGAACGCACTACTGCGGAAGATAAATGTCAAATCAGACAGGCAGTGTAACTATTACAAAGTACCCTGTAGATGAAAGTTGTTTTATATGGGTCACGCATTGACTCCATTCACGTTTTATAAGGCATGAATGATGCCATACGACCCATAAAGATGTTTAATTGCAGACAGTCATTTCTGCACATATTTTATTGGTTAGTGTATGTTGCACATTCCAGAAATTATGCAAACTCATAATGTGATGTTTATGATTTCAGCCACAGAGCAGAGTCTGACTCAGCACACACTATGTGTGTAACTGACTGTTATTTTTTTGTACACAATGCAGTACACAAATATTGCTCAGTATAATTTTTTTTGTTATTGTTCACGTCAGTTCATGGTCATTTTAAGGAGATAGATCACTTAAAATTTGCATTCTGTCATTGTTTCTTCATCCTTATGCCCCCTATGCTGCAGCTCTCATATCCCATTTGCATTTCTACATAATCAGACTTGTGTTGTGAATGTGATTTGTCACATAATATTATTGTCAAACTTGACATTTTGCACAAATTCATTGTATTTGAATAGATGTGTGCAGTGGAATATGAGATTTTAAATGATTAAGATTGAGATGATTATGATTTTATGAAATGATTAAGATTTTATACAATATATTATTGGTACAAATGGTACAAACCACTTTGGAGCTTGACAGCCCAAATCCTCATTTGCTATTATTATGTGGAAAAGGCTGGTCAGTGCATTTTTTCAAAATATCTCCTATTGTGTTCCACAGAAGAAAAAAGGATGGAACTCTTGATTCATAAAACTTCACTGCATTTTGGTTTATAAAACGAAATTAATCTAAAATTAAATGCCAGATCTTCACTTGTTTTCAAGAAACCTTCATTGTCTCTATTGCTAACACTGGTAGACACAACTGATCTGGAATATGATGACATTAAATTTGCAGTAATCTAGCTTTGTGTTTAAGTCATGCACTCATGCAGCTTAGTATTTTGGGTTGCTTTCTCATCAGAAAGCACAAAAAAGATAAAGCTGCCATGTCTGCTTTGAATTAACAGTCCCATCTGTTGTCCATTATCCAGTGCTAGAGCACAAGAGAGAAAATGTACCAGATCTACAAGGAATCCCAAACGTATTCGACTGTAATCTGCAGCAGGAACTAATACGCATGTTTGTGTGTCCCCCTCCAGAGGTGACCCAGCAGTGTGAAATCTCAGAGGTGCGGTGATGGATCGACCCTTTCAGGCCTTGCCAGCCCCTGTGAGCCACTGGAAACCCTTTGTCGGTGTCAAGAGGCCACTGTGTGATCTCAAGGGCCAAACAGCATGAGGTGGTGTCATACTCTCACCTACTTACACACAGCAAAACATTATGAACGAAATTAATCTGTAGCCAGTGTTAAGGCTGAAAATACCCCACAGATCATATATTATATCATTTTGAAAATGCCTATTATGAGTGGAGGCAGAAACATGCTGTTTTCACGCATGTCTCTTTAAATGCAAATGAGCTGCTGCTCCCCAGCCCCTTTTCCAGAATAAGGTTGTGCATTTACAGCTCCTAGCTCAGATATTCTGCCAAAAACATCTGTTTGGTTTTGATTATTATGTCTATTATGCTGAAATCATGCGTTTTGAAGCCATATTGGTTTAAACTGATATAGGGTTTTCTGAGCACACATCCGAAGCACGTGCACACGCGCATGTGAGTACTAAACTGATGTGCTCTTTCATGTCTTATTGCGCGTAAACTGTCAAATACACACAAGTTTATGTTAAAAACACATAAGTTACAAAAAAACAGTTGGTTATGTCTGTGAAGGTAAACAGCTGGTAAAGAAATCGCATGTTTACATTAGATCTGTGTGGTAGCAGTGTAATATACAGTAAATAAATCAATAAATCCACTTCTCTTTTGTCTTCTCTGAGGTTGGGACTCTAAATAGTGTTCTGTGCAGCCAACAACAGAACAGTTAACATGCTTTGCTAGAAATTTTGTCATGGTGTTAGAACTTGTACACCGTTGTTGCTTGTGAAAACAAAATGGTGGCACCGTGGGTAGAAACGTGTAGTTTAAGAGTGGTAATATTATAATAAGATCCTCTTCCTATGTCACGTTAGGAGCGAAATCTGAAGTTTTTTTTTTCACAAGCTTGCAGGGAAAGGCTTACCAAAACAAAGTTACTAGGTTGTTCTTTTTCACATATCCCCTTTAAGTGATTCTCCATGAAGTCAAATATCACAATATTGAGCATTAATTTTATACTTCTAGAGTTCACATATTTTTGCATGTTTATGATTTTTTTCTTGTTTGTTTATACTCTTCTGTAAATACTGTTGAATAACCTATAATTTGTTTGTTGAGGTTGCACTCTGTGCTTCCTTGTGTTTATTTCAAAAGGACATTCAGCTGGAGTTATTTACAGAATCTTCAATCCAACAACTTTTCTGTCTTCAACACACACACACACAAATGAACACAGTTATATAGTTGAAGTCAAAAGTTTACGTACAACTTGCAGAATCTGCTAAATGTTCATTATTTTACGAAAATAGGAGGAATTGTACAAAATGCATGTTATTTTATATTTAGTACTAACCTGAATAAGATCATGGGTCCCTTGTTTGTCCTGAACTCATATGCAACTATTACAGAAGGTTCAAATGCCTCACTGATGCTCCAGAAGGAAACACAACGCATTAAGATTAGGGTAAACTTATTTTAAACTTATTTTGTCTTCTGGGAAACATGTAAGTATCTTCTGTAGCTTCTGAGGGGCAGTACTAAATGAACAAAATATGATATTTAGGCAAAATAAGAAAAATGTACACATCTTCATTCTGTTCAAAAGCTTACATGTTTCCTTCTGAAGCAACAGTAAGTGTTTGAACCATCTGTAATAGCTGCATATGAGTCCCTCAGTTGTCCTCAGTGTGAAAAGATGGATCTCAAAATCATACAGTCATTGTTGGAAAGGATTCAAATACACAAAAATGCTGAAAAACCAAAGGATTCGTAGGATCTGAAGGATTTTTCTGAAGAACAGCGGGCCGTTTAACTGTTCAGGACAAACAAGGGACTCATGAACAACTATCACTAAACAAAAAAATAAAACTGTGGATCATTCAGGTAACAGCACAGTATTAAGATTCAAGGGTATGTAAACTTTTGAACAGGGTCGTTTTTATAAATTTAACTATTATTTTCTTCTGTGAACTATATGTAAACGTCTTTATGCGAAATATCATATTCAGGTCAGTACTAAATAAAAAATAACACGCATTTTGTATGATCCCTCTTATTTTGGTAAAATAACATTTTGCAGATTCTGCAAGGTGTATGTAAATTTTTGATTTCAACTGTATGTAATACCGACCTGATCAACAGATGTTAACCGTACTGTCAAACGGTCTCATTAAGGACACTGAATCTCATTGTTGAGCATTGATTTCCTCATAATGATGCACATAGGGTTCAGAAGAAACTGCACAGAGCATTAATTAGCCATAATGAGGCGCATTAACATTCTATAGTTTCTTTTGTGATGTCATTGTCTCTTTTAGTCTGAGGCTCCAAAGCTTCCATTGTGTGACATCACCGTTCTCTTCTTTCTTTGTCTTCACCCACGGCTGTGCCCATGTGTCCGTGCCAGTGCATGAGGGAGTGATTCACTTACAGTAAGCGTGCTTATCTCACTGCCAGCGAACACACTCACATTACCACTGGGACACACACAGGAAGAGAGAGAAAGTAAAGTCGATACACAGACAAACTGCAGACTCACTCCACGCCAAATCTGGCTTTGTGAAGATGTCATTGATTGTATTGTGGAAGAAGATTATATTTTTAAGCTACAATGCCTGTTTTATTAAAGAAAGCAGTTTTACTACATCACAGAGGAGCTTCTTAAACATCTTATCTGTTACAAGATGGTGTTGGCAGCTCCTGAGCTTTCAGAGCAGTGGCCTGAGAGGTTTAATGTTGCCTAACACATGTCCTGAAGTGTTGGCAGCCCATAAAAAGCAGGATGTGATCTACAGAGTTCTTGAGTCTCTGTCTGACACATGGCAAAGGTGTCTAATTGGCTGTCTTTCCAAGAGCTCTTGGCACTGTGACACTGCAGTCACAATGTACCAGACACCACCTGAAAATAACCAGACACCACCTGATCTAAATATTCCTTTACAGTTTAATAGTAATGACTTTATGAATTTCTTCACTGATAAAATAGATAACATCAGAAATACAATAACCAATGTAGATTATACTGCATCTAATATGTCAACTTCTTTCGCCGCACCCCAAGAAAAACTGCAGTACTTTACCGCTATAGGACAGGAAGAGTTAAATAAACTCATCACTGTGCCTAAACCAACAACATGCCTATTAGATCCCGTACCCACTAAATTACTAAAAGAATTGTTACCTGTGGCAGAAGAACCGCTTCTCAATATTATCAACTCATCGTTATCTTTAGGTCACGTCCCTAAACCATTGAAGCTGGCGGTTATTAAGCCTCTTATTAAGAAACCACAACTAGACCCTAGTGAACTGGCAAATTACAGACCCATTTCTAATCTTCCATTTATGTCTAAAATTTTAGAGAAAGTTATATCTGTTCAACTGTGCTCATTCTTGCAAAAAAATGATATCTATGAAGAATTTCAGTCAGGCTTCAGGCCCCATTACAGCACAGAAACTGCACTTGTTAAAATCACTAATGACTTGCTTCTTGCGTCAGACCAAGGCTGCATCTCACTGCTAGTTTTACTTGATCTTAGTGCTGCGTTCGACACTATAGATCATGACATACTAATAGATCGACTACAAAATTATGCAGGTATCCAAGGGCAGGCTTTAAAATGGTTTAGATCCTACCTGTCTGATCGCTACCACTTTGTTTATTTGAATGGGGAGTCATCTCAGTTATCACCAGTAAAGTATGGAGTGCCACAAGGATCTGTTCTAGGTCCTCTACTATTTTCAATATACATGCTGCCCCTTGGTAATATTATTAGAAAACACGGGATTAGTTTCCATTGTTATGCTGATGATACTCAACTATATATCTCAACAAGACCAGATGAAACTCCTGAATTATCAAAGTTAACAGAGTGCGTTAAAAATGTAAAAGATTGGATGACCAACAATTTTCTGCTATTAAATTCAGATAAGACAGAGATATTACTTATTGGACCTAAAAACAATACACAGAATCTTTTGACTTACAATTTACAACTAGACGGATGTACTGTTACTTCCACTACAGTCAAAAGCCTGGGTGTTATATTAGACAGCAACTTGTCTTTTGAAAATCATATTTCTCATGTTACAAAAACAGCATTCTTCCATCTTAGAAACATTGCCAAGCTGCGAAACATGTTACCTGTTTCTGATGCAGAAAAGCTAGTTCATGCATTCATGAGCTCTAGACTGGACTATTGTAATGCACTATTAGGTGGTTGTCCTGCATCTTCAATAAACAAGCTACAGATAGTCCAAAATGCAGCTGCTAGAGTCCTTACCAGGTCAAGAAAATATGATCATATTACCCCAATTTTAAAGTCTCTGCACTGGCTACCTATTAGGTTCCGCATCAGCTACAAAATAGCACTTCTTACCTATAAGGCACTTAACGGTTTAGCTCCTGCGTACCTAACTAGTCTTCTACCACGCTACAATCCATCACGCTCCCTAAGGTCACAAAACTCTGGACTGTTGGTAGTACCTAGGATAGCAAAGTCCACTAAAGGAGGTAGAGCTTTTTCACATTTGGCACCCAAACTCTGGAACAGCCTTCCTGATAACGTTCGGGTTCAGACACACTCTCTCTGTTTAAATCTAGATTAAAGACACATCTTTTTAGCCAAGCATTCAAATAATGCATCTCATAAACTTTTTCTGCAGCTATATCTGATCAAATGTTCATTATCAATCTTTAAGCTCTGGTTAACAAATCTTTCTTTTCTTAGTTTGAACAGCAGCTACGCTAATTATGTTCCTATTTGTTCTCTGTTCCTGCCATGGGATTGACATCCCATGGTAACTAGGAATTCACAAGCTCCAGTCTTGATCCAGAACACTTAAGAAAAGATGATGCCAACCCCTCAGAGGACTTCAGATGATACCAACCCTGAAAACATACAGCACTACCGAATTCTGCTACTAATTTATAGTGTTCTTTGTCTGTTTGATTACATCATTACTTGATCTTTACCATACATCTCTGCCATATGTACATGAAGCTACTACTACATATATTGTAAAAATGTCAATTTGGTGTAAAGCTGCTTTGCAACGATATGTATCGTGAAAAGCGCTATACAAATAAATTTGAATTGAATTGAATTGAACAATGTTACAAATCTCTGTAGATGCTGTGACGGCCTTCGAGTAGAGATCACACCCTCCTCTATCCCGCGTGCCCACATCTTCACATCTTCCGATACACGCGCACACACCCGCTCACCAGGGAGGAAACTCGTCTCATGCACTCAAAAGATAAGGATCGAGATGTTGGTGAACCGGCAAAAAGAATCTGTGTGAGCCCCTCCCTCCAAATACTCACAGACATATGTGTCTTTCCAAGAATGCTGGCTGCTTCAAAGCATTTTTTGACACGTGGTCTGTCTCTTTGTAATATTAGGGACTGACGTGCAGGCATCAAACGGCTTCTGATAAACAAAGAAATTCAAAGAATATATAGAAGGCAAAAACAGAACATTAATAAAAAAAAAATTAAATTTAACATTTAAATTTAAATAATAATATTTAAAAAAATTTAATCTGGTTACAAAATGGCCCATGTGTTTCTCTTCAGACTTTTCAGACAGAAAAATACTTGCACAAACACTCTCTTCATGTTTCTCTCACTTAATTTTTCCAGTTTTTTTCAAAGCACATAATTGTTTTAGTTTAATTAAAAAATAAATAAAATTAATATTACATTTAATTAAATTACAAACATACTGGTTTAAAATATCTCTTTCACAAACAGTTTTTGATTGATCTAGTATTTTTACTTATTCACAGTTAACTGAATTGCCTCAGCCTTTCAGATATTTGCAATTTATGAGTCACAACACTCATATTTTATATTCATATTTTATTGTTTTTATACCTGAACACATATTAGAAGGTATACTTATGTTTCTACTCAACTCAGTATGCTTGCTCACACGGGCGGGTTAAACATCTCTGAAAGATGTCTCAATCGACCAATAGGAGCGTTCACTGGTAACAAAAGCGTTAAGAAGTCTCATGAATATGCAAATATTTGCGGCCCGCCAGCCAATGAGAGACGCTTGGGGGCGTTTCTCGGCGGCTCCGCACAGATGTTTGACTGAATGTGGGATTGGGGAGGAAAATGATGGAGTCTTGATGCGTTGAGTTTGTGTGTGGATACGAAAACAGCGCTGGACTCTCCTCCCTTTGACCGGGAAAACGACCACTGTTTGTCGGCTTCAAGCTCCTCAGTTTGTCTGTTGCCGGTATACGTTTTGAGTATCCAAGGAATTACGGTTTCGCTGCCGCTCTTTGCCCTGGGATAGCCTGCCTGGCTAAGGTTAGCCTAGGCTGCTAGCGGAGCTCTATGGGAATATCCAGCCAGAGCGGCTCTTTAGCTCGCTAGCGGGCTGAATGCAGCCACGCGCCTCCCGCCGCATCGGGCGCTTTCAGCCGCTACTGCTGCTACGTTATTCACACGGTGAGTGCAGGAATGCGACCAGGACCAGGATGTTTGTCAACAATATCTGTGAAAGGGTATCACTGTAATTGCAGGGGTTTCGTTAACGATTATTGTGATAATCTCTTAGGCTGTTGCTAGAAAGGTATTTATAATAACATTGGATCTTTAAGTCTCTGAAGTCAGTTAGACAGCACTGACAGTTCATCAGTTTGTAGTATGTGCATGAGGATGTGAGTTGTTTAAAAAAGCCTTGGATGAATTTCACTCTATCATCTTTTGAATATTTTAACAGCAACAGTTGCGAGCATAATTAAAAGAAATGGATGAGTTATTTTAGACAGTCCAGGACAACTTTTGAACCTTCAGGTTTGTAAACTTTGACAGCATCGACCAAAGAAATACTTGAAACAAACTGAATGTCAGCCTTCTTGATATTTATTCAATAACACACGAGAGAAGTGCTGTTATACTGAATATTGGCACAACTGTCAATATAATGAAGGATAAATGGTGTAACATAGTCCTGTTTAGCCCTGACTACATTCACTGTCTCAAGTGACATGTTTTTGAAACATTTTTAGGGCTTTCAAACGATTAATCGCGATTAGCCGCATACAAAATAAAAGTTTGAGTTTGCCTGATATATGTGTGTGTACTGTGTGTAGTTATTATGTGTATATATAAATACAGACAAATTAATGTATATTTTAAGAGAAATATATTATGTACAAAATATTAGTATTTATGTATAATATAAATTATATAAAAATTATAATAAATACATATACTTATAAATATTTCTTAAATATATACATAAATGTATTTGTATTTATATATAAATAATAATTACACAGCACACAGACATATATTAGGCAAACTCAAACTTTTTTGTACGTGATTAATCACGATTAATCGTTTGACAGCCCTAATTATTATATATATATATATATATATATATATATATATATAAAACATATTTTTTTTTCATTAGTCTTGGTTTTGCAATTATTTTATCCCATAGGGATTAAAAACAGAAGTCTTTGTTAAAAAGCTGCAATTCAGCTATGAGGTGAATAACAACATTACAAACTTTGATTTGAAGTTTTCAAACTTTTGCGAGTGGCATAATCAAAACAAAAATGGGTAAATATAAATCTGAGGATTTAAATGTTTATTATGTAGAGAAACCATTCTTTCTACCATGTTTTTCTTATGTGCAAAATAAAACACAACAAGTACAGTATCAAATGTTTCCAAGTCTTCAGAATTGTTGTAACTGCTCCAGAAGATCTAATCTGATTTACCGGTATTATAAAATT
Source organism: Labeo catla (assembly GCA_012976165.1). Classification (NCBI taxonomy): domain Eukaryota; kingdom Metazoa; phylum Chordata; class Actinopteri; order Cypriniformes; family Cyprinidae; genus Labeo; species Labeo catla. The sequence goes on from VONZ01000245.1 coordinate 808,897, forward strand.
TGGTTGCACGGATAAACAAAGTCAGCCAAATCTCAGTTTCCTGATACCATCTCTTTCCATTGCCTTGCACAGATAACTGATAGAAAGTTTTCTTTTACTGGTATGAATCATTGCTTAAATTAAGGCTAGTTTTGGCAAAATGATTGAGCTGAAACACACATATTTAATGCAGAAATGTAAAAATCAAAGATTGACTGATGAGCAAATGGATATCTTTTTCTACAACAATGTTTATCACTCAGATCTGACCACCTCCCTTTTTGTTTCTGTAGGTTTACTGACACATGGAAATGAGGAATATTGGATTACCATGCCCTGCTTGCGTTTATTTTGAGGGATTTGTTGTATGGAGTGAGCTCTGTGAGAGCTGTCAGTCACCCCGGTGGATTTAACATGTCGTGCCGTCATGCTGATCCTCGATCATCCACACTAATGTTTTGATGGCAAGGGATCTACATGTTTTTTCGTTCCCTCTACCTGATTTTAAACCCCTTAAACATCGATGAATGCACAAAAGCCGATTTTGGACGGATACTTTTGAGAACTTTTCCAAGGAAAGGATTTGCGAAAGGGTGGCGTCAGAACGCAACAGTATATTAAACAAACTGTCAGCTATTTAAAGAGGAAAAAACCATGGCTTCGGTGTGGAAGAGACTGCAGCGTGTTGGGAAACATGCTTCCAAATTCCAGTTCGTCGCCTCCTACCAGGAACTCATGGTGGAATGCACAAAGAAATGGTGAGTTGTCACTGCTTGCATGTCTCGCGCGTGCCGCTACTCATTTCCAGCCCAGTTTGTGTGTGCGTGTGTGTGTGTGAGCACCGGCTTCTGGAATGCTGAGTTGGCCCGTGACGTATCTAACGGCGATGATTTATCCGTTCCCCAGGGCGTCCCTGTGTGTAGGGAGAGGCTGGCAATTTGCAGCTATACTTTTCCACATCATTTTGTTTATTTTCTTTTCTCTCTATTTAGGAATTGGAATTACGATGAGTTGTATGAGACTAACTGCAATGAAGCCTAAATTTTCCTTCCCCAATTTTAGCAGATAGGATGTAACTCAAATTAGATGTAGCTAGGGTTATTTTTTTTTATTTTTTATTTTTTTGCATTTTACATACATACACTTTTTTTTTTGTCCCTGTATTTAGAGCATAATCATTTACATTAGTGCTGTCAAATCAATTAATTGCATCCAAAATAAAAGTTTGTGCTTATGTAATATATGTGTGTGTACTGTGTATATTTACATGCATATATAGATACACACACATACATGTTTACGTTCAAGAAATAAATTAAAATGTTTAAGTTTGACAGCACTACTTTACGTGCATGTTTTTTGCTGCATAAGGTACATATTTTTTCAATTACTAAAAAAATATTAAATAAATGGCAATAAAATGGTTCTCCAGCTATTGAAATATTCTGGTATGCTTGTAGTCAACATAAACAAGAGTAAAAAGACTGGAGATGAACACCCTTGCCAATTATTTAAAATTTTTTAGTACATTTTGCACAGTAATTTAATAAACTTATTGTTCTAGACAGCAGAACTTAATGTAAAGTTGGTTAATGAGGTGCTTCCACCTCAAAAGTTTTATGTTCACATCTTTTTTGTGGGAAAAACAGTGAAAAGTCTGTGGATGCCTTTTTTTAAAGATCTGTTTTCTAAATTTGTGTAGTTGATCTTACTGTGAGCAATTCATCTGTTTCATTCTTTTGTTTTTTTCTTTCCTTCTTTTTAAATTTAAGTTTATTTTGATTGTTTAAATCAAAATGTCACAACTCGTTCTTCCAGTGAAACAACAGACTTTTCTCTGGTGCCACATTTCTCCAATCATGTTGTCCACAAAAAACCTTTTGTATACTTGACTGCAAGCTGGCATTCAGAACTGCCTCCATCCAAAAAACATCCAGTAGAACCTCCCTACCTTTTTTCCTTTTCAATAATCCTTTTCATTCTGATGCACATCAGAATCCAAAGAAAATATCTGTGGCTACTTCAGACTTTTACAAATTTTACATTTGTCCCAGTCTTGAATATTTGGATGCATCCTTGCTGCAAAGTATTTTCAGAGTGGAATGCTGCTCAGAGGTTAAGGTCAGGTTATGGATTATGCTGTAGTAGGGGTCAAGTACCCAGCAATTTTTCAAGTTTTCTTCAACAATGCTGCCTTAGGAGTGTTTAGAGTTTCTAGTAGCTTTCCAAAATGAGAGTTTAGTTCTGCAGTCATGGCAATTGGCAACACGTTCAGTTCTCCACAAGGAAAACATAACTCATATTTACTCAGCTCGAGTCTGAGGACTTCAGGTGCAGCAGGATTGTTTCTGGGCCCTGGAGGCATGTATCTAATTGAGTGTTTTACTCTCGGGTTTGACAAACACACACACCTGAGGTGTTTCAGATGTGAATGTTTCAGGTAATGGTATGGAAGAAATACACTAATGTTGGTTGCTAAAGGGCACTGCTGTGAACTAAATGCCTTTCTGTTGAAAAAACAATATTTCTTAATCGGGTTTTAAGACCAGAAAGCATTCCTTCTCTCTCCTTGTATGTGTGTTTTGGATGCACTGTTGTCTGCATGGTGATGTGTGGACCAATGCAGAGTTAGAGCGGCGCTGGAGCTGATGAAAGAGCATTATTCACTTACTGACAAGAAGCTCAAAGGCGTTTATACCAGGGAGACGTTAGTGCCTCAGCTGCTTGCGTGTGTGTGACGGCTACGTGATCTCTGTGCTTTGTGCTTCGTCTGTCCAGTGTGCCATTGTTCTAATGGAAAGTTTTCCACATTCAGTCTCAAGTGGAAACAGCTCTCTAGGCTTCAGTCACAACTTCTCCACTTTTTTATGCTGAAAAACCACAAGTATTTGTTCTGGAATGCAGGGGAGAAGGAAAATGTGTTCATGGGAGGAATGAAAGGATGCATGAGTCAGCAATCAAATGAAGAATCATTTGAATAAAAAAAATAATAATTTTAGAAATTTAAAGATAGCGTAACACCTCCACTGGTTATGATCCTGTATGAATAATGTGATTGTAGTGTGAAAGATGAAAATATAGCATTGTGAATGTTTAAAGGAGAAGTTCACTTCCAGAATGAAAATTTCCTGATAATTTACTCACCCCCATGTCATCCAGGATGTTCATGTCTTTCTTTCTTCAGTTGAAAAGAAATTAAGGTCTTTGACGAAAACTTTATGGATTTTTCTCCATATAGTGAGCTTCAATGGTGGCCTATGGTTTGAAGGTCCAAAATGCAGTTTCGGTGCATCTTCAAAGGGATCTACACAGTCCCAGACGAGGAATAAGGGTCTTATCTAGTGGAACAAAACTCCATGAAATTAGTCCCAATGTTGGAAAAATGTTATCAGTTTTGTAACCGATGGGATACCCGCTGTAGAATAGGTCATTCCAGGATGACACACAAGTTTTTAATACTAGGGCAGTGTTGAGTACTTTAACACTGTTGCTGCGGGTTGTTTTTGATGTCCGTGGGTTGAACAACCCCAGTAATGTCATATTTAGCCCCTGAAATACGAATTTACCAGGGGAACCCTGACAAAAAAAAAAGTGTATGGTATGCGTTTTTTAAGGGGGACCCCCTCGAAATGCAATTGGGCTAGTTTTGAGTAGCATCTGGGCAGGTTTTGTTGTGAAAACTTGGCAACCCTGTACTAGGGGAAGATCCTCCAACATGTTATGTCTGCTGAACCCCTTTATCCATTAAGTATGTTTTATTAGATTTTTATTAGTTTTTGACTTTTAATTTTTTTTTTTTTTCATTCAGTTAATTGTTTTGAAGGGATTTTTTTTAACAGAGTAAAGCCAAATACACTTTTGGAGTTTTTAGCAAAAATTAATAGTAACACAAACACAAACAAACAAACAAATCTAGTCAAATGATTGGTCATTTTCTAAGAAAAATTCAAATTTATTTACTTTTTAACCACAAATTCTCATCTTGCACTAGCTTGGTCTCACGCATTATGTAATCATGCACGCATGAAGTAGGTGGAAGTAATGACCCAGTGTTCCCAAAGTGAACGTGCACCCTTATTTCTCAGCTGGGATTGTGTAGAGCCCTTTGAAGCTGCGTTGAAACTGCAGTTTGGACCTTCAACCTGCTGGCCACCATTGAAGTCCACTATATGGGGAAAAATCCTGTAATGTTTTCCTCAAACACCTTAATTTCATTTCGACTAAAGAAGGAAGACATGAACATCTTGGATGACATGGAGGTGAGCAAATTATCGTTCGTTCTGGAAGTGAACTTCTCCTTTAAGTGGAAAGGACTAGGTTCATGTGGGAGGTTTGGCATGGCCATCAGCTCTGATTCCTTTGGCTGAAAGATGAGTCTAGTATTTCAATCATTAACTTCCCCAGTGTTGTGTTTGTGCATGCATATGTTATTAGATCATTGATATCCGGAGACCATCCGGAGACCATCCGGTATGATTTATCTGTAGGCAGATAAGCCGAGCGCAACAGCTCCGCCGGACACATACTGCCGGAGCAGCGTCCAGTCAGGCCCCAGCCAACACCTTGGGCAGTGTTCCAGAAGCATGCTGCTAGGATACGGGACACGCCACGGCCTGCTTAGGTATCCCTGCCTGTTGATTCACTGCATTCTAGAATGTTGGCCTTTGCAGTTTTCTCATCCCTTGGCAACATCAAATGTTTATTAGTTGAATCTTTCAGTGTCTCTTGTGTAAAGTGCTGTTGTGTAATCTTGCCGATTCCCACGCCTGTATAGCATGGCCAGCGTGGTGTTTGATTACTGTATACAATTGCTGCAGTAATGTATAGAATGCTGTAGGCTATTTTAACAGTATGGTTTACTTTCTCTGGAGAATTGCTGTAGTAATTCAAAAATTGCAAATGGAAAAACATTCACTACTGTTCAAAAGTTTAGAATAGGAAAGACTTTTTTAAAGAAATACTTTTATTAAAGGGACAGTTCATCCAAAAATGAAAATTCTGTCCTTAATTACTCACCCTCATGTCGTTTCAAACCCAAAAGAACTTCGTTCATCTTTGGAACACAAATTAGGATATTTTTAAAGAAATCCGAGAGCTTTCTGACCCTGCATAGCCAGCATCAGTGGTTCAGACTTAATTTTATGAAGCTATGAGAATACTTTTTGTGTGCAAAGTCTAACTGTGTAGGAAAAGGTACTATTTTATAGTTTGTGAGATAATATTTTAATACTTTCGGAAACACTGCATTTATAATATCACTTTTTTTCCCCACACAGTATAAATGGGTCTTTATATATGAAGATATATAGCTTCCTTTATGTTTTAAGTATGGGCCTCCTTCGCAAGTGGTCTGTGGTATCAAAAGAAACTCCTGCTGTGGAGTATTGCAGCAGTAATGTGTGGCTGCTTTAGAGTATTTGGCCGGGGCAGCCAGCTGCTTTTGCTTTCAGGCCTGGTGCACAGGTCAGTCTGACTGGAATGAGGAAGGGAATTCCTTTAAAGTGCTACAGCGTCCAAGCCTAAACTCAGACCTTTAAAATCCCAGCATGCTTCATGTGGGATTTCACTTTAGACACACAGCTTTAAGCCTAGCGTTAGGCTATATATTTCAGTGCTGCCAAGAATCTCATATTTATTGGTGAATTATATTTGACCCAGGGGCACAGAGTCTGTAATGAACTTCAGTGTAAATCACATAGCTGTCCATATGTTCAATTTCAACTTAAAAACATTCAGTGAATGATAGATAAACATCAAACCAAAGACCTTCTTCACTTCCACACCTTTTTTCATGCCATTTTCTTCTTCTTTTTTTTTTCTGGAGGGGTTGAGAAAGGAGGAGTTGATTGAAGACAGGGAGAGAGGGAATGTGGTTTAGAGTGTGAAATAGTTTTACATCCTGTCAGCAGAGGAAAAGGCCAGAGGTACATGTTTAAGTAGATCCATTGCACCCTTTTGCACTTTCTGATCTGGCCTGATGTGAGTTGAATACTCTCTGTTCAGCTCAAATGCGATCCAGAGTGCTAAATTGGGTTTAGATTATGTGTTACTTTATTAGAGCAAATATGAAACAACACAGAACATCTGTGCTGTATTGAATGCTTCTGGGAAAGCTGTTTAGTGAGATGAAGTGCAGACTTGAATATACGTGCTTGCTGTTGTCAGTAAAAGCAGATTCTCTTTTTCCAGCTGTGTTGTACATGTTCATCCATCTGTTAATTATAAGAAATGAGTATTTCTCACCTCTAATTTTCTATCCTGTCGTCTCCTTTTGGTTTCTCCACCTTTAGCAGGGTTTGACAACAAAGACTGTCTGATGGGTCAACAACCTTAAAGCGATAGTTACCCAAAAATGAAAATTCTGTCATTAAAGATTAATGTGTGTTGGCAGTGTATGTACACATCTACCTTATAATGATATAATGATCCATGGAGTGTTTTTTAATTAATTTGTAAAAATAATATCCCATTTTTCAAATCGAGCCATTCTCAGATTCCTGTCGGTGTGGCGTCACACCGACAGAGGCGGCTCCCGATCTACATATATCTGTCTATGTTCGCAATAAAGACCTTCGTTCATCTTCGGAATGCAAATTTAGATATTTAGATTTAGATATATGAAATATATTTAGATAAATTTAGATATATGAAATCCAAGAACTTTCTGACCCTCTATAGACAGCAATGCAACTGACACGTTCGAGGCCTGTTAAAGTAGTCCATGTGACATCAGTGGTTCAGCCTTAATTGCAAAGTCTTTGTTTTTGTTTTCTTTGCGAATAAAAAGTATTCTTGTAGCTTCATAAAATTAAGGTTGAACCACTGATGTCACATGGACTATTTTAACAATGGCCTTACTGCCTTTCTGGGCCTTGAACGTGCCAGCGTTGCTATCTATGCAGGGTCAGAAAGCTTCTGGATTTCATCAAAAATATCTTAATTTGTGTTCCGGAGATGAAGGTCTTATGGGTTTTGAATGACATGAGGGTGAGTAATTAATGACAGAATTTTCAGTTTTTCTTTAAAAGAAGACTGTGGTGGTCAAAACTTTTTTTTATTTGAATATAGGGTTGAATGTGTTAAAAAAATTGTTTTTTTTTATTTTTATTTTAATTTTATTGTTTTAATCATTATATTTTTAAAATTATTTTATGTTGCAAGGCAAGTGAAACGTTTGGGAGGGCGAGTACAATAAAATCTTTAAAAATCATTGAGCCCTTCCTTTGGCCTGAAAAATGGCAATTTAATGCTCACATTGCTGTCTGTCACAATAAATCACCCTCTTGTCCACAACACACACAGATGCCTCACTCCCTGTCACTGTGAATTAAGTCACTCATGGTGAATGAAACAGACCCTCATTTGTCATTTCTCATGTGAATAGATGCTGGCACTTGGAAGGTTGTGTTTGTTTCCGTTTCTTTTTTGTAAAGAAAGCTCAAAACAAGTTAATCGACACACAATGTTGATTATTACAGAAAATAGCAGGCAAGGTCAGTTGGTGATTCTGTCACTGTAGTCTCATGCCAGCATGTCTAATTTTAGTATTTATGTACTTTGAAAATGGCGTGTATATTGATGTGATTGTAAATGGCTTACTGTAATGTTCCTAAATTGTCTTTACAGTAATTTGCATTATGCTGCTTGTGTTGTCGATAGAGCTTAAGTTGTATTGATCCAGAATGTTCCTTTAATCATTTGATTAGTGCCTCACTGCAAGTATTACACCATCCCTGAGCCTTTGCTTCATGTGGATGTGAGGAAATTACTGATGCTGTGTAGGAGGCTGTGAAGATGCGGATTCGTGTGTGTGTGTGTTTGATTTACACATGCTGAGCAGACCGAAGGTTTAATAAGGTCATGTAAATGATCAGGAAATCAGAGGGGAGTCATGATGTATAGCTTCGTTTCATTGATCATGGTAGCAATGTTTCCATGCAGTCCAGGTGAGTTTAACTTGTGTGCAAAATTAAAATATCACATAAAACATTTGCTAGTTTTCATCCCTTGCGTTCAAGAGAATAAAATCGCCACTTCCTGAGAAAATGGCGTAAAGTATCAATAATAAAAATGAAAGATGCTGCAACCGAGGAAGCCTGTAGCTTATTTTTTCTACATAATAAATGATTTGTGCGTCAGATCCTGCAGACAACACATGCAATAACAAACGCTGTCATGTTATCTTGTGTTTGGATGCTTGATGTTATGGGATGTGAGATGGCAGCTGTGGGAGGTGATTATAACAAGTCATTTTGCTGATGACGTTTGATTCAGGCATTTCAAAATGATTATTGCAGATTGGTGTGTTGGTTAGTTCGTTTACCTAATCATATGATCTGTTGAGGCAAAGCCTATGACATTGATGAATTTATTTGATAAATGTGTTTACATTATAGTTTCTTTTTTTGTATGCATTATCCTAAAATTTGCCTGAATAGGTGGATGGATTATTTCTTCTTTTTCCTCTCTCTCTGTGCTTTTGGGTTTGGATTCATGTTGTCAGTTTGAGTTAATGGACTCCCTTTCATGTGCCTCATGACACTGGGTGTGTATGTTTGTGTGCTCTCCAACTCAAATTAAAGCCTTTCTTGCTAGCAGGACTAGATAAGGGGAGATTATTAGCAACTTGAAATGACTTGGAGGAAATAATTAGTTTTGGATCTTACACAGCTCAGTCTGCACTATATGCAGTGTCATGTTTTACACTTTTGTGGTGTGTTATTTTTTTTCCCCCTGAAATCCACAATAATGTTTATCAAGGTTTCTTACATCAAAAATGTCAATTTTTGTTTTCACAGCTGTTTTCTAACATGATGATGGGAGGGAGCTTTGTATAATGGACAAGTGTTTTAGATTTTTGAAAGTTTAAAATCATCCAGTAATGATTATAATGAAACTCTTTATAGAATCTTCATGATACCAGTTTATTTTGTTCAGGCACATTTTAGTATTTCCTTATAAGGGTACCAGTCAGACTTCTGTTTTTCTCTTTTTCTCTCTGTTTGTGTGTTTGCGCTCATTGGATGATTGCATCACTGATTGCTGTTTTTCAGAATGGCTTCAATAAAATTATTTGTAACTGACTCGTAAACTTAAAGGAATATTTCCATTACGATATAGTGGTGAAGGAAGTGTGTGTGTGAGTCTGTGTGAAAGATCTGGAATTCAGTCAGCTATGCTGAATTTAGAAGGGACAACTGTACTTGTGATAAATGATGCCAGATAAATCCAAGTTAAAATGTTTCTCAGGGCTCCAGACAAAAAAATTGAGTAAGGAGCCATTGGCTTCTATAAGAAAAAAGCTTAGGCGCCAGATTTTTTTTTAAGTGCCACAAAATAAACATGTTTTATTTATTTATGTTTTTAACACATTAACATTTCCATCATACTGTCATGTGTTTACGTCTAATCTTTTCCTGAATTTATCAGCATTTTAATCCAGTAAACCATGTAGATGTCCTGGGAACTAAGGTTCACTTAAAGAAAGAACTAAACATCTTTTTCAACTTAAAAGTATATACACTCACAAAGAATTGTTTATTACACAGAATCTGTGCCAATATCATGGACCATACGCATTCCTTCTTAATGCATCTTATAAATGTTGTCATATGTCTTTCACACATCCAGTCATTTGTCTTCATTAGTAAAATGCAATAGGAGGTGTTGAATTTTTCTCTTTAGCTTCTTGCATTATTTCTTGTAGACAACAGGTTCAGTAAAAACATTAATATGCAATAGCGCATAAATATAGCAAAATGCTCCTCTTTATATTTTTTTTTCTAGCTGACTGATGAGCTTATGGACCCTGAATGGTTATTCTGAGGTAAATATATTGTTACGTGACATTGTTTACAAGCTTTACACAAGCTTTTCCGCAGTTTGAAACACTGAATGAGCGATTACGTTGAAGACATTTTAGTACGTTGTACTGGATGCTCTCTTATAATATAGCCAACTTTTGATGTTAATTCATGTTTATTTTGTACTAGAAAAGTAAAGAGAAAGATATAATGGGTAAAAAGCAATCGCTCCTTCCACATTAAAGAGTGTCAAAACCATGTTTATTGTTTGAATTTCGTTGTGAATTTGCCATAATTTTAAAGCTGATACTTTTATTAAAAGACAGCAAAACTTATTGCAATTACTGGACGGCAAGTGAGCCGATAACAAGAAGCCATAGTATCGATTATAAACGAGAATTGTTAACGATATTGCCAATATCCACACAGCTGACAGCTTTACCTGTTGTTTAAGTTGTGCGCAAAATTGACACTACTTCGCACACCCCTGTCATTTTCAATCTGTCTCATACTTGAGCTGCGTTTAGCTTGTATGCCATGAGTGCTGCTGTTTGGCAGAGATGATGAACTTTTGCATCATCTTAGTTTAGTATGTCAACATAACATAATATGTGATTGCAAAAAAAAAGGCATTACATGCGATTATATAACAGTCCATAACATTTAAATTATTTGGTCGCAAATGCGACCGTCTCAGTCTGGAGCCCTGTTTCTGAAATATTTCTAAAAATCATAAGGCAGCAGATGGACTTGCAAAAGGATTTATTGCAAGTTGGGAAAGATGTAAGATGTATTTTTTTGCCTGAGCACCACCTGAGTCTTCTCCTCCCATTTCTATTAATGATACTTGATTCAACTTCCCGCGTCTACTGCCTGCACAGATATCAACAGCACAAATGGGTTGTAGGTTGCCAGGTTGAGGTCACAAATGGGTTGAAATTTGTATGGTGTGTCGATTGTGTGAGTAGAATGCGTTTCATATAAGATCTGGCAACTGGACAACTTTGGAAAAGTATATTGATGTGATTATTTATAAAACGAAGTTGAGTCCATACAAATTACGGGAGTTTCTTGGGAAAAATAACAACGGGAGGGGAGCGGGAAAAACAGGTATAGATTAATCTGTCGATTAATTCCAGATTTGCTAATTAAAAGTCTATATAATTTAGGCCATACATTGTGTGCGAAAAAAGTTTTAAAGTCATGATGAAACTGAAGTAGTGACAGAGCTTGTGTTCTGTATTGTGACGTACATCCAAATGAAATGGATTACTGAAAAATACTGTGTGGGAACTCAATCCTTCGGTTGTTAAATTGGATTTAGAGATGTAGGAGGCAGATTTGAATGCAAATGCAGTCAATTGTGAGAAAGGGTCGAAATTATGATGTTAAAAAAGAAGGACATTTCGTGGGTGAACGGTTTCTTATCCACTTTATTTTTCCTATAAGAGCGGGCGTAGCCATTTATAAATTTTATGGGTCTGGCTTCCGGTCTCATCCACGTCCAGCTATTTTTAGTTTTTAGTAACAGCTCGTTTTGCTGCTTGATTTTGCAAATTGGTGTGTCTTATCATATTATTTAAATGTATTATCTTAAGGATAGGAATGCGGTGAATTTCATGATAATCTATCAGACAGTCTTAACGCTTTCAATGTAAATTTTTTTTCACATGCATACCAGAGACATTTTAAGACATGTTTACTCTCTCTCGCTTTATTCTAATAAATAATTTAAAAACAGGGCTGCACAGATAGCCGAATCAATAACCTTCTCGTCTGCCTTTTTCTCTGTCTTAGCCGTATTGTGTGGCAGTACTGTATTGTGTGTTCCTGATCTCCCGTTACAGGCTCTTTAGTGTGTTAATCTTAATATCACTCTGTTCCACTTGCTGCTCTCTCTTTGTCTTGCTCCCTTTCTTCATTCAGACGTGCAGAGATCAAATCAAAGGGCGGGTTTATGATGTGACAGACGCACACAGCGATGCTGTCAAAGTGTTCCTTCCTTTTTATTGACAGAGCTGTTCATAGCCTAGATATGGTTGCGGAAATCTGTATTATTATTGTTTTTCTGTCCATCCGTTCTGAGTCAGGATGTGGTTCAGTCTGTCCACTTCTCCTCTCATGGCGTCTCATCCCTTCCTCTCCCTCCCTTTCCTTGTGGAGTGAGTAACAGAGGCAGTGAGGTCACAGATTATAGGAAAATCGGTCCGTAAATGCCTTTTTATAGGCATGATGTATAAATATCCAACATTTTTTAGAAAACACATGTCCCCAAGTTAACTATTAGTTATAAAACTGTATTTATACACCGTCCCTTCTTGTGGTTTGTTTACTTAGCCAAAAACACAATGCCTTAATAAAGAAATTGATTTGTAAACAGTGCACAACTGTGCATACAACAAGCAATGATTTGTGATTTATTTTTAGTCAGACATGACTAAAAGTAATCACGTGGTTCAGTGAGTCAGCAAACACTCTAAACATGGCTCAAGACTGATTCAGTTACAGAGGAACTTGCCTGGTCGCCTAAATGATTCAGTCTGTTTCTGTAGCTTTAGTGTTCGTGTTTGGGGCAGCTGTGCTACTGGTGCCCAGTGAAGGATTTTCCTCCTGGGTTTGCCTGTCTGTGTGTACCCTGCTCCACTTCCTGCTGATATAACTTCTCCTGCTGTGCGATGACCCACTTTGTCACTCCTTTTCTCTTTATTTATTTATGTCAGCACTCCTCAATCTACAGCTTTTGTTTTGCTGTAATCACAAGTGTGATAATGAGGTACTTGAGGTACTGTGCCTCCCAGAAACGATTAGTCTGCTGCATTGGTGTACACTACCAGTCAAAAGTTTTTGAACAGTAAGATTTTTAATGTTTAAGTAAGTCTCTTCTGCTTACCAAGCCTGCACTTATTTGGTTCAAAATACAGCAAAAGCAGTAATATTGTGAAATATTTTTACTATTGAAAATAACTGCTTTCTATCTGAATATATTTTAAAATGTAATTTATTTCTGTGATCAAAGCTAAATTTTCAGCATCATTACTCAGTGTCACAGTCTTCAGTGTCACGTGATCCTTTATGTTTTTTGATCAGCAAATTAGAATATTAGAATGATTTCTGAAGGACTGGAGTAATGATGCTAAAAATTCAGCTTTGAAATCACAGGAATAAATTACATTTTAAAATGCATTTAATTAGAAAACATTTTAAATAATAAAAAACATTTTAAATGGTAAAATTATTTAATTTTAATGTTATTTTATGTCTATTGGATCAAATAAATGCAAGCTTGGTGAGACTTGAGAGAGACTTCTTTAAAAAATATTAAAAATCTTACTGTTCAAAAACTTTTGACTGGTAGTGTATTTTAAAGACTTTTGCCTTCATAGAGAAAGAATGCTTGGGTAATAAGTTTAGATGAGTATAAAACTCTCTCTCACACACCCACAACATTTTCCACTGTTTTTATGGGGGTTTTTATTGTCTATTAATAAATGTTGTAGATCTACTTTTACTAGCTAGACAGAAACATTCAGCTCCATTTTAATCCTACAGACAAGCCTAGTTTCCAAATTAATATCTTTAGAACTGAGCCTATTTTACATCATTACATGTTTCCCTTAAGTTCTGGTTCTGCTAATTCCTTTACATCAGTATTTTTAAAAAGTCTTTAAAGGGGACATATAATGAAAATCTGACTTTTTTGTGTTTAAGTGCTTTAGTCTGGTCCCCAGTGTATCTACCAACCCAGAAAGGATAACCCAGTAACTTTGTTTTGGTAAGCCTTTCTCTGCACTCTTGTTAAAAAATGAGCCGCTCAGATTTTGCTCTCCCCGTGACATGGTAAGGGGAACTTATTATAATATTACCGCCCCTTAATCTGCACATTTCCATCTACGCGGCTGACGCTTTTTCACAAGTGACAACGATGTACCAGTTCTAACGCCATTGCAAAAGTTCGAGCAAAGCATGCTAACTGTTCTATCTTTGGCTGCAAAGAACCCTATTTAAAGCCCCAGCTTCACAGGAGGCAAGAGAGCAGTGGATTTATTGATTTATTTACTGTATATTACACTGCTAACACACAGATCTAATATAAACATGTCACAGACATAACTGAATGTTTTTGTAACTCCTGTGTTTTAAACATTAAACTTGTGTGTATTTGACAGTTTAAGCGCAATAAGACATTAAAGAGAACTTGGTTTAGTACTAACATGCAGTGTGACAGCCGTTTTCTGCATGCTCAGAAAACCCTATATCAGAAGTTTAAACTAATGTGGCTTTAAAACACATGATTTCAGCACAATAGACATGATAATCAAAACCAAACAGATGGTTTTTGGCAGAGTATCTGAGGTACAAGCTGTTAAGTCAGCCCTATTCTGGAAGAGGGAGCGGGGAGCAGCAGCTCATTTGCATTTGAAGTGCAAAAACAGTGTGTACCAGTAGTGTAGTTCATGGGGCCACTTAAATGTACTTAATCACTGTAAATAATAAAAATATCTCTGAGGGCTTGCTTATTCAAAAAACATTTAGACACCTACAGTTGTGCAATCTGTACATCATTAGGCCTAACGAGTGCTGCTAAACAAATAAGTGTTACGTTCAGTTGACTTTTGACTCATTATTTCTTCAAAAAACATTGCATGCTGGGTTAAGAAGTCTTGTGGAGTTCATGTTGTAATAAAGGTGTGAACACACCTGTCTTAAATTCCCAGAGCAGGGTTTGACAGTCTTGGCTTCATTGCTCACACCTCAGATGTTGACAGGTTTCTCTCAGCAGGCACCTGCCTGTGTGTCTGATCTACACGGAATGCCAGACATGGAAAACTTTCATATTAGGGTTTTTGTAGAGGACAGTAGTTAAGATGGACCTTGAAAGTGCAGTCAAAAGACTGTCTTGCTTTGGCAGGCAAAGTAAATCTTAATGTACATAGAGCTGCATGACCTGCAGCCACAAATCTGAGCTGAAACAACTGTGTGGTAATGGGTCTGAGAAATGAACTGTACCCTAGGGAACACAGAGTGCACATATGAAATATAAGAAATGAACCATGAAATGAGTTACAGGTGAGGTTTTTGGGTTTCTGGCAGGATGCTGGTGGGTTTGCAGCAGGAAACACATTGAAACAACAGCAATACTGTGGTGTAGTTCTGCTGAACATGTACTACTTGTGTTTAGGGTTCAGATGGTTTCAGTGAATGTGTAGTACTTGTATGTGTATGTGAAACAGGTCGCTGTGAACAAGGTAAAAGGGTTTTGTTTTATATAATCACTGAGTAATTTTAACCAAAGTGTGTTGAATGATTTCATAAAAATCATACCGACTTGTGGTAAAATGGGCATCCGATGTCTCCTTTCTCATTACGGGAACCTTTATAAGGTTTTTTTTTTTAACCTTTTTTAATGTACAGTCATGTGAAAAAGTTAGGACACCCTATTGAATTCCATGGTTTTACGTATCAGGACATCATTTAAAAAAAAACTGGTCCTTGGCTGGTCTTAAAATTTTGAAAATAAAACTTCAGATGAACAACAACACATGACAAATTACACCCTGTCATTATTTACTGAACCAAAATAAAGCCAAAATGGAAAAGCCATGTGTGACAAAGTTAGGACGCCCTTACTGTTAACATTGGAATTAAGAGGGTAAATAACAGTCAAGTACTGCTAATCAAATACTTTTGATTAACTGATCATCAGCAAGTCTGAGCGCCTCTATAAAAGCATAAGCTTTGACAGTTTGCTGGTTTGGAGCCTTCAGGTGTGTGTTAACACAATGCCAAGAGGGTAAGACATCAGCAATCATCTTAGAGAAGCAATTGTTGCTGCCATCAATCTTAGAAGAGTAATACGGCCATTTCCAAACAATCTGAAGTTTATTCACAAGTGGAAGACATTTAAAACAGACACCTCTCCTTCCAGAAGTGGACGCCCCAGAAAATTCACCCCAAGATCAGACCGTATAAAGTTCAGAGAAAATGGCAGACAATCCAAGAACTACACCTCAGACTCTACAGGCCTCAGTTAACATGTTAAATGATAAAGTTCATGACAATACCATTAGAAAAATATGGGACAAAATGGCATGTGTGGAAGTCTTTGCAGAAGAAAGCCTCTTCTATCTAAAAAAAAAAAAAACATTGCTGCACAGTTTAGGTCTGCAAAGTTGCATCTGAACAAAATACAAGTCTTCTAGAATAATGTCCTTTGAACAGACGAGGCCGATGTGGAGATGTTTGGCTATAATGCACAGTGCCAGGTTTGGTGAAAACCTAAAGAGCATATCAACACAAACACCTCATACCAAAAGACAAGCATGCTGGAGAAGGGCTGATCATTTTGGGCTTGTTTTGTAGCCACAGGACCTGGGCACCTCACAGTCATTGAGTTGGCCATGAACTCCTCTGTATGTCAAAATATTCTAGAGTCAAATGCGAGGGCATCTGTCCGACATCTAAAGTTGGGCCAAAATTGGGTCATGCAGCAGGACAATGATCCCAAGCACACCAGCAAATGTACAACAGAATGGCTAAAAAGAAAAGAATCAAGGTGTTGCAATAGCCCAGTCCACGTCCAGAGCTCATTCTGACTCATGCTGTGGTGAAAACTGTGCATAAGCAAATGCCCACAAACCTCAATAAACTGGCGCAACGTTGAAAAGAAGAGTGGTCCAAATTCCTCCAGAATGGTGTGAGAGACTGATAAAGTCACACAGAAAATGAATGCTTCAAGTTATTGCTGCTAAAAGTGGATCTGCAGGCAATTGACTCATAGTGTGTCCTAACTTTGTCACACATGGCCTTTCCCTCTTGGCTGTATTTTTGTTAAATAAATAATGACACTGTGTGATATGTCATGTGATGATGTTGATCTGAGGATTTATTTTTCAAGTTTTAAGACCTGCCAAGGACCAGATCATTTTTTATTATGTCCTGATACAGAAAATCATGAAATTCAATAGGGTGTCCTAACTTTTTCACATGACTGTATGTGTCACTTCAGTTAGAATATTATGCACATTGATGAATGCTGATACAGTGATACATATTATATAATCATATGTTTTGTACTTGACTCTTTAAGAATTAAGAAGTGCAGCATTTATTTGAAATGTCTTTAATGAATAATCTTACTGTCACTTTTGATCAGTTGCATCCGTGCTGAACATTGTGACCTATCCAAGAGGAAACATAAAGCCATTATGAAAAACTTTGATAAGATCATGTGAAAAGAGACCTGCAGTAGAGCATGCCAACTAGCCTAGAGGAAACACTAAGTCCAAGTAGAAATGGAAATAGAGGAGAAGAGAAAGAGAAAGAGTTTTGGTATTTCAGAGCGAGAGATGACTGAAAATAGATTGTCTTCAATGCTCCATGTCAAGCACAGCATGATGCCAAAGGGCAGGAGTGTAAGTGTGTGTGTGTGTTCTAGAAATGTAGAGACACACAATGGAGTATCTGTGCATGGTTTCTGTGATGCTCTCTTGCTGGTTTCCCAGACAAAATTTAAGTCCTGTTGTGGGTTGAAATGCTCTATCAGTGGTGATTCTTCACAGATAATACTTTTTGGGAAGCACTGACATGTCCTTGTTCCTGGGAAACTGATCCATATAGTAGTCTAGAATAATCCAGACATGCAGCAGGAGATACTTCAGATCTGTCTGCTTTATCCTTTTTGGAAAGGTTTAGATAAGGATAGTGATGTTTCTGGAAATGAGACACACAGCACGCATGCATAAAAGCACACCTGTCAGATTGCGGTCAAGCCTCTTACTGCTGGTAATCCAATTCAAGATTGTGAGTCCTGGTTCCTGCGTGTGTGTTCTGTCTTTCTCTATCTCTTTTTAAACCTTTTGGGCTGTCTGTGAGTGTTGACTTGATGTGTATTGTGAAAGTTGTACTGTAAGGTGTATTTGTGCTTTAGTGTGAGGGATGAATTGAACTCCCTCAACACATTCATCTAGTGCACACACGCTTGCCTCTGAAAAGCAGTGAGTTTGTTTTTACTACTGAGCTATTGTGTGTGATATGGGTATGAATTGATTTGCAGAATCAGTTGAACTCATTCCTGAGAAGGCTGATCAGCGTCTTTCTCATTTCTCATCTGATTTTGTTCTCTGTTGGGCCATGAGTGATTCCGACCCGAATGTTTACACCAGAACTAAAATCTGAAGCTTTCGTAGCTTTTCTTTTTGATATTGTGCTTGTTTAATACTTCATTAGTGCTTATTTTTATTTTTTTTTTCTCGTGTTCATTTTTAGGCAACCGGACAAGCTAGTTGTTGTTTGGACACGTAGGAGCCGAAGGAAATCTTCCAAGGTGGGTAATATTTATTTTTTTTAAATGCTGTTTCAGACATTGCCGTAAGTATGCTTGCATATGCACTAACTAGTGGGGTTTTGCATAGCTAAACTACATTCTTAATAAAATATGATGGATTAAATGCACATCACATCATCTTCTGGAGCAAACACAACGCTGAAGACAATTGTAGCACTGTAATTGTTAGCATATATACACACTGGACAATGTTAAGCTTCCAAGGTTGCATCAATAAATCAATGCATCACCAGTTGAGAAATGATTCTGCATAGGGCTGTCTCCGAATAGTCGACTAACCATTAGTCAGTAAGAAAAGGCTTGGCCAACCAAAATTGTAGAAATTTTTAGGAAAAAAAACGCAGAAAAAAAAATACACAGGAAGTAGCGAATAGACCACCCAGAAAAGACTCGCCTATCACACACCATCAACCTCAAATATGGCTTTCCTTTTGAAAGATGTACGTAATAGCAACTTTACATGGCAGCTCAATCTAATGTTAACCTAGGAAAATGTGAGCTATTGAAGTGTCTGTGCGGAGTGTGGAAGCTGAACATGTAGCATGCTCCCTGCTTGACACAAGGAGGCGCCGGTGCGGTCACTTGCTCTTAAAATACTCTGTCATTTTTGGTCATACAGGTAAAAGTAATACGCCTTTCGAATCTGTAAAGACTCTACGTTTATTTGTGTGCACTCAGAATAACAACGAACTGTTGCGTTTTTGTAAAATAATTAAAGCAAACAGGATGCGCTTTCTGCCGTCTCGGACTCTGTGAACTTGTGCGCGTCACTCCAAAACTGTGTATACTTACCTTACAGATATGAAAAATATATGTATACATGTTGAAGCGAAATACAAGAGTGTGTACAACGGGCTGTTTAGATTAATCTCGCCTCATAAAAGCATTCTGAGCTGAGGTGCAATTACGCGAATTACATGACGCTCTTCAGCGCTCTTCTTCGCAAGAATTAAAAACTAGATTAGAGCGCCACCTGCTGTTAAAAACTAAGCTCAGAATTGATTCTAGAGAGAATCACGACGCATTCGGAAAATCTCCATATTGATCCACGTGTCGCAGTACACCGATTTATCGTTGCAACCCTGTAAGCTGCAATTACATTATCTAGGTCTGTAAGACTGACTTAACAAAACCAGATCACAGTAAGCGCAGTCTGACTAAAGTGTTTGTCATTTTTAGCTTTAGCCCAACTGAAATGAAACTTTTAATGTGCATATAAATGCTCTTAACGATGGAGTTAATGATGTGAGTTTGGTATTGCACAGCTCCTTCTGGTGCTGATATTGGCTCAAAAATTACATCAACTCTAATGAATCATTAAGGCTTTATGTAACAACTTATTACTCGAAAATTCACTGCAAAACATTTCTTAATGTTGTTGTCTTGTTTTCCAGTTCAAAAATCTAATTTACATGTAGTAAAATGACTTAATGATACTCTTGTGTTTCATGCTTAAAACAATAAAAATTCTGGTTACTTGGAAAACCAAACAGAAATACAGAGTAAGAGTTTATGTAAGAACAACTAGATAGATTGTTTTATTTTGAATGAGTTAAGCTGTTTTCATGCACCTATTATCTTCATTTCATCTAATGTGTTGTTTGTTTTGTTTGCTTGTTTGCAGTCTCATAGCTGGCAGCCTGGCATCAAGAACCCCTATAGAGGAGTGGTGGTGTGGCCTGTTCCAGAGAACATAGAGATCACTGTCACACTATTTAAGGTAAACACATGGACTTACACACACACGTATCGTATATAATAATAGTAAAAAAAAAAAAAAAACACTGTCTCATCTAGGGGCCAAGTAGGCCTAGATGTTATTGGGGCCAGTTGTAGCAGTTGGCTTTTTCCCAGAAGCTGATTGGTTGGGATCTGCTGTCTAGACGTCCTGATTCCACTCTAATTGAACTGCCACAGTCCAAATTTTAACCCCCTTCTCAAGTGTGTGTGCAGCAGAAACTGACACGGCAGGAGGAAGTCTGTGCTCTGTATTTTAGTCTTTTTGAGATGCCGGTCAGCAGATTTTTACATCTGGCACGAGAGAAGCGAGACCTTACATCCTGAATTGTTAGACCCAGGTGCAGGAAGTACATCTATTAGATAAGAGAGAGAGAAGATTGTAGATCTAAAGTTCCTTCTGTTAATGGCTCTATGAGTGAGATAAAATTACTCCTTGCTAGGATTCTGATCATACCCCCATAAACATTTTTGTATATTCTGAAATCATGTGCGAATAGCTAACCCCAGTGCAATTATGAACATGTATGATGAAAGTTTGGATTTCGTCCATCATTTCTTCAGCTCACAGTGGCAAAGGCACTGACTTTACACCACACACACATGCAAGTTACGAGCTAGCGCTGACAGGCTGACCTGGTGTTGAATATCCTCTAACAGTCTCCACATTGTGTTTACAAAGGTCACACACACAAAGTGCTTGTCCAAACATTTGCCTTATCAGCCCTGTCCTCACCAAACCACACTAAGACACACTAATCAGTGTCATGTACAACTACATCTCCCAGAGTTCATTGCAGTGGGTCAGTTTGCCATGCATGAGTTCATGAATGTTTCATTTGTGTACCGCCAACCTTGCGGTCAGGTGACCAGGACAGTTCTAGAACAACAGAACAGCAGGTCAGGTGAACCTGTATGTATTTGCATCCTCATACGCATATTTACCAGACTAATAAACCTGATCCATTTAAAATGGGCTCACAGCACAGATCAGTGTGAGAAAACCGTATCTGTGTGACTTGTATCACTTTGTCTGTGACCTATTGCATTGCAATTGCCCATTATAATACTGATGTAGTTAGATGAAGCTTTGGATGAGTCATTTATGGAAACGTCTCTACATCCTTTGTGTTTTACACTTCATTTCCTTTTTGAAATGCAGAGCTTGCTTCGATCTCTGTTGTTGATAAGTAGATGAAGATTGATTTGATCTGTGGAGTTGCTTTTTCCCAGTATCTTTGCACTAAAAACAGGCTTTATTTTATGAGCCTTTTCTCAGTTGTTTGACATTAATTCATTTTCACATTTTGTTTTTCAGGATCCACACGCAGAGGAGTTTGAAGACAAAGAGTGGACCTTCGTCATTGAAAATGTGAGTGCTTTTATTACACTCTTGTGGTTCTGTTGAGTTCTGCTACGTATGTGCAGCCTGACACCTAGTGCTCAAATAGAGTAATCACACTTATATTAAAGACAGGATGAAGAATGGCTGATTTGAAGCAGATGATGTTTGTCACTAATAGTTGTTGTAAGTGTTCATGTGGTTTGTGATTTAACAGATGATTCCCAAGTGATTCTGTAGTTTAACTGAACTGTGATGCTCAGTATTTGGATTAATTTGTTTCACGTCTTGGGTTAAAAGCAGGTTATTTTTCAGAACCGGACCTAGCTGTTTTTTCAGCAGTGCACAGAATTTTAATGCAAATACAACTAATTCACCCTGCCAAGTGGCTTTTGTCTTTTAGAAAAGTTTGCTGTTGTAATGCATTGATTGTTGGAAGTGTTTGTCTTGATGCTGATTTGTGTCTTGGATGCTTTTAAACATCCCTTTGTTGTATCACGAGACTGTTGTTGTAGATCTTTGCAGTGCGACTGGCTAGCTGGAGGACAGTGCTGTTCATAAATACGGCAGTGTTTGGCGTCTGGTTGGCTAATTATCTTGTGGCTTTTTGGACCACACTTTCGTGACAGGAAAAATGATAATTAGATCTTCAGGGCCTTGAAAACTGCTTTTGACTGCTTATTGCTCCAAAGGAGGAGAAACTTTTCAGTGATTGGAATCTCTCTGCCTGTATTTTTATATCCGCACAGATAGTCACAGGGCAGTAAAAGAAACTCAATTTGAGACTAAAAACTTGGCTATAATATGCAGAGAGAGAATCTGGGGACATGTGCAGAACAAAATGCATCAATTAGGGATGTTGTCTTTGTATGAAATTGTTGCTTTCCTTATCTTTTAGCAGGACTATAATTAGAAAAGAGTAAACAATACAAGCTGTTCAGTGGTCTTGTCTGAGCTGTGTTTTGTGGTTTCCTTTGCCGCAGAAGAATATCATATGCTAAAAATACACCGGTGACTGATATGTTTTTATACTTGTCCATCTTCATTTGTCCATCTCATTGTCATCAAAGATGTTCATGTCTTTCTTTCTTCAGTCGTAAAGAAATTGTTTTTTGAGGAAAACATTTCAGGATTTTTCTCCATATAGTGGACTTCTATGGTGCCCCCTGAGTTTGAACTTCCAAAATGCAGTTTAAATGTAGCTTCAAAGGGCTCTAAACAATCCCAGCTGAGGAATAAGGGTCTTATCTAGCGAAATGATTATTTTCTAAAAAAAATTACAATTTATATATTTTTTTGACCTCAAACGCTCGTCTTGACCTAGGTCTGCGTGTTTTTTCCGGTTCAAGACAGTTAGGATATGTCGAAAAACTCCCTTCTCGTTTTCTCCTCCAACTCGAAATCATCCTAAATTGCTGCAGAAGTACTGACCCAGTATTTACCAAGTGAACATGCAAAGAAGATAAAACACCCTTTATATATTAAAAAATAAAAAGGTAAAACAGTGATGTTGGACGATTTTGAAAATCGTAATGGGAGTTTTTTGACATACCCTGACTGTATTGAACCGGGAAAACAGAGTTCACGCAGACCTAGACAAGATGAGCGTTTGAAGTAAAAAAAAATATATATAAATTGTCGTCTTTTTTTTTTTTTTTTTTTTCAAATAACTGATCATTTCGCTAGATAAAAACCTTATTCCTCAGCTGGGAGCAAGTTTCTAAGCATAAGAGACTTTCAAAAACAAAAACTGAAAATGTCTTCCAGACCTAAATCTTTTAAAAGGTTGTCAGAATAATGTAGCACACTACAAGTATTTTACAATTCCAGACTTATTTTTATTTAAATAGTTATGCCGTTTGCACTACACTAGTTTTCCATGCTGAATGTGGCATCTGTCTGTGTCTCTGGAGAGAGGCTGTTTGGATCCACAAACATGGGCATCAGTCCAGACAGGGCTGTCCTATCCATCTGTCTGCTCAGCAGATACATGCACAAACATCAACACACAATAATAAACTCCCATCGCAGGTCCACTGTAAGTGTATCTGCTGGCAAGCGCTCATTCATGTCTGTCCTCATGAGAGAGCGATCAACTGTACACACACTCAAGATGTCTTAATCAGCGTCAACACGCATGCAGTTCTGTGTGCGATGACTATATTTGTGATGTGAGATAAATAGATGAAATGACATTCCCTTTGTGTTTGTGTTACTTGTACACAGATGGAGAGTGAGAACACAAAGCATAAGATCTGAATTCCTCTTGTCCATACACACCTCACTAATAACAGACTGATCAAAGACACGCCTGTCATCTGACACCAGCATTAAGACGAGAAGAAATCCACAAGCGCCAGGTTCCCACAAATTCACTGAATTCCTCCTCCTAGAAACACAAACACTCCCATCTCCTAAAAACTCTCTTTGCTCTCTCTCTCAAACCCAGACACACACACACAATAACTTGCACTTTTACTTTTTTTTTCTTTTTTTTCAGTTGACAGATTTTCGCCATATTCATTCATTTTAGTCCATTATACTGACATTTTAATAGATGACAATGGTACAAAATGACAGAAAAAATGATCTCCTACAGACCAAACATTAAACCACATTTCAAACATTTTGAAAAGTGTTTAAAGAATGAATGAATAGTTCTTCAAAAATTATACTACTGTTCCAAACCTGTATGTATTTCTTTATTCTGTAGAACACAAGATATTTTGAAGAATGTTTGTAACCAACCAGTTTTGGTTACCATTGCTGACTTGCTGAGATATTTTAAAAAAAATTATCTTTGTTCCACAGAAGAAAGTAATTTCTGCCACTGAATAAAAAATGGTCATTGGGACATTTTATCTCACAATTATGACTTTTTCTCACAACTGCGATTTACATCTTGCAATTCTAACTTTTTTCTCTCAGAATTGTGAGATATGAACTCGCATTTGTGAGGAAAAAATTACGAGAATTACGAGTTTATATCGCGCAATTTTGAGGGGAAAAAAAGTCAAGAATTGTGAGTTTATATCTCGAAGTTTAACTTAATTTCTCAGAATTGTCAGTTTATATCTCAATACTGAGGAAAAATGTCAAAATTGTGAGTTTGTATCACGCAGTTCTAAGAAAAAGTCAAGAATTGGGAGTATATATCTCACAATTCTGAGAAAAAAGTCAGTTGTGAGTAGGGGTGTAACGATATTACAAACCGAACCGAAATATCGCGATACACCAACCACGATACGTATCGCGAAACTCTCGTGGCGTACCGCGGTACTCTCACGCCCCCTGCTGCCCATTGTTGAGGTTGACGTCACTTGTCTCTAACTAATTTAACCAATTTAAACACATCTTTATTTTATCACATTTGATTAAATTGTATTAGTAATGATGAGCTTTTGTTCTAAATTTTGTTCTAAATATTATATTCTAAAGTTAGTATTTTCCAAGTGCATGTCATGTCATGTGACTTGAGTGAGCGATCACACTTGGTTACTACTGTATATGCAGGATGGCTGCTTCGCATAGTATTGAGATTGCAGATCCCCCAGACACATTTAAGTCGCCTGTGTGGGAACATTTTGGTTTTCCAGTGGAGTACAGAAATGGAATTCGTGTCGTAGACAAAGCGCACACTATCTGTCGTAACTGTTTCACGAAACTTACTTATACGACAGGAAACACTTCTAATATGCAAGCGCATCTCCGGAGACATCACCCCAACATTGATATCAGTGGCACACGTAAGAAGCCTCAAAAACAGGAAACCTTTCCCACTGCCTTTAGAATGAAACTACAAGCTAATGCCGACCATGCTCAAACAATCACGAAGGCAATAGGTGTTTTCATGGCGTTAGATATGCGGCCGTTTTCCGTTGTTGAGAACGACGGATTCACACATTTGCTAAGTGTGTTGGAGCCCAGATACCAATTACCGAGCCGACCGCATTTCAGTCAGAATGTGCTGCCTCAACTTTACAGCGAAGTAAGAGCCAAACTAGTGGAGGACCTGAGCATTGCAAAATTAATTGCTTTAACTACCGACGGATGGACCTCCCGTGCAACTCAGTCTTTCATGACGATCACAGTTATTT
Organism: Labeo catla; assembly: GCA_012976165.1. NCBI lineage: Eukaryota > Metazoa > Chordata > Actinopteri > Cypriniformes > Cyprinidae > Labeo > Labeo catla. The sequence continues at coordinate 834,199 of VONZ01000245.1, forward strand.
ATTTAATTTTAGTTTACTTAGTTAAGATGGCTGCACTAAAGAGAATTGTTTTTTTCTGACTAGTCTATATTGGAGGTATTTATTTAATTTTTGTTGTTTACTCAGGTATCCTGACTGTACTAAAAATGTGATGGCAAAGTTAATAAAGAAAAAGTTTAGTTGTTCTTGTTATTAAGTGAATCTATTGTTCCCTAGCATTGCTGTTAAGATGACATCAACCCTAACCCCACAGCAAACAGAAACCGAACCGAACCGTGGCTCCAAAACCGTGAACCAAACTGAATCGTGCCTTTGGTGTATCGTTACACCCCTAGTTGTGAGTTTGTATCAAGCAATTCTGAGAAAAAAGTAAAGAATTGCGACTATATCACGCAATTCTGAAGATAAAAAAGTCAAGAATTTATAGTTTGAGTTTGAGAATTTGAGTTTATATCTCAATTTAACTTAATTTCTCAGAATTGCGAGTTTATATCTCAATTCTTGTATCACGCAATTCTGAGAAAAAATGAAAGAATTGTGAGTTTATATCTCGCAATTTAACTTAATTTTTGAGAATCGCAAATTTATATCTCACAATTCTGAGAAACATGTCAAGAATTGCGAGTTTATTTCTTGTAATCTTGACCCTATAACTCACAATTGCGAGTTTGTATTATGCAATTCTGGGGGGAAAATAGTCAGTATTGTGAGATGAAAAAATATCACAATAACCTTTTTTTATTTTTTTATTCAGTGGTGGAAACAGGCTTCCATAGTTTTGGGGAGTAAATGATGACAAGGTTTTCATTTTGTGGTAAACTTGCTGTTCGAATTAAACTTTTTTTTTCACCAAAGATATAACAAATGTATCAGCATAAAATACAGTATAATATTTTCATCAGTAGTATGTTTGAAATAAAATTGTGTAGTTATCATCATGACATTTTTTTTTTTTTCTTTTCTTGAGCATTGACAATCAAAAAAAAAAAAAATTTTTGCTTTACACATTCATTCTGCCCTGTGCTCCTGCCTGCTGTGAGAAACTGTGAGGGAAAACAGAAGAAAGAATGAGAGAGGGATGGAAAGAGAGGAGTATAAAGGCAAGAGTGCATTCCAAGAGAGACCGACATCAAAGCTCCTTGAGCTGCCCTATTTGGCACCACATTTCTGTGTGTGTGTGTGTGTGTGTGTGTGTGTGTGTCTGACAGAGAACTGTGGCAGCATTTCCAGCCTTTTCAGTCTTCATTCCTCACATCAGAGTCTTGTGTTCTGTGTCACTCTGGGTTTAAACCTGCAGAATTGTATGTCTAGTTTGTTTCTGTAGTTTCCATATGTGGAAATTATTTTCCTTTTTTTTATTTAGAGTCGTGCTCCATGTCAAAATTTTGGACTAGTGTGAATGTAGTCTTACTAATCTGTGGTGTTTCCTTTAAAGTGAATCACGGAAAAATGGATAATGGAAAAGCTGTACAAGCAATATTACACAGTTGTACAAGGAATATTCCAGAATTCTGTGATCATGTACTTTGTGATCTGTTGCTGTGTGTAAAAGAGTTGAAGATTCCTAAAATGTTCATTTTGGAATAAGGTAAAATTGTGAGTTAATAATGTCAGAATTGACATCTGATTTTCACTGATTTTCTCCTCCAGCCACTAGAGGGCAGCATGTGACTGGCTACAAATAGGTTGTGTTCAGGAGTCTTGGATTAGATACAAGAAATAAGCAAAAATAAAACAGTGTGTAGAAAATGTATAGACTAAGATTTAAAAAAAAAAAATAAAACGAAAGAAAGAAAGATGCTTTTGTAGAAGCAGAATGATTCACTTCCTGTTGTTCAAACAGTGATCAGCTTCTTTTTTCCCTTGTCTGCAGTTTTTTTTTTAAGATTAATCCTAAAAAATAAAAAGCCTGAGTCTTCAGGAATGTGCCACTCTAAAACAAGGACACAATTTTGCATGTTTTCCATTTAGAGTTAGAGAAATTTGCCCAATTCCAGACCAATTCTCGTTTCGGCTCTATCGTTCAATCATTCTTTTTTTTTATTCTTTTCTTTCTCTTTCTCTCTCTCTGTTTTTTGATGATCTGCTGCCTTTTGTGGACTTCGTCCAAAACATTTAAAGTCATTTCCACATCAGTTCTCCTCTGCCCAGGGGTCCTCGGCGCGGCTGCGTCTGCGTCAGGAGCACATTACGTGGGCTAGTGGTCCACACGCTGCCCCTGGACCCGTGCTTCTCTGGAGACCACACAGAATAATTCAGCCACCCAGCCAGGCATGCTGAGCAAAGCTGGTGTGGAGAATGAAATAGAAAAGTTTGTGTGTGTCTCTCCAGGGATTAATCTGAACTGAATGTAACTGGCTCTCAACTTTTATTGCTGCTTTGCTTTGTGTCATTTTGTCAGGTCAGAGCCTCAGACGCACATGGATTTCACTTTAAATGGGATATTAACCTGTGAGCTCTTATAGAGGATTTCAGTTATTATTATTTTAGTTTATTTTTAGCGAATGTGTGTCTTTTTAGTATGTTTAAGATGGTCTGTAGTTTAAGTTTGAGTTGGATTTTCATTTTGGTCAAATCCAGGGATGCACCAACATTTGTTTTCATGTTGTGGCTGGTAACTAATAAATTGTAAATTTTAAAATGCGGTTCTATATTGTCTACGTAAATTAGGAATGAAATTCTTAAAAAATAAAACAAATTTTAAATTCTACAAGTAAATTCAAGCATTACAACATTATTACGTACAGTATAAAAATGGATATTCTGAGTTTTAGTAAAGATTACGTTTAACATTTTTATTAGATTATTAGTGCTTTTAAATTCTAATTTTATTGTAATGTTGAATGACGGCAAAGGTAGTTCAAATGTGAAATAGGTATGCTAATGGTTCTGTTAATATTTCAGTCCTCTTTTTTTTCTTATTTTCCATTTTAGCTATAGTGGAAGATGCCATTTATGATGGTTTTTGGAATTCTTTTCAATGGATCCCAGTAAAGACACATATAGGTTGTTGTGTCTTCAAGTTTGCAAATCAATTTATATGATTTTAAAAGAAAAGTATGATTTTAACAGTTTTCCAGGATTAAGTGGCCATCACTCAATACCAACATCTGGACCTTTAAAGAAAGTCTGCTGGTTTCTTGTTGATGCAGAGTAAAACAGACTTTGTTTATGCAATATAAACAACCTATAGCGACACTAAGAGCATTAGATACAGATATTGATCTGCCGTTTCACGGTATGTGTGTATGTATACAGAGTATTGTGTGTGTGTCTGTGTATACCATGCTCAAAGTGCACTAAAAGTTGAAGAGAGGGGATAAGCAAGTTGTATTTTCAGTGTTTTGTATTTTATACAATAATGTTCAAAAGTTTTGGGTCTGTAAGGTTTAATGTTTTTGCCTGCATTTATTTGATCAAAAGTACGTAAAAGTGATATTAAATTCTTTGTTTTCTATTTTAATATGTTGTAAAATGTAATGTGAATTTTCAACAGCCATTGTCTCCATTAGTCTTCAGAGCCATGTCTTTCAGAAATCATTCTAATATGCTGATTTGGTGCTCAAGAAGCATTTCTTATTAATATCAATGTTGAAAACAGATGTGCTGCTTAATTTTTGTGGAAACTTTTTTTTTTTCTTCCCAGGATTCTTTTATGAGAAGTATGTTTAAAAGAACATTTATTTGTAATAGAAATCTTCTGTTACATTAAAAATGTCTTTACTATCAATTTTGATCAATTTAATGCATCCTTGCTGCATACAAGTATTTGTTACCTGAATGATCCACAGCTGTTTTTTTTTTTTTTTGTTTAATAATAGTTGTTCATGAGTCCCTTGTTTGTCCTGAACAATTAAACTGCCTGCTGTTCTTCAGAAAAGTCCTTCAGGTCCTGAATTTTTGTGTTTTTGAACACACTTTGAATTTGAAGATCAGGGTAAATGTAACTTATTTTGTCTCCTGGGAAACATTTAAGTATCTTCTGTAGCTCCTGAAGGGCAGTGCTAAATTGAAAAAATATGATATTTAGGCAAAATAAGAAAAATGTACACATCTTCATTCTGGTCAAAAGTTTACACCCCTGGCTCTTAATGCATCGTGTTTCCTTCTGGAGCATCAGTGAGCGTTTGAACCTTTTGAAATAGTTGCATATGAGTCCCTCAGTTGTCCTCAGTGTGAAAAGATGGATCTCAACATCATACAGTCATTATTGGAAAAGGTTCAAATACAGGAAAATGCTGAAAAACCAAGGATTTTTCTGAAGAACAGTGGGCAGTTTAACTGTTCAGAACAAACAAGGGACTCATAAACATCTTTTTAAAAAAAAAAAAAAACAGCTGTGGATCATTCAGGTAAAAACACAGTATTAAGAATCAAGCGTATGTAAACTTTTAAACAGGATCATTTTTATAAATTGAACTATTATCTTCTCTTGTGGACTATATGTAAATGTATTTTATGTTAAAAAAAAAAAATTGTATTCAGTCAGTACTAATAAAAAAAAATAACATGCATTTTGTATGATCCCTCTTATTTTGGTAAAATAATTAGCATTTTGCAGATTCTGCAAGGTGTATGTAAACTTATGACCTCAACTGTATCTTTGTTTAATGCCAGTAAATGTTTTTAATTCACTCTGCATCGGGAATTGTGAGAGAGTTTATTTTAAAGTCTGTATGTGTGTGTTTGACAGCCAGATTAACAGGATTCTTAACAGGGTTGGAGATCAAATGTAAGGCAAGGTCAGTCGACTCTAAGCCCACCTCTCACACGCACACAAGCAAAGATATCCAAAACAGAAACACCCTTTGTTTAGCCCCTCTACTGTGAGATGGAAGCAGGAATAAACATGCACACGTGTGTGTTAATCTGTTTCTCAGTTCTGAGGTCACACTGCTGCACACAGACTCTCTCAGGACACTTTGTGTGCGAGTGTGTGTGTGTGTGTGTGTGTGTGTGTGTGTGTTGTCTGCTGCATTTCTGTGCTGCTTTGTTATTATTTGGGCTTAGTGGTGTAACATCAGATGACTGAACACACAACACACACACTGTTCTCCTCAGTGTTTGTGTTTTATATATGTCACTGCTCCTTTATTCTTATTTGTCTGACGTTTTCTCTCTGTTTTTTTTTTTTAAAGACTGTTGTCCATCCTTCCTCACCTGCCTGCCTTCACATTTCTTTTTATCTTCTTCCATTCTGCATCTGTCCCTCCCTCTCTATCTCTTTCTCCGCATCTTGGCCGTATTTATTTTTCTGTTTCTTCTTAAGATGGTGCCTGCTGATGGAGACAGATCTGAAAAAATATTCCTCAAAGCCAAATATTTATCCACAAGCTTGACCCAGGTGTTCCCCCTCTCTCTTTCTCCAGATTGTTATCTCAGATTGCACTTACAATACCATCCCCAAAGTTACATATGTGTAGTTATGGTCAGATACCAGTCAGATTATTAGTATCATTACATGCAATGATCTGAACACTGTAAACATGTAAACATTAAGGTGGTCTAACACTCCAGATCCAATGTAATCTGCTCTTTTAGGGCTAAAGCACTGGAGTGTTTTGAACATCTGCGTGTGAATCCTGGCTGTTGAAAGTTTCGGTCGATGCGGTTGGAAAAAAAGTGACCTTTTTTGAAAGCGTTAACGGGATACGTGCACACACACACCATTCTAATCCTTCTGTTTTTATTTATTTTCAGCTAGCATTACTTCATCTGTTTTTGTTTTGTTTTGCTTTGCTAGTTTCGGTTCGTGAAAAACGGACGACTAGCATGATAAAGCGAATTAGAGCTGTGGAACAATTGTTCACCTGCAGAAACACTTACAGGAATACAAACACACAGCGCTCATCCAGTATCTTGTATGGACATCTGAAAACAGAAAAATGGGATTAGTAAACGAAAAAACAGGAGGAGAAAGAACCTGTAGTCATTCACATGAATGTAGGTGTGTATGAGTCGAATTTGTAATGACTTCTGAATGTCACACTAATTGCTCTTTTTGTCCACATACTATGGATTTTTAGCAGTCAGTAAATGTTTTTTTACAAAGAAATGAATACTTTTATTCAGCAAAGACGCATTAAATTGACCAGTAATGTCCAGTAAAGACTTTTGCGTTGTTTTAAAAAAAAAAAACTGCTAAAAGCTCTTATTTTAAATGTCCTTTTCATCAAGGAATCCCGAAAAAAAAACAAGCATTATGATTTCCATAAAAATATTAACTTGCTTGACTTTTCAACATTGCTGATAAGAAGTTTTTCTGGCATCAAATCAGTATGTTCGAATGATTTCTGAATGATCATGTGATATTAAAGACTGGAGTAATGATGCTGTTTGAAGTTATTTAAAATCGTATTATTTCATAATGTTACTGTTTTTACTGTATTTTTGTTCAAATAATGCAGCCTTGGTAAGCAGAAGAGTTTTGAACAGTAGTGTAGCCTATGTGTAAGAAAAGAAAGGAGGGATGACGTCTGTTTAATTAACTGTCTGTTTGAGCACAATTTGATTCACGCAAGTACTCTGTAAAGTGTTACTTAAACTCTTTTTAAAACCATAGACTCCGTGTGATGGATTAAACCTATTATGTCAGTCTTAAACGGCTTAAAACTCAAGAGCCAACACAGATACGACCCTCAAAGCCTGTGGGACGACACTGCCATAGAACCTGCTTTACGACAGCATGACAGAAGCTCTTACAGCAGCTCTGATCCTGAGATTCCTTCAGAATCTAAATGCTCGCAGATTGATTATTAAATACAGTGAATATTGTGTTAAACAAAACAAAAGGTCCCTTGAAGTTAATTCACTCAGCAGGCCATATTGTGATTTTTCTTCCATCTCCTAATCTGACAGTGAGACATCCAGTAAGAACTTAGCTGGTCATGATGAACCCGTTGTAAAATGTAACTGTCAGTGGGTTTAGTGTTGTGGCAGTTTGTTCTCTGGCACTTACACACATATCTATAATTCCCCCTATTGACTCTAAAATAGTGTTAGTTTATGGACTAAAGTCTGCAAGTGCTGCACATAAAATAACTGATTATGATGGGTTTCTTCTGTCAAACAGGGTAACTGTCCGCTGTTTCAGAAGACACACATACACACACTCTCAGCGTTTTTCCACCCAGCACTGATAACTGTCTCCTTTGTACCAGTGATGGACTCACTGAGCATTAATTTAAGTTAGTGCTGTCGATATAATTACAGCTGTGTGTGTGTGTGTGTGTGTGTGTGTGTGTGTGTGTGTGTGTGTGTGTGTGTCATGTGAGGTGGAAACTGATGAGCTGGCACCTTTAAAAATGGGATGTTGGGTGTTAATCCAATAAATCTGTCTCTCTGGTGTGTGTATGTGTGCTTACCTGTCTCTCTGGTGTACATTGTGTGTGTACTGGAATGCTGCAGTGTCGGAGGTGTTTATGGAGCAGTATTTTATTTGGCCCACAGTTGATAACTGAGAGGATGGAAGAGGGATGGACAGAGCAAAAAAAACAAAAAGTATAATCCTTAATTTTTGGAACAGGCTTTTTGACTTTATAATGTGCCATTTTATTTTATTTTATTTTAATTGTAATTTTTATATTTAATTAATTTTTGTAAACCTTTATTATTTTTATTATGTCTACTATCCTCGTGTTCATGGCGTTAGATTATCATTGTGTCAACAAAACAGACATTTAAAGGAACACTCCACTTTTTAAAAAAAAAAATAGGCTCATTGTCCAACTCCCCTAGAGTTAAACAATTGCGTTTTACTGTTTCAAATCCATTCAGCCAATCTCTGGGTCTGGCAGTAGCACTTTTAGCATATCTTAGCATAGATCATTAAATCTGATTAGACCGTTAGCATCTCGCGCAAAAATGACCATATATAATGACAATATTTTTCCTATTTAAAACTTGACTCTTCTGTAGTTACATTGTGTACTAAGACTGACGAAAAATGAAAAGTTGCTATATTATAGGCTGATATGGCTAGGAACTATACTTTCATTCCGGCGTAATAATCAAGGAACTTTGCTGCCGTAACATGGGTGCAGCAGGTGCAATGATATTACGCAGCCGTTAACTCTGTTGGCTGCAACTCTGCATCTACACAAACTTAGTGCTGGTCACTTTCAGGTGCTGTGTAATATCATTGCGAAGGAACTTTGCTGCCGTACCATGGGTGCAGCAGGTGCAATGATATTATGCAGCACCTGAAAGAGACTGGCACTAAGTTTGTGTAGATGCAGAGTTGCAGCCGGCAGAGTTAACGGCTGCGTAATATCATTGCACCAGCTGTACCCATGTTACGGCAGCAAAGTTCCTTGATTATTATGCTGAAACGAGAGTATAGTTCCTAGCCGTATCAACCAAGAAAATCACAACTTTTCATTTTCCGTCCGTCTTTGTACATGATGTAACTACAGAAGAGTCAAGTTTTAAATAGGAAAAATATCAAAACTCTTTGGTCATTTTAAGCGAGATGCTAATGGTCTAATCAGATTCAATGATCTATGCTAAGCTATGCTAAAAGTGCTACCACCAGACCCAGAGATCGGCTGAATGGATTCGAAAACGGTAAAACTCAACTGTTTAACTCTAGGGGAGTTGGAAAATGAGCCTATTTTCAAAAAAAGTGGAGTGTTCCTTTAAGCACAGGTCACAGGCAAACATGGCTATGATACTCTGGAAATTTTTTTTGACATCCCAAACATGCCACGGCACCATAAACGTCATCCAGAGTTTCTAATTGTTTATTAATGTAGAATATCTTGTTTTACAGTTTTTGGGGTTGTATTTTCAGAAAATGGCAAATGTGTTAATTGGAGTTGGTCAAAAACATTTTAATTGTAAACGGTTGCATTCGACATATGAAGGTTTGTGTAGGTTTCCCATTTTGAATTTGTGTATGGAATTATATAAAATTGCAATGTAGGCGTTTAACTGCATATGCAGTATGCAGCAGTTATTTTAGTGTGATTTATATACTGTCACAGTATTTAGTATTTATTAGTATAATAATATAGTACTATAGTATAACAGTATTATATTTTATTTTATTCTTGCTTTTTATTTTTATTTTATTTTATACATTTTTATTACTTATTATAATATTCTTATATTGCTTTTTAAAATACTTAATAATTTTACTTATCCTTACTTGATTTTAATTGCTTATTTACTCAATTTTCTCTATTTTTACTTTCCTTTTTGCAACTATCTTTACACTTTTGCTTTGCAAATGCAAATGTAATATTGTCATGCCAATAAAGCACAGAGAGATAAAGAAATAGGCAGGTAGGTAAAGTCATCACATACTCTACTCTTTTTGAACCTCTTAAGATGAATTTACTGATCTTTCAGAGGCCTGGTGTGTGTGATGTCTGTGTCTAAGAGTCATTTTGGCAGCAGATGCTTGTCCTTCATCGGAGAGCCTGAAAGAGACTGTAGGTCACGGGGTTTGGTGGGTTGCAGAGAGAGATTTATTTTCTGTTGTCTATTGTTATTGTTTTGTGTGTTTATAGGCACCAAGTGGTGTCCCAGCGTGGGTATGCTGCGGAAACAACATCCGTAGTATTTGAGCACAGCTTTTTGTGATTTCACTCTCTCTCTCTGTCTCTCTCTGAAGGTATTAAGCTGGCATCTTCTCTTTCCCTCTTTTATAATAGGCTGGTATTGTTTTGGGCTCTTTTATTATTTTGGTGCCTGGTATTATTTTTGATTTCCATAAGTCTTGGTCTGTTGGCTTTGCTCGTCTTTTATGTTCAGCTGGAACAATGGCAATCCCCCAGCCACCGGCCCTACCCTCAATAACAATTCCCACAAATAATGACACTACCCCTAATCTGTGTGTGTGTGAGCGCCACTCAATGACAGTTTGGGGAAATCACATTTGAATCACAACAGATGAGTGATGACAGACAGAAATAGGCCCTGGGTGATGCCAACTGAAAATGTGTCATCCGTCCTCTCCCTCTTTTTCTCTCTTTGTTTCTTTCTTTATGTATTTATATTCAGCTCTGCATTCATGCAGAAACTCGCAACTGGCATTTATTGATGGTAAAGCCTTTTGTGGCCCATTTCTTTGACAAACACCCTCAATGTTGATACATCTTTTTTTATAGAGCTGCATTTATGATCTCCTCAGGGATCGTCTCGGGTTGGGAACCGAGAACCGGTTCCAGTACTTGGGAATGAAACAGCCTAAAGTTCAAAACACTAAACAGATTCTTAACTGAATCGGAATCAGAAGTTGTCCCCTTTTTTTTTTTTATACCTAGCATAACTCATTCTTCTCGTCCTCTTCCTCTGCTATGAGTGTGTGTGTGTGTTAGGAAGGAAACCCCACAGCCCTGACCCGCACCCCCCATACTGGCACCAGCTGTGGATCAATACTGGGACAGCTGGGACTGCCACCCGCCTAAACACGACGTGCATACACACCCTAAAGTGGTTGAAGCTCCCGGTCGCACCCCTTTCTTCCTCGCGCTTCCTGGAAATGTCAGTTAAAGGAAGTTTGAGGTTCACTTTAGGTGTGAGAGCCTGCAGGGGTTTGGTGGTGTTCTCCTCTTACAGGGACACACAAATACTCTACACACACTCATACACAGAGATGGGAAATATTATAGGCATCAGTTGAAGTATTATGTCTGCTATCCTATCAGTCATGGCGTTAGATTATCATTGTGTTAACAAAACAAACATTTAAGCACAGGTCACAGGCAAACATGTCAACGATACACTGGAAAAACTGTGGACAACCCAAACATGCCACGGCACCATGGATGTCATCCAGAGTAATGTTTCTAATCACTATTACTACATAATATATTGTTTTACAGTTATTGGCATTGCATTATTAGAAAATGGTAAACATGTCAACTGAAGTTGGGCAAATTGTTGGCCAAAAAACATTTGTGGTTGTACACATTTGCATTCTATATATAATTTCTGTAAGTTTGCTATTTTGAATATAGAATTGCAATGTTGACATTGAATTCCACATATAGTATACAGCAGTGTTATTTTAGTATGATTTATATACTGTCATAGTGGCCTGAATAAAATATATTGATTTCTCAATTGTTTCTCATTTTTACAAAACTATATTGGTTCTTAAATACCAAGAATCGATTAGTCTAGCCTGTTTTCAGTCAATGAATAGAACTTTGTACTCCACCTAGCATTCAATAAATCGCAATAAGCTTTGTGCTTTGTCTCAGATTTCAAATTCTGTCCATTTTATTATAATATTCAAACAATAATTACCATTTTGACGCTGCTTAATGTGGATTGACAGATCGCTGTAGTGCATCAGTTCAAGAGAAGCGGCATCGTAAAGTGCATGCAAACTGATCATCTCATCCGCTTTAATCAGTTACAGCATGAATTAAACATAAATGAACATTCGAAGGTATGTTAAAAGAAAAAATACAGCTTACCAGAATTTATATCCTGTCTCATATAATCAGTCAGCCATGAAAAGATGTCAGTATAATAGCTTGTAAACAATGTGTTAGGTAAAGTCACATTTACCTCAGAAAAAAACCAAGTGACCAAAAACAAGGGGTGTGTGATATATATAATCTACGATAATATCATAATTGTTGTTAAAATATGCGATTTGACAATTATCGAGTATATCACTTAAAAAAAGTCCAGAATAAGAGAGTCCATGCATACACTGAGATGTAGGTTAGACTACTGCACATTATGACTTTTATATTTATATCATCTGATACAGTTACTATCACACAAAGAGTGATGTTTTTCTCCAAAAATCAGCATGACTGCAAATGTGATATTGATTTAATAAACAAGCAAAATATTTAATATTAAGTGACTTACATTTTAGACACAACAGTTCCTGCTTTTGCTGAGTTTTTGCAACGAAAATGGTTAAAAAAAAAAAAAGCCACAGCAGGGCGGTTTTGACTCTCTGAGCAACACACGATGGTGTTTTGTTACTGAATCAATCAGCCGTTTGAACAAATCGTTTGAATGAATGACTCAGTGACTCACGTATTTTTCTAGCCACCTCCTGGAAATTTTAGGTTTATATTTAAAGTGTATTTCCCCTTTTTCCCCTCTAAAATTATTTCAAATGTTACTATTCAATAAAATACTAGCACAATAACATGCTCAGCCACATTTTGTCTAATTATTATTATTATTATTATTATTGACAAAATTCCAGAAAATACAGAGATATTGTTTTTTGTCATTATCGCACACCCCTACCATAAACTCATTATTCAGCTAGAAAAATGAACTCTAGAGAGGAGCATTTTGTGAAATATATGCTCCAAATAACATTCATTGTAATTTTTACTGTTCTTCAATGTTTAGTTTATGTTTGAATAAATCAGTCATGTTTTTATGACAACCACCTTTTAAATGTTTATTTAAAAAAATAATAATAATTGGAGTAGAAATGTAATTATGTAGTTGTAACTCTATTATAAAAACTTCATTGAGTGTAATTTAGGTGTTTGTATATAAATCTGGTAATTTTAACCTTCAAGTTAATGTACAAGTAATGTAGTACCAGCTGACTCTCATTTAAATTTTACAGCATTGGTTGTTGTTTTTTTCCTTGAGAAAATTTGGCATGTGCTGTACCTGATATATATTCAAAATAATCAATTTTGAATTGAATTGGAAATCAAATTAAATCGAATTTGTGTAAAAACCAAGCCCTTGTGTTTGGTATTTATTAGTATAGCATTATAGTATTTATTAATATTTTTACATTTTTATTTGATTTCATTAAAAATTTAAGTATTTTTGTAATTTAATGTAAATTTATCCGTTTTTGTTTCTAATTTTATTTAGCATTATTTTAAAACATTTTTATTTAAATTTTAGTATTTTTTTTTAATTTCCCTTTTTAATATTGCCAAGGCAGTATTTCTAGTTTCTACTTTTATTTCAGTTACTGAGAACAATTAATACTAGTTTTAGATTTAGCTAACAATGACTACTACAATTACCTAACTTTAGTTAACTAATGCAGTGCTTTAACACTTTGGTTTAAATATTTCTGCTTTGGGATTAAATGGTGACAGTGGTTTTTAAAGATATTTTGCAGGATGTGCACAAAACTTTAATAAAACATACCCAAAGTTAACTTTTTCCACAATATGTAGTTAGAATCCCCTAAAAAAACAAAAATGTTTATTATTCATTGATGAGGCTGCTGGCATATACTGTTATGAATTAGAAAAAAAATGTGCTTGTGGACACATTGATTAAGCCAGATTTTTTTTTAAATATATCTGCTCACTGATGTTTAATGCATTTTTAGTTTTTAAACACTACTGTTCTTTCAGTAGAAGTGTTTGTGCTGATGTGTCTTTATGGGGTGACATGCTTCTTAAGGGAGCAGCAGGGGGCAGCAGTCAGCCACCCTGGCACCTTCATCTCCCCTCTCCGCCAGGTATTTAGCAATTCTGTGGGTACAATAGCTGCGTATTGATAGTCATATCCCTGTGATAAATTAAAAGTGTCTTATTGTCTCTTTTCATTTTACACATTGTCATAACCCTGGACGGTAATCTGGGGTTCTGATTGACACCGGCAGCCAGGGAAAAGAACACCCTCATTGTTTGCGCTCGTCAAATCTGTTAAACCTAATTCTTCCCCGCATATTTGCATATTCTTAAGTATTTTTTCGGAGAAGGACTAAATCCTTCTTAAGTGTTTGATGCATTTTGAAATTCATTCATAAAGGACCTACATGCACTATTAGCTCGGTATAATGCCAGTGCATAATCTCAGCGATAAGACACGCTTTGGAGCGCTGGATTCTTCAGGGATGACATGCTGTATTTCCGACCGATTCAACAGGGGCTCAAATGTCAACACAAATGTCAAGTGGCTTCGTCGCCGAGCGGTTTTGAATCTTAGACGCAGGTTTTTTCTCCCTTTTATCGTTTTCATTTACTGAAGGAGTCGCTGAGGACCATCTCCCGTCCCAGCTGGAGTGGGGGATTGTGGGTAATTTGTCTGGGTGCGAGATTGGCAGGCGGCACTGTTGTTTTGATCAGGTCAGCGCTCGAACGCTTTACGTCTCTGTCTGTGTTTCAGCCACCGCCACCGCCACGTGGTGTGTTCTTCATGGCACCTCCGATGCTACCGTTCGGTCAAATTAATCACCTTCAGCAAAGTGTTAATGCACGCTGCCCGTGTGAGTTGGTGGATTCTTATGTGTGTGTGTACAGAGTGGTATCGAGGCGAAAAAATAGTCGCTCTTCAGCTCTCTGCGTCTCAATCTTCCTGAGACTGCTCTGATAAGGGCTCGTCTTTACCTACGGGACCACTGATACATGCAAACACACACTTGTGCGCCTGCGAGTGAGATTTCTATCTGGAGATCTATATGTAGTCGCTCCACATATGCACACAGGCAGGTGTATGAATGCAGCCTCTTTGAGATGTTATTCACTGGGTCTTCATTTCTCTCTCTGCTCATTTTGTTTTGGATTACTCTGCGCAACAGGCCTGATGAGATAAAAGTGAAAAGAGCATAAAAGACCAAAAAATAGGCCTGTGTGGCCTATATCTCACCCATAGAGAAAGCTCGAAAGGAAGCGTGTTTGTTGAAAAGAAGGCAGAATAATGGCTTACAGCGAGAGAAGAAATTTGTAGGGAGCATAAATGTGTAAAAACATTAATTAGATGGAGAAAAAAAAGAAATGGAGATGAGTCAGTTTCTGTGTTCAACGTGACAGTTTAGGTGATTTTGATTCTTTAACCAGGTCATGATTCTGACTCGTCATCACTCAAATATGTTCATAAAACATTGCACTATATTTAACATTAATCGCGATTAATCACGTCCAAAATAAAAGTTTGTTTACCTAATGTGTGTGTGTGTGTGTGTACTGAGTATTTATATGTATATATAAATCCACATAAATGTGTATATTTAAGAAATATATAATATATATGATTATTCATGTAGAATATAAATGTGACCCTGGACCACAAAACCAGTCATAAGTGTCAATTTTGCGAAATGGAGATTTATACATCACCTAAAAGCTGAATAAATAACGTTTGTTAGGATAGGACGAGATACAGCAATATGAAATCTGGAATCTGAGGGTGCAAAAAAATCTAAATACTGAGAAAATCGCCTTTAAAGTTGTCCAAATGAAGTTCATAGCAATGCATATTGCTAATCAAAAATTACATTTTGATACATTTATGGTGGAAAATTTACAAAACATCTTCATGGAACATGATCTTTACTTAATATCCTAATGATTTTTGGCATAAAAGGAAAATCGATAAATTTGACCCATCCAATGTATTTTTGGCTATTGCTACAAATATAGCCGTGCAACATAAGACTGGTTTTGTGGTCCAGGGTCACAAATCATATATAAATATGAATCTCTCTCTCTATATGTATTCTCTATATATATATTTCTTAAATATATACATGTATGTGTGTGTATTTATATATACATATAAATATACACAGTACACACACATATTATGTAAACGCAAATATTTTGGATGCAATTAATCGAAATTAATCGATTAAATTACTAAATTATGCTAAATAATGAATTCATAAATTAAAATGAAATAAAATTATATAATTGTGATATTATTAAATAAGGTTTCTGTTGAATTAGAAATGTCTCTTTAAATAGTTTATTAATTTATATTAATGTATATTTTTATTTAGATTTTAACATTTAGATATAGTAATATCAAACAATTTGTTGATTAATATTGCAATATTTTTATGTATTAATATGTGTTAATACTGCTGAAATTGACTGGGAAACTGATTATCTTTTACGGTATCTTATTTCTTGCATTAATCATTATATCTACTGACTGTTTGGATAAAATGTTCCTCTAATTAAAAAAAATAATTTAAGCTATATTTCAGCACATGAACATTAATTTAGACATTTAAAAAAAATAATAAGGGGAAAATACGTTTTTTTTAACCACAAGCAGTGAAATGCCTAATTGAAAGAAAGCATTTATCATTTTTTATTAGTATTTATTTAACTATTTATTGCTACTGTATGTTGTATTGTTTTCTATGTAAAACACGTGTTGAAACCCACTGAAACAGAATTTCCCCAAGGGGATAATAAAAGGTGCTACTACTATTAGTATCATCAAAGGGCTGAAGATACTGAGATATCTTTATTTCTGTTTTTCTATATTGTTTATCCCCATGTGATGGTGTTGAAACATGTTTCACAGGTTGTGCGTGGTACTTTCATCCATGAGGAAATTGCTGACACTTAGTCAGCTAGCTGAGAAAATGCCTTAAGAACAAAGACTAAAATGTGATGATATTTTTTTGGCTTTGTTACATAAGAAGAGGCAGGTCAGGAAATGTCTCCAACTGTGTTTCCGGCCTACCTGGCAAATGGAAAGTGTGCAGGTGGCCGAGTGTTTTGTTTTGTTCCGTTTTTATTAGACGTTGTCGCCCTAAAGTCATTCTGGCACATGGCTGGTGTCAAACCTTTTTCCTCTCATTACTTTTTATTATTGTTTTTTTTAAAACACCGTCTGATTTCG
Organism: Labeo catla; assembly: GCA_012976165.1. Taxonomy (NCBI): domain Eukaryota; kingdom Metazoa; phylum Chordata; class Actinopteri; order Cypriniformes; family Cyprinidae; genus Labeo; species Labeo catla. The sequence continues at coordinate 850,723 of VONZ01000245.1, forward strand.
TAACCAGACATATCAGAATTGATGTTTACCCGTTGTCAGAGCAAAATCAGGGCCGATTCAGGTTTCCTTGTCATTCCCTTTGGAATATTCCAGTCCTTTTACCTACAGGGGGCGCCATTGACTATTATGAAGGGCATGTTTACTCTGCTGGTGTCAGAGGTGACGAACTAATACTGAGTTTGGTTATTTAAATTATTTAGGCAAATGAACACCTTTTAGTTCCAATATGACCTTTCTTTGTCTGAAAAGTCGTTTGAAGTTTGACATGATTTACACCTGTAAACGGCTTCAAAGTTAAGCTTTATCTCACCGTAGACAATTCGGTGTGATTTAGAATATTAGCATTCTGTTCAGAGTTGGTACTCCATTCAGACAGTCTACATAAACTTGTATGCACATGTTCCTGGAGTGCTGGTTTCCCCTGTTGTGTGTGGGCTTTGTACATGTTAAAACAGGTGATGATTTTACCTGTAAGTGTGAGGATTAACAACTTTCATTCATTCAATTTGATTGTTTTCTTTTCTTAGAAAAGCACCACAGGGCAGTTTTGTCATATGCATTTTATAGAAACTGTTAAAAACATATTGATGCCAGTTTATATGATTTTTTTTCAATGAAGTGTTGGTAGCAATTGTAATAAATAAGTTAATTTTTATTTTTGCAGCTTAAGAAGTATTTTAACTGTCTCTCTTTTTTTGTGTGTGTGTTATTTTAGGAATCTCCGTCGGGTCGTCGGAAAGCGCTGGCCACCAGCTGCATTAACATGAAGCAGTACGCCAGTGCCATGCCCACACAGACAGACGTCAAGCTCAAGTTCAAGCCGCTGTCCAAGAAAGTGGTTTCAGCAACACTACAGTTCTCCTTGTCCTGCATCTTTCTGCGAGAGGGCAAAGCCACGTAAGAGCAGACCAATACCCCATCCACACCTCTAAAACCAGCTGACTACACCCACCCTGAAGGAATGCTGCCACTTCAAATTACATTCCTGTGTATTTCCTTCTGTTTTTTTGCCTCAGTGACAGGGAGTGACAATACCTGACATTCCCAACATTCCTTTTCGTCTGGATCTCTCCCCCTCTCATCCCTCTTTCCAGCCCTTCCTCTTTGAAAGTGACTGTATGAGCTGGGCTTCATACATCGCTATACTATTGACAACAGACAGTGGGCCTTTTTTGACTATGATGTTTTGGCAAAATTTGCTAAACTGAACTTTAATACACAATTTTTTTTTTTTTATTAAAATGTTATATGATTCAGCGATTGACACGTTGAGTGATCTGTCTATTAGTTTGTCATTAGAATATATTTCAGTGGTCAGAAGTAATAGTGGCAGTCAAAGTTCTATTACTATTAATTAATTTTTTTTTTCTATTAAGGCTAGGTAAAAAAAATTGATTTACTGATATGAATCGAATCTCATCTTAAAGAAACAATATCGATTCTTGAATTCCAAGAATAGATTAGTCTAGCCTGTTTCAGTTAATAAAGAGAACATCGTAGCGCACCTCCCATCCAATAAATCGTAATAAGGTTTGTGATTTGTTGGTTTTGGTATGAAACAAATCTCAGATTTCAAATTCTGTCAATTTTATTAGAGTATTCAAACAATAAATACCTTTTTTGCGCTGTGTAATGTGGAGTGATAGATCGCTATAACATCCGAAGGCATGTTAAAAGAAATAGTAAAACTTACCGAAATCCATATCCTGTCTCATGTAATCACTCAGTCAGTGTTTCAACCGCTGAAAGTCGTCAGTATAACAGCTTGTAAACAGTAGCTCCTTTCACACATGCAGTCTTTACTGGTAAATTACCATTGAGATCATGTGTGAACATGACATTTTCAGAAATACTGGTAAATTCCTTCTGCCAATTTACCAGTTAGGGAGATTCTAACATTACCAGTAAATTACTGGTATTATGCTGTGTGTGAACGCAGAATAAAGGTTGTTGGTATTGGCAATGAATTCAGAATTCAGAACACAAAACACGCTGACGTAAGTCGTCTACTGTAGGCTAAAAGCGCTGCATGAATGTGAATGTTTGCCCCCCAAAAAAATCATCAACAATAACACTGACCTCATTTACTCCTCTGTGTTTACAGACACAACACCAGGAGGCGTAACCGTTTAGAGGTCTTTTCTGGTTAATAATGTCACAGGATTTACCAGTATTTTGAAATGGATGTGTGAATAGTACTTTACCGGTAAAGAGACTGTAAAGTTGTTCTGGTAATTTTGCTGCAATTTACTGGTATTACTGTGTGAAAGAAGCTAATAATGTCATGTAAAGTCACGTTTACCTCAGAAAAAAACATATTCGGTGACTATAACTTTATTAGTCAGCTAGAAAAATTCTAGAGATGAGCATTTTGCTACATATACTACCAGCCAAAAGTTTTTTGAAAAAGTGCATTTTTGTACTTTTTATTTACTTTTATTAGTAAGAATGCTTTAATTTGATTAAAAGTGATGATAAATATGTTTATAATGTTACAAAAGATTTGTGTTTCAGATAAATGCTGTTCTTCTGAACTTTCTATTCATCAAAGAAACCTGAAAAAAATCTACTCAGCTGTTTTCACATAATAATAATAATAATAATAAATGTTACTTGAGCAGCAAATCAGAATATTAAAATGATTTCTGAAGGATCATGTGACTGGATCATGTAATGATGCTAAAAATTCAGCTTTGAAATCACAGGAATAAATTATATTTTAAAATATATTCTAATAGAAAACAGTTATTTTAAATAGCAAAAATATTTCAAAATTTTACTGTTATGCTGTACTTTGGATTAAATAAATGCAGGCTTGGTGAGCAGAAAAGAAAAAAAACATTACAAATCTTTCTGTTTAAAAACATTAGACTGGTAGTGCATATTCTTCAGTATTTAATTTGAATAAATCTGCCAACCTTTTATGACAGCCACCATTTAAATGTTTATGTTTAAAAAAAAAAGAACAGTTGGAGTAGAAATATAATTATGTAATTTCAAGTTAAAGTTACTATCATTAACTTTAATATTATAGAAAGTGTGTACAAATCAGCTAATTTTAACCTTCAATATTATAGTAATGTAGTACCAACTGACTCTCATTTGCATTTTACAGCATTAGATTAGAGATTTTTTTTTCCTTGAGTACTATACCTGATATATATCCAAAATAATTGATATTGAGTTGAATCAGAATTGAATCAAATTGCAAGCTTGTGAAGCATAATCAAATCGGGATATTTGTGTCAAAACCTAGCCCTAATTTCTATTATTGTAGAAAAATAGAACAGAATATATAAATAGAATTATTTCTGTTTGAATGCTTACCAAAATGCAGATTTTGTACCCTGGGTACAGTTTTCAGAAAATATCAGGAAACACACATTTAAGACTGTGCCTCACATTTTCCTGGCTTACACTAAAAGAAATCAAATCCTGTTGGAGAAGTTCGCCCCAGACGTGAGCTGTTGCTTTTTGACATGCGCGTCACAACAAACAGAAGTCAGATGGAATATTTCCAGCCACTGGCCTTGAGAGTGTAAATATCTTTTCTTCACTCGTCTCGCAATATCCACGTTTCCTTCTTCTTCTTTTTTTCTTTCTGAGCTCGTCTGCCTCCAAATAAAGGAAGCAAGAAGCGTGTATGAGTGTATGCGATTTCACCCTTGCGCTCTATGAGATACGTGTGTGTTTGTGTGGCTTTTGTGGCGTGTGTGTGACAAAGGTTACGCGGCGGAAGTGTAACCGCTCTTAACCCATGGGAATGATGTCAACAGCACACAAATAAACCCCATTACATAAGTTCAAATAAGCTCCATGCCTGCCAAAGAAAGACTGGACCGCATTCATAAAGAAGTGTGAGATAGACAGAGAGAACGAGAAGACGGGGACATTGGGAGGGAGAGAGGGAGTTAATCCTGGAGCGTTATCTCGCCGTGCTTGTGAATGCCCTGGCTGGAATGCATGTCCGTATTGCACTGCCTCTTATGAGCAGGACCATGAAGGGCATTCCGTTTACACGTTCATCTTTCGCTCGCTCTCTCTGTCAACCAGGCTTTCTTCTCTTCTTCCGTCCGTCTCCTTCAACGTAACAGTGGTTTTTACACAAAGCACTGGATGGCCAAATTCACACTTTACTAACACTTGCCAGTGTTTTATTCAAATCTGGTTATCAAAAAAATAAGTGAACAGTTCTCAGTTCATTCTCAATTTTTTTTAAATCCATTTCAAATCCATTTTGCTTTAAAATGAGCACAGCATATGGAAAAAATGACTGCTGAGTGCTATGCGTCTCATCTATGAATGATTTAATCAGATTTATATTATGCTTTTGTGTCTTTTTGTGGCTTTCTGTGTGTAGTGATGAAGATATGCAGAGTCTGGCCAGTCTGATGAGCATGAAGCAGGCCGATATTGGTAATCTGGATGATTTTGAGGAAGAGAATGAGGAAGATGAGGAGAACAGAGTGAATCAGGAGGAAAAGGCAGCCAAGATCACAGGTGAGACTTGCTTGAATTCATCTGAAGACCCTTTGCAGATGAATCTGATATTTCATACATAAGACCACTATAGGGCTGCAATAGTTTGTTTGATTTTGTTGCTCTGTTTGTGTAGCCATACACAGCAGTCCAGATGCAGTGAAATGCAAGTTTTTCAGGAGCTTTTCTTAAAAAAAAAAAAAGTTTGTTTTTGTTCCTTGATCTGTTCTGTTTTATTCTATTATTTTGTTATTTTCTATTCTGCTTCTTGATTGGTTCTATTTTATTAAGATTTTTCCATTATTCTTCTGTTTCTTTTTTTATTAATTCAAATATATTTTTATATTCCGTTATTCCAATTTTTTTCTTTTTCAGTTTTATTCATTTTATTATTTGTTTTGTTTTTTATTTTATTTCCGTTCTGTTTCATGATGTATTCTTTTCTTATTCTGTTTTTCATTCTATTTTCTTTTGTTCTTTTTCTTATTTTATTTTGTTCTGTTCTATTCTAATCTATTAATTTTTTTTATTAATTAGAGTTTAGTTTGTAGATGGTTTCTGGTCTGTTCTGTTTTATTTTGTTTTCTCCGTTTTTTTTGTTTCTTTTTCTTTTTTCGTCATTATTCTGTTTTATTCTTTTGTTATTTTCTGTTCTTTTTCTTGATTGGTTCTGTTTTATAATTTTCTTTTCATTTATTCTTTTCTTTTTTATTAATTCTATTATATTTTTCTATACTGTTATTCCATTTTTTTCTTTTTCAGTTTTATTTAATTCTGTTCTATTTTTTTGTTTCATATTTTATTTTTGTTTCATTATCTTTTCTTTTACTTGTCTGTTATTTGTTTCATTCTGTTTTTTTTTGTTCAGATTCATTTTTTTCTGTTCTTTTTGGTTCTTATTCTATTCTGTTCTGTTGTATTTTTCTGGAGTTTAGTTCCTAGATGGTTTTGGATCTTTTCTGTTATTCTGTTTTCTCCTTTATTTATTTATTTTTTGTTATTTTCCGTTCTGTTTCTTGATTGGTTTTATCTTATTACATATTTTCCTTTATTATTTTGTTTCTTTTTTTATTAACTCTATTATGTTTTACTATTCTATTTTCTTTTTTTTAATTTATTTTATTCTATTCCATTTTTGTTTCTTATTTTACTTTTGTTCTGTTTCACAATCTGTTTTTTTTTTCTTATTGTTTGTTTCATTCTATTTTCTTTCGTTCTTATTTTGGGCTTTGCATTGTTTTTTCACGTTTTTTTTTTTCTTGTTCATATTCTATTCTATTCTATTCTATTCTATTCTATTCTATTCTGTTCTAATTTATTCTGTTAATTTTTTGTTTAGTTTTTAGATTGTTTGTTTCTGATCTGTTTTTTTATTTTGTTTGCTCCATTATTTTTTTTCTTTTTCCATAGTTATTCTTTTCTATTATTTTATTATCTGTTCTGTTTCTTGATTTGTTCTCTTTTATTACATATTTTCCATTATTCTTTTGTTTCTTTTTTTATTAATTCTAATTTTTCCTTTTCAATTATATTTGTTTTATTCTATTCTATTTGTTGTTTTTTTTTTCTTATTTCTTATCTGTTCTTTTCTTATTGCTTGTTTCATTCTATTTTCTTCCATTCCTTTTTTCCCCCTTATTCTGTTGTGTCTGTTCTTTTTCTTATTCTAATTCTATGCTGTTTCTGTTCTGTTCTGTTCTATTCATTTTTTTTTTTTTTTCTAGAGTTTAGTTTCTAGACAGTTTCTGAGGACTGCATGATACATTTGTGTGTAGTGTATAAGCCAGATATTTATGTCTAGATTGTTAAAGAAGAACAAGAATAAATGTGTATGGATTTTTGCTCTCTTGTAAATTTTAGCATGTCATAGTTTGGTCTGTGCTCTCTTCAGGATTTCTGTCCAGTCTCAGTTCAGTTTCATTTGAGTGACAGTTATCTTTTCTTTGTGGTTTATTTTCTGCCTGTATGTGCACATGTGTGCATTTACTTCTGCCTATTGAGGCTTATTGCTATGCTTTACATTTGTTCTGTTTTTGGTCCTAGTTTATTAGCTGCTTTTTCTAGGCTTTCATACACAATGCACCACTTGATCTCTGTGTATGATAAGGAATGTCCGCCCAATCCAGTGCATATTTGTGTTTGCATGTGCATATATGCCTATGTGTGCATGATTTTGTGTGTGTCTGTGAGACATTGTGATATAATCCAGCCTCCCGTTACCTCCCAGATGGTGGAGTCTTAACATTAAGCCCATGTGCTTTTATCCCTTTATAAATGTATGGCGCTCCTATGGAAATGCTTGAGTTGTTTATTCATCGTATGGGTTTAGGAATCTCTTTGTTGCCATAGAGATGACGTCCGATCTGTTTTTCACAGTTTGTTAGAGCGAAGACACAATTCGGGCTCTTTTCAGAGAGACACACCTCAAAACACACACACACACACACACACACACACACACACACATAGATATTGTCTGTATGTATTGCATACCTCTCTTTTCATTATACAGGTTAGCGTGTGTGCGAGCTCGAGTGTGTGTGTGTGTATTGATTGTATGTTGTGCTGTTTGCAGAGATTGTGAGGCAGCTGAATGCTCTCAGCTCTATAGATGGAGATCCAGATGACTGCCTAAAGCAAGCAAATAAACCTGCCTCCTCTTCTGAAGGTCTTTCAGCTTTCACTTTCTTTCATTCTTTTATTCACTCTCTCAATCTCACTCTCACTTTCATTCACTATCTCTGTCTTTCTCCTTTTTTTCCATTCCTGTGGTCGTGCTGTGTGTTACAGAGCATCTGTTCATTGATCTTATTTTTTTTTCCACATGCTGTATGTTTTTTCTTATTTAGCATTTTTCATTTGTGATTCTTCATTTGTGCCCTCGTTCCACGTTCTGCAGTTTGTAGTGAACCCAATTACCCTCCGAAAAGCTTTGTTTCTGTAACTATGGAGTTGATGATCCTGGAACACGTCACTGGTCATGTGATTGACTGCTCTCATGGCCTAATATGGGTCAGGGTGGCATGGTGGTGGAGCGAACAGAGACGTCACACCTTTCTTATCACCTCAGAGAGCACTTCACACTGTGTTTTTTTTTGGGCCCACTGGCTCATGTTGTGAGTAGTAGTTCAGAATGAAACCCTGCATCAGCTCTTCTGGAACATACGGCTCTTTGGACCTGAAGGATCTTGGTGTGGTTCACTTCAAAATGCAGATGTCAGCAATTGATTTATTGGTTGTTTTTGCCACAGTTTTGTTTTCATTCAGAGTTTCACCTGATAATTCAACGGTTGTCCTCGCTAATTGTTTTGGACTGATGAGTGATGTTCTCTTTTCTCTTCCTTCCTCTTCTGTTATCATCGTGGATGGATGTGGATTGTTTAGAGCTGATCAGTAAGTTGAACTTCCTGGATCAGGAGGACCAAGACCAGAGCAATATGAGCTCTAACCCCTTCGATGAACCTAATGACCCGGTTGACCTTAACCCCTTTGGTGACCCGGATGAGGACGGTAAGGAGGGACCTTTGACCCTTTGTATGACCTTTTTGCCCTTTTATCAGCAGGACGGGTTGTACTCATTAACAATCTGAGATGCGTGATGATGTATTAATTGAAAAGGAAATATTTACTGCAGCTGGATTTTAGAAGATCACTCACAATTAAGATTATGTAAATCCATTTGATACTAGTGCAACTAGTGCAAAAGCTGGCATGAAATGAAAATCTGTTTCTAAATGCATGTTATAACATTTGACCCATGTGCTTTACTACAGAAGCTATGACTGAAGCTATGATTTCAATTATAGTTTCTTTTCATGTTTATAAGTTTAATAGTACTGTAATGGTGGGTTTCATTTATATAATATCAGTAGAGATGTTACGCATTGTTTGTGTATTTCCAGAACCATCTCCGAAGCCTCATGTGCGGTCCACTATCAAAGATCAGGAGCCTGTATATGATCAGAACACGTCTTATTCCTCCAATCCGTTTGATGAGGCTGACGCAGATATGGATTCTTCTCAACACGGGAACCCGTTTGACGAACCTGAACCTGAACCCGAACCCCAGCCTAAAGCGTCTCCACCTAGAAGCAGCAAGAGGAAGAACGTCCGGCCGGTGGACATGAGCAAATACCTGTACGCCAACACAACCAGGACAGAGGAGGAGGAGCTAGATGAGTGAGTCAGGCAATTCTGGGATACACAGAGGGGCTGGGGGTTACAGCAGAATATTTTAAATGATTTTTTGTTATCAAAGCAGTTCTGGAACACACAAAAGCTCTGTTTGCTCTTCTACTGTTCATTAGCTGTGGATGAGTGTGTGTGTGCGTGTCTGAGCGAAGAAGAAAAGCACTTGTCGGAGGAGAAGAAAGTGGTGAGCGAGTTCTTTCAGCAGGAACAAGGCTTCTGTTGTTCCATGCATTCTTTGGCCTTGTCTGTTCATCTCTGCACTCACTCACAGTGCTCCAGCAGGGACACACGCTTCCAAACCTGACGTTATGTAGAGAACATGAGAGCAGAGGAGGATAGCTTTTTAAAGCTGAGGTGTTTCTTAAGTGTTTCATTTTTCCAATGTTAAAATGCTGTCACTTCCTACTGCAGCACCTGACAATAAGGATTTTGTGCTGACCTGTCAGTCCAGTAGTGTCAAATTTGCTCCAGTGTCACATGATCCTTCAGGAATCATTCTAATATGTTGATTTGCTGCTCATTTCTTATTATTATTAATGTTAAATAGGGCTGCAACAATTCCTGGATTCTATTTGGGTATTCGATTTTAAAAAAAAAAAAAAGAAAAAAAAATAGATTGCATTTTGCCCATGTTGAATAATCAGCAAAATACTGGAAGTGGAGAATTCCACATGTTAAAACAATTAAAAATCATAATAAAGCATAATCCTATTAAGAATTCACAAATGCTACGACTAAATTAAAAAATATGTGCAATGCAGGTTAAATATATGCGCTTTAATTATTTACATGTGTGTAGGTTATGTATGTGCATCTCAGAGCAGCTCCGTTCATAGTAAATGCTGCTCCACACAAACTCTTTTCATTTACATGTGTGGAGCATCTCAAATTCCATCTATGCGTATTGTAGTGAGTTTGTAGTATTGTAGTGGGTTTATTATAACATTCATCTGGGAATGTAAACCTATTCAAACACAGGCGAATACATCATCTCTCTCAATTATGCTAAGTGTTCATCACGATTTCAAAATAGAAGTTTAAACCCTCACTCTGAGTTTAAACGTTTTAAATGTCCATATATTCAAGAAATTACAATGTCTATAGCTTTTCTATCATAAAGAAATGGCCAAATAGTAAAGATTAAGATTATTAAACATTAAATGTCACTAACAATTAAATAATCGCCCTAATATTAAACAGTTGAGCTGCTTAATATTTTCATGGAAACTGTAATGCATTTTCAGAATTCTTTGATGAATAGAAAGTTCAAAAGTTCAGCTTTTGTTTAAAACATTCTGTAACATTCTAAATGTAAATTCTAAATTTTTTAAATTTATTTTTTAGTTTGGTGAGCTTAAACGTTTGAATTATACAGTATTTTTATAGTAAACAATTTGAACTGTATATTTATATTTAACAAAAGTTTTTGAATGTGTTTTTTAAATGTTTTTATCTTAACTAAAGTAATGTAGAAATTACCCTTTTAAAATGATCATTATTTTTCAATTATCAATTTTGTTTAGTCCAACAGTTAGCCTAAGGATCATTGTACATGATGCATATAAAAAAAATGCCTACTTCTCAAATCCATCTAATACCTTATCTTTCCTCTTCCCTTTCACTCTGTCTCTCGTCCTCTCCTTCACCTCCATTTGTTTTGACTGCACTTTCCACTTCTTTCTTTTCTTAACTTGTTTGCGTTGCTGTCAGCTCTTTCCTCCCTCCTTTCTCACTCTCTCTCTCTCTTGCTCTCTCACTCTCTGTCTTTGTCCGTAAGCTTGGGAGCTTGGGATACTTTGTGTCTTTAACCTTGTCTTTCAGCTAAATACCTGCTCAGTCTTTTCTCAGTTCTGTCTCCTCATTGTGTATGTGTGTATTCATGTACATGTGTGTGTGCCTGTGATGAGTGATGGCTCTTTACACAGCAGTGTGTATTGATGCCAGCGGACGTCTGTGTCCGCCTGTCAGCGAGCTCTCAGACGAGGCCACAGGTTAAAGTTCATGAGTTGTGACCTCTGGAGCACCTGGTCCTTCTCATAGTCAGCAGAGCGTTTTATTGGCTGATAATGTTTAATGATGTTTCCTTTACCTGAGGCAACAACACACACATTTGTCAGGGTAATATACAGACAATTGGAAAGGTGCAGAAAATCTAAATGTATGCTAAATTGACAATTACTTGAAGTGTGAAAAAAAAAAAAACACATTTGTCCCATTTCTGCTGTGATTTACCAATTTGCTGATATAGGACTTTGTTCTTTCACTCTCAGATCAAACCCGTTCTATGAGCCCAGATCTTCTGATGCAGCCACATTCACCACAGACAGCAGCACCTTAGAGAAGAGCACCAAACGCTGGGCCCCTCAGCCTCCGAGTGCTGGACCCAACCTTGCTGTGGCCCCTGGAGGCCCTGCACCAAAGACTTCAGCTCCTGAAGGAACGTCCACTCCGCCTGCTCCAGCACCCTTAGCTGTCTCTGCTGTGATAGGGAGAGAGTTGGCCTCATCCTCACCCAAGGTAAGTCCTCGTCACCACATTATGTCTCCATCTTATATTTCCAATAGAGTATGATGTTAGTGTGTTGTTGTGTTGACAAATGCTCTAATTGACCCTTTGCAAAGACCCGCCCCCCTTTGTTGCTATGTCAACAAGCCGTGGCATTCTTATGCCACACATCATGTTGTCACGCAGTGAAAAATACACCATGGAGCGAAGAGAAAACTGACAACATGCCGACAGACAAGACAGAACATGTTACTTTAGGGATGAAACGATGTCTCTTTCAAATCTTATTTTTTTTTTTTTGGTTAAAATGTGTCACGGATCACTGTAGCGCCTCAGTTCAGGCGGCACGTGAATCGTTCATCTCTTTCTTATTATTAGTTATAGCACAAAATAAACATGAATGAACATCAGAAGGTATCGTTTTAAACATGGAAAGATGTAAATACACACTATTTTTCAAGTTCAAGTCCACCAGTCTTAATCGACTCTCCTGTCTGGTTTGGTTTGAAAATGGAATATTCTGTGTTATGATTGGTCAGATCTCCTGTCAATCAAACTCCAAGAAAACTGCAAAGGGTTAATTCACGTGAAAACAAAATATACTAAAATAGTCAGTTTTTCTATCTTTCTCCAGAGTCTTTTCTTTAGACTTTTGGTATTGAATGTAGTATTTGGTATTTTTTACTTCATTAGGGCCCAAGCACCGATGGTGCGAGGACCCTGTTGGAATTGCTTCTTCTTCTTCTCCAAAATGAATCTAATTTTTGAGGGCCTAAACATGCTCAAACTCATGAAACTTTGCACACACGCCAAAAGTGGTGAAAATTTACATCTGATATGGGCTTCAGAATTGGGTGTTGCAAAATAGCTTGGTGGCACCACCTATAAAATTTCAATAAAGTGCCCCTCGAGCTGTGTTTCACATACATGGACAAAATTCGGTAGACACATGTAACACACCAATACCTACAAAAAAGTCTCTTGGTACAAAGTGTGAAACCCAACAGGAAGTCAGTAATTTTGAATTTTTTCAGCATGTTTTGTGCCATGCAATTTTCAGGCATTGTGTTTAAACAAACTTCTTCTAGAGATTTAAACAGATCAATACCAAATTTTGTCAGTGTAATCTTAAACCCTTTGTAATGTTAAAGGAGAAGTCCACTTCCAAAACAAAGATTCACACATAATGTACTCACCCCCTTTGTCACCAAAGATGTTCATGTCTTTCTTTCTTCAGTCGTAAAGAAATTGTTTTTTGAGGATAACATTTCAGGATTTTGTTTCCATATAATGGACTGATATGGTGCCCCAATTTTGAACTTCCAAAATGCAGTTGAAATGCAGCTTCAAACGATTCCAAATGCAGTTGTAAACGATCCCAGCTGAGGAAAAAGGGTCTTATCTAGCGAAACAATTGGTTATTTTAATAAAAATAATTTATATATATACTTTTTTATATACTTTCTTATATATATACAATTTATATACTTTTTAATGTCACAAGCTTGTCTTGTCTTACTCTGCCTGGACTGTTTTTTTCCGGTTCATGACAGTTAGGGTATGTCGAAAAACTCCCATTTCATTTTCTCCCTCCACTTCAAAATCATCCTATATTGTCCTTTTACCTTTTTTGTTAAGGGCGTTTGATCTTCTTTGCATGTTTAGTGTGCAAAGACTGGGTCGGTACTTCTGCAGAGATGTAGGATGATTTTGAAATTATTTTTGAAGTTGAGGAAGAAAATACGATTGGAGTACCCAATCCCTAACTGTCTTGAGTCAGAATACACAGAGTTCAGGCAGAGCAAGATAAGACGAGCGTTTGAGATTGAAAAGTATTTAAAATATATTTTTTTCATAAAAACAACCGATCATTTCGCTAGATAAGACCCTTTTTCCTCGGCTGGGATCGTTTACAACCGCATTAGGGATTGTTTGAAGCCGCATTTAAACTGCATTTTGGAAGTTCAAAATTGGGGCACCATAGCAGTCCATTATATGGAGAAAAACATGCCCATCACCATATTTAGTTATAGCCATAGCACCACCTGCTGGCATCAGGATGTGGCATGTTTTACAGTCTAATGAACAACTCATAGAGATTTAATGACAGGCCAATATTCAGTTATAATCATAGCGCCACCTGTTGGCAACAGGATACATGATGCTTTGGACTCAAACGTTTTTTTTTTGTTTAGTGAAACAAAAAAGATGTTCAATCTGAACCAATCTAGACGTCAATATCCAGTTACAGTCATAGCGCCACCACCTAGTAGCAGAAAGTTTGGCACATATAAATGATTTTGACACATTCCTTCTATATTTACCACTTTAAATGCATGTTTCCCACCGAGCCCGGGTGCGAGGGACCTTTCAGCGCTGCTTGCAACTTTAATTGGCTATCTTTGTGGAGTTTTTACTATGTAATGCATTCTGGGATTATGATGCAATGCAGCCTTAAATTTTTGTCAAATGGATAGTTCTTTTGTTAAAGGCTTTATGTTGGAAGTTAAGTAACCTATGATGCATTAATGCGCTGTTCAAGTACGCAGCTCACTATGTTTGGTACACAGCTACAGAATGCACTGATCTTTCATTGGTAGGTAAATATAGTTTATAGTTTGCCTGTATTTTTGTAAACTTTATACTTGTTACTAGTGATGCACTGAGTAATACTAAATTTCTGAGCCAATACACTGATAGCTTATTATTTATAATAACATCTGCCAATGCCAGAAATTTGCTTTTCTTAAGGAAGAAAATATCTCCCAAATAATGTTGTAAATTATACAGGGAATCCTCTCATTTGATACAATACTAAAATATTAGAGGTTATAATAACAACAGAGCCCAAACTATTATATTCAACTGTTAGTAATAATCTTCAACTGCTAATAGTCACACTCAAAAAATAATTTTTTGTATACAACAAGTTAGTTAGGGTTAAAAAAAATTACGTAAGGTAGTTTGAGGAAAAAAAAAAAAAAAATCAGTGTGTGCTGCTTAATATTTTTGTTCACTGTCATCTTTACAGGGTCTTTATTTCAGCCACACATTTTTCCAACAGTGCTACAATCTCATTTTCCCCTTTACCTTCTCCTTTTTGACATCAGGACCACTCACTCCATCCCTCTCATCTGCTTTCTGTCCTCTTCCTGCACGCTTCACTCCGAGCATTTGAATACAGGCATGTATTAGCTGCTCTGTAGGATCGTTATATATGCATTATGATTCTCTTCACTCAATGCTTTAGTGAGTCTAATTAACTGGCTCTGCGGTCCCTCACTGGCTGAGGGTGTGGGGCATAGGGTGCAGGGGGCGAAGGGAAGCCCAACGAGTGTGAATGAGAGCGAGGCGTCGGGCCGCTGCAGAGGGGCTTATACATGGCCAGATTAAATCCCTACAGGCCGAGTGTTTTTATTTACGCCTGCGAGTGTGTGCGTTTTAATGTAGTCCATATTTAATTATAGCGAGGGGTTTATCACAGCACACCACTTGTGTGTGTGTCCGCGCCTGAGAAGTCCTGCTCAACTTAAACATTTAATTACCCAAATTCAGTGGCCTGTGAGGACACACACATACAGAGAGGGAGAGAGAGAGATCAGGCAAATAAGCAAATTTCCTCAGAAACAGGAAGTGGTGTCCAAGCTTTAGCTCATGGATACATGGATATGTGCTCCAAATTGCCCAGTGAGTACACTGCTGGACTCACACCAGACCTGTCAGTGATTTGTCCGTCAGAATAATTCAGTATTCAGTTTTTGATCGAAGATGTCATATTTTCAGCAGAACCCTATTTATTTTGATCGTGCTTCCACGATCTCTATCCCACACGCACTCTGTATGGATTACGATTTCATTCTCTTGCTCTATGCGGAGGTTGTTTCCTCTGAGTGTGATGACCTCAGCATGAATAAAGTTAAATGGGATTAGCTGGAGACACACATGTACTATGGCTTCACGTTCAGAGTGAAGATATGGGGAAGCCCAAAGGCCTTGTTTATGACTTTTCTATGTGTGTTTATGTTGTTCCTAGAGGAACCCCCTTGCACGCTCGCAGACCTGAGGTGAGGCGGAAGGTGCAGGTTGAAAAACAAACGAATAGGATGCTGTGGTAATCTCCAAACACACAAAAGCAATGAAAATGTTGAAATTGCCATAGTTTGTGGATTAGAGCAGCCCTGAAGACACATGCATTCACAGAGTGAATCTGTGGGGTGCATGGTAATGTCATCATGGTCTTGTAAACACAATCTGGAATAGTTTTGAATATTTTCTAAAGGGCGCTCCCTTTGGTTTATCTTCATTCTGCTAGCACAGCCTGATCTTTGAGCTTTGTCACTGAGAAGTATGCTTAAAATGGCTGCTGTAGTATTAAAGATGCATTCCTACATGTTTTTTCTCTGAAATTTCATTTAATCTTTAATTACATTGTGCATGTACATGTATTTAACAAAAATGTTTTTAACATGACGTAATTTTGCCTCGTGTTAAAGAGAGAGTTTGCACATAAATGAAAATTCTGTCATTAATTACTCGTTCCAGACCTGTAACACCTTTGTTTATCTTCAGAAAACACAAATTAAAGGAGAAGTTCACTTCCAGAACAAAAATTTACAGATAATGTACTCACCCCCTTGTCATCCAAGATGTTCATGTCTTTCTTTCTTCAGTCGTAAAGAAATTGTTTTTTGAGGAAAACATTTTAGGATTTTTCTCCATATAATGGACTTCTATGGTGCCCAGAGTTTGAACTTCCAAAATGCAATCGGTTATTTTAATAATAAAAAAAAAACAATTTAAATTCTTTTTAACCTCAAATGCCTATCTTGTCTTGCTCTGCCTGAACTCTGTGTATTCTGGTTCAAGACAGTTAGGGTATGTCAAAAAACTCTGTATTTTCTTCCTCAACTTCAAAAATCATTTCAAAATCATCCTACATCGTTGCAGAAGTACCGACCCAGTCTTTGGAAAGTGAGCATGCAAAGAAGATCAAACACCCTTAACAGAAAAGGCAAAACAGCGATGTAGAACGATTTTGAAGTTGAGGGAGAACATGAGATGGGAGTTTTTCAACATACCCTAACTGTTGAACTGGAAAAAAACAGATCTCAGGCAAAACAAGACAAGATTGAGCAAATTAACATTAAAAAGTATATAAATTGTATTTTTATTTATTTTTTTTTTGTTTTTTTTATAGAGGAAATAACCAATTGTTTCGCTAGATAAGACCCTTCTTCCTCGGCTGGGATCATTTACAACAGCATTTGGGATCATTTGAAGCCACATTTGAACTGCATTTTGGAAGTTCAAACTCGGGGCACCATTGAATTCCACTATATGAAGAAAAATCTGAAATGTTTTCCTCAAAAAACATAATTTCTTTACGACTGAGGACAGAAAGACATGAATACATAGGATGACAAGGGGGTGAGTACATTATCTGTAATTTTTTTTACAAGGAAGTGAACTTCTCCTTTAAGATATTTTTGATGAAATCCGATAGCTTTCTGACCTTGCATAGGCAGCAATGCATCTACCACTTTCAAGGGCCAGAAAGGTAGTAAAGACAATGTTAAAATAGTCCATGTGACATCAGTGGTTCAACTGTAATATTATGAAACTATGAGAATATTTTTTGTGTGTGCAAAGAAAACAAAAACAACTTTATTCAACAATTTCTTCTCTTCCGTCTGAGTCTTCAACGCATGTTCGCAAGAGTTTGTATTTATCTGAATCCAGATTTATATAGCTGACCTTCAGATTTTTTTTTGTCTCATAGCTGGCTCTACATGTAAAAGTGTCAGTAAGTTTTAGTAATTTTCACATTTGATTTTCAGGGATAGAAAAATCTAGATGAACACCCTTGGCCCTTGAGAACTTTGATATATTAGCATTTGAGGATGCTGTTTTTGAAATGGGTGAAGAATTAATCTGGACGAATCAAGGAAGAGTGGAATAGGATGTCTTGGGCTGCGAAAGTCGAAAAGGATGTTCTGATTCAGTAGTACATCTTTTTCTCCTCCTCTTTTTATCTCCCTCGTTCCTCTGTCATCGTTTGTCTTTTCCAGCGAAGCGATTTTACACCTCCCTGCTCACCCCTCTCTCCTCTCTGTCGTTTAACAGCAGTCTTCCACACAGGGACGCACTGATCTGAGGATTTTCATCAGTTCACGCTTCATAAATTATGGTCTGTATTTTAATATAAAGAAACGGCAAACGCAGTCACCGCAAAGCTCTTTAGATTTACATAAAGCCCTCCGGAGTGAGGCGGTGCCGTCTTTAGGGCTAGTTCCCTCACAACCCAAACTAAAAACTCAACAAAGTTTTGAGAAAGATGTTAGCAACTTTGTGCGATCATGTTCACTTTCACTTGGGTTTTACTTTATCTCCCTTTTCCCCCATAGAAATCGTGACTAAATAATTTAGCTCAGTAACCTTCCGTTTTCTGTTTTTATAAGTTATGAAAAGGTTTTGAGTTGGTAGAACTAATCACAAGGCCAAATTAAATGATGGGGTTCATGACCTCAGAGCTCACAGTGGGAGGGACAGGGCCAGGTTACACTCTTTCATTACACTTCTTTGTTTTCCACTCTCTCCGTCTGATTCAGACTGCAACATAGATAAATTGAAATTAAAGTAAATTAACATTATTTAATTGAGTTCGCAGATGGCAGTGGCGTTTTTTAATTAGTTGGTGTGAGCACTGGTGGGTTTTGACTCCACATGGTCATTTCAGTGCTTCTGGGTTTTTTTTTTTCTCGAATGTACTGTAGCATCCCTCATTTCAGTGTTTCAAAGAGGGATGAGACGTTAACAAGAAGCACTTTTTTTGTTGACTTTAATTCTATATTCTACATTTTTCATATATATATATATATATATATACATTATATAACTGCATATATATATATATGTAGTATAATGCAGTTCATGTATGTAGTATAATGCATATAAACATTAAAATGCAATGTCAAGTACATTTTGTACATTATATTTTCACAAATATATAAATTTAATATAAAAACATAATTTTTATATATGTGATGCATTATAAATGTATTCATATACACGTATACAAAAAGATTAATCACAATTAATCGAACTCAAAATAAATGTTTGTTCACATAATGTGTGTACACTATGTATATTATATATATTGTATATTAGATGTATATACACTGACCAAAATTATAAACGCAACACTTTTGTTTTTGCCCCCATTTTTCATGAGCTGAACTCAAAGATCTAAGACTTTTTCTATGTACACAAAAGGCCTATTTCTCTCAAATATTGTTCACAAATCTGTCTAAATCTGTGTTAGTGACTATTTCTCCTTTGCCGAGATAATCCATCCACCTCACAGGTGTGGCATATCAAGATGCTGATTAGAGAGCATGATTATTGCACAGGGAGCTTACAATTGGCATGCTGACTGGAGGAATGTTCACCAGAGCTGTTGCCCGTGAATTGAATGTTTATTTCTCTACCATAAGCCGTTTCCAAAGGCGTTTCAGAGAATTTGGCAGTACATCCAACCGGCCTCACAACTGCAGACAACGTGTAACCACACCAGCCCAGGACCTCCACATCCAGCATCTTCTCCAAGATCGTCTTAGACCAGCCACCTGGACAGCTGCTGCAGCAATCAGTTTGCATAACCAAAGAATTTCTGCACAAACTGTCAGAAACCGTCTCAGGGAAGCTCATCTGCATGCTCGTCGTCCTCATCGAGGTCTCGACCTGACTGCAGTTCATCATCGTAACCGACTTTGAGTGGGAAAATGCTCACATTCGATGGCGTCTGGCACTTTGGAGAGGTGTTCTCTTCACAGATGAATCCTGGTTTTCACTGTACAGGGCAGACAGCGTGTATGGTGTTGTGTGGGTGAGCGTTTTGCTGATGTCAACTTTGTGGATCGAGTGGCCCATGGTGGCAGTGGGGTTATGGTATGGACAGGCGTATGTTTTGGACAAGGAACACAGGTGTATTTTATTGATGGCATTTTGAATGCACAGAGATACCATGATGATATCCTGAGGCCCATTGTTGTGCCATTCATCCACGACCATCACCTCATGTTGCAGCATGATAATGCATGACCCCATGTTGCAAGGATCTATACACAATTCCTGGAAGCTGAAAACATCCCAGTTCTTGCATGGCCAGCATACTCACCGGACACGTCACCCATTGAGCATGTTTGGGATGCTCTGGATACGACAGCGTGTTCCAGTTCCTGCTAATATCCAGCAACTACACACAGCCATTGAAGAGGAGTGGATCAACATTCACAGGCCACAATCAACAACCCGATCAGCTCTATGCGACAGAGATGTGTTGTACTGCATGAGGCAAATGGTGGTCACACCAGATACTGACTGTTTTTTGGACCCCCGGAACCCCCAATACAGTAAAACGGCACATTTTAGAGTGGCCTTTTATTGTGGCCAGCCTAAGGCACACCTGTGCAATAATCATGCTGTCTAATCAGCATCTTGATATGCGACACCTGTGAGGTGGATGGATTATCTCGGCAAAGGAGAAGTGCTTACTAACACAGATTTAGACAGATTTGTGAACAATATTTGAGAGAATATACATATATACATCATGAACACATAAATATGCATATACACATCAATTAATTGCGTTGAATCAAGCTCAAAATAAATGTTCAAATAATGTGTATACAATGTATATTTATATGTGTATTTAACCACACACATGCTTGTATATATTTAAGAAATATATGCAATATATATATATTTTATAACTGATTTGACAGCCATAAAAATATACATAATATAATATACATTGTATAGTATAGTATACATATATATTTATAAATTAACTTTGTTGTTACGTATTGGTATGTTACAGTATATGTATGTCTGTATGTATGTATGTGTGTTTGTGTGTGTGTGTGTATATATATATATATATATATATATATATATATAGTGTAATATACAAAAAATATAGTGTTTTTAATTTTTTTACAGCTTTTGGTAATGTTTTTTTTTTCATGTTCATGTGAACCAACTACTTTTTCCTCTGCCTTTACTGTAAATGACACCACTTTTCTTAGTCGTTTCAAAAAGGTGGCTTCAACTTACAAAAAACCTCACCAAGCTCGTTTTTCCTGCTCCCTATTTCACCCTGGTCCAGTTACCCCTCTGAACCCTGGGCCAAGGCCGGGGGAGCACAGTTAAGCTCAGCTTGAGGCCTGGTTCCGCTCCTGCGCATGGACCGCCCATCCCCTCAGAGAGGCCACGAAACCCCTACTGACAGAGGGGCAGTAAGACCCCAATAGTGCCCTCATAATCTGTGAAACTCTACCAGAATAATCTCCCTCAGCCGGCCCTCTACCGCTGAGTGATGCAGGACAGAACCTGAGAATCTGAGACGCTTTAAGACCTTAAGGCCTCAGGACCAAGAGAGAGAGAGAAAGTCTTAGAGCTTTTATCTGTGAAATCTTTCCATCTGATGAAAATATAAATAAAGTGAGGGCTATTTGGGCAGAGAAGGAGCGAGAGAGTTCATCTTCCTCCTCAAAGCATCTGTGAAGGATGTTTGTGCTCTAAGAATGTCACAAGCATCAGTGTACTGGCTTTACCTCAAGAAAACTTTGCCCAGGTGTGCGTTTTGGCTCAATGTCCCTATCCAGATCAGATTCTGGGCAAACGTAGAACTTGTTCCCGATCCAGAAGGTTTTGGACGGACCTCATTTACCTCTTAAACGGCCTCCGCGTCCCCATCATCGGATCTGTAGCAGTTCACAGCACGGCAGTTAGCGTTTCACTGCTTAGAGAGTCCTCGAGCCGTCGGGCCAGGTGTGTGTGAGTGTTTTGAGCCTGTTACTGTAATACCACTATCATTATCCTCCTCTCCTGCGTGTGTGTATGTGTGTGAGCTCAGTTCATGAGTTAAGCACTTGAAGAGCTCTCCAATACCCACGTTGACTTGCTACACACAGGCTACAAAGCTCTCGGTAATCTTCCTGTTGTAAGTCCTTAGTTTTATCTGCCAGGGATTACACTTCTGGCTTCAGAGAAAGAGAGAGGGAGCACGAGAGGGAGAGAACGAGAAAAAAGGCTGCGGAGAAATGAAAACAAATCTTTAGTGTAATCTCTAGAAAGAATACCTGTTTGAGTGGGGAAGTTGGCCGGCCGCAGATTGGCCAAATCGCCTTATTCTGCATGTTTGATGTGAACGAGGCAGGTGTGTGCACGTTTGATGATTGTATGTGTATGGGAGAGAGTTTGTGTGTTCGTTTGTGTACACGAGGATCAGGAGTGTGTGTGAGCTGATGAAGCCTGTGTGTGTGTGTGTGCGCGAGTGAGAGGTTTTAAGGCCGAGGGCAGTTTGAATGACATGGTGGAGATGGAGAGAGTAACTTTAGATTAATCTTCTCCTGGTCTCTCCTCTCCTGAAGGTGTGTGGCCTTAAACCCGTTTCAACTGGGAGAACCTTTTACCTACAGTCCTCTGCATACCACCCAGCACTGATCAATAACGGCCCCTGATTACTGGCCCCCACTACCCCTCAACCTCTGCCTTTCAACCCCGAAAACCTCTGTCATCACACACACACATTATTATACCCCTGATTTTAATGTAGATGGAATGTGGAGCTCTTAAAGGGGCCAAACTTGACATTGTGTCATGTTGTTTTCATTTTATTTATTTTTATTTTTTGTTTCAGTCCATTCATAATGTCAGGGTTGGTTAAGCATCATAATTTAGTTTTAAACAAATATTTTCCACCCTTTGTCTGAACTGTAGACTTGCATACACTGCCGTTCAAAAGTTTTGTTCGATTTTTAATGTCTTTTTTTAAAGAAGTCTCTTATGCTCGAGTTCCATTTATTTGATCAAAAATAAAGAAAAAAGTAATATTATGAAAAACTATTGCAAATTAAAATAATAGTTTTCTGTTTTAATATACTTTAAAATATGAATGATTTCTGTCATGCTTAATTTTTAGCATCGTTACTCCAGTCTTCAGTGTCACATGATCCTTCAGAAATCATTCTAATATGCTAATTTATCAACACTGTTGTTTGGAACCTGTGATTCATTTTCAGGGTTCTTTGATGAATAAAAAATTTAAAAATAACAGCCTTTCTTCAACTTACTTTAGTATTTATTGTCACTTTTTATCAATTTAACACATCCTTGCGGAATAGAAGTATTAATTTATTTCAAAGAGAGAAAAAAAAAGAAAAAATGTACTAATCCCAAACTTTGAATGGTAGTGAAACGGTAAAAAATGATGTTCTTAACCTTTTTATTCATCAAAGGTTTCTGACAAAAAGTGTCACACTTCCAAACAAAAATAAAAATATTAGGCAGCACAACTGTTTCCAACATTGATGATAAATCAGTATATTAGAATGATTTCTGACAGATCATGTGACTCTGAAGACTGGAGTGATGATGCTGAAAATTCAGGTTTGCATCATAGGAATAAATGTATTTTAAAGTATATTAAAATGGAAAACCACTATTTTAAATTGCAATAATATTTTAAGATATTACTGTTTTTTTTCTGTATTTTTACTCAAGTAAATACTTTACTTTTGTGTGTGTGTAATGGACAAGTTTATAATCTAATTCATAAATATTAAAAGCATATGCTGAGTGACTGATACCATCTTTGTTATGCAATATGCTTTACAAGAGTTTTAACGCACGTTTGCTTTAATTTATTTTAAGATCTGAGGTAAACTATCTATTGTTGCTTTTAGTATGGCTATAAAGATCATGCAAAATGATATTCAAACTCACAGTAAATACTTGTGACACTTTGAATAAAGCACATAATCATTACCTGAGATTATCATTGTCATAGTTTGTATGCTGTTGGTCCAGAAATAGAAACCTTTTCTAAAACAGAAACCATCGTGGCTGGTTAGGACAGAAACTCTGATTAACATGAAAAGGATATCTTTTATGTTATGTTGCAGCGTTGCGTTGCGTGTAGTTACAACACGGTGTAATGGTAAAGACTTACACTGTTACAGAACGTTGGTAGTTCAAATAAATGTTCTTTTGAACTTTCTATTAATCAAAGGAAATGTATCACTGTTTGCACAAAAACATTAAAGGATTAGTTCACTTCCAGAACAAACATTTACAGATAATTTACTCACCCCCTTGTCATCCAAGATGTTCTTGTCTTTCTGTCTTCAGTTATAAAGAAATAGTTTTTTTGAGGAAAACATTCCAGGATTTTTCTTCATATAGTGGACTTCAATGGTGGCCACGTGTTTGAATTTCCAAAAGGCAGTTTAAATGCAGCTTCAAAGGGCTCTACACGATCCCAGCCGAGGAAGAAGTGTGTTATCTAGTGAAACAAAAAATGACAATTTATACACTTTTTAACCTCAAATGCTCATCTTGTCTAGCTCTGCGATGCGCATGTGTACTCTGTGCACTCCGGTTCAATACAGTTTGTATGTCGAAAAACTCCCATCTTATTTTTTCTCCAACTTCAACATCGCTGTTTTCCCTTTTTCTGTAAAGTGCATTTGAACTTCTCTGCATGTTCACTTTGTAAACGCTGGATTAGTACTTCTGCAGCGATGTAGGACGATTTTGAAGTTGGAGGAGAAAATGAAATGGGAGTTTTTCATCCTACCCTAACTGTATTGAACCGGAGTTGCACAGAATACTTGCAAAGTTAGACAAGATGAGCATTTGAGGTTAAAAAATATATAAATTGTACATTCTTTCAGAAAATCCTGGAATGTTTTCCTTAAAAGTCATAATTTCTTTACGACTGAAGAAAGACATGAACAACTTGGATGACAAGGGGGAGAGTAAATTATCTGTACATTTTTGTGTAAACTGCTCCTTTAAGCAGCACAACTGTTTTTGACATTGATAATAATACAAAACGTTTAAAATGTATTAAAATAGAAAATAGTTTTTTAAAATTATAATAATATTTCACAATATTACAGTTTTTACTGTGTTTTGATCAAATAAATGCAGCCTTGCTGAGCATAAGACACTTCTTTTGAAAATGCAAAAAAATCGTATGGACTTGCAGGTTTTGATTGTTGATAAATTTATGGTTCTGATATTACAAAACACAAGAAGTAGATATTTTAAACAGTGTTGGTAACCGAACATTTATTGTTTGGACACTAACTTCTTTAGTGTTTTAAAGGAAAAAAAGAAAGTTATATAAGCGCTTAAGTGAATCATGTCAGAATTAGAATTCAACTATCTTGGCTACATTTAGCACTTATTTTTTTTCACTCATAAACAGGAGTATAAAAGAGTGAAGGCATTAATTGTTATTAATTATTTTAATTAATTTTATGGGTTCAAACTCTTTCCAAGTACCTCCTAGCATACCTGTGGTTATGAATCACTGCATTTAATGTGAAGAAAACCTAGCATTTGTCGTTCAGTTGCTGGTTGCTTTTTTTCTGTCTTTCATTAGCTTAAGTGTGCGTCTCGTCTCATCTCTCATGCGTGATGCCGTTTGATGGTGTGAAACATGCCACGGTAAAAGCCTTCCTTCCTGACTCCATCGATCCCGCTTCACACTCCGGCCGACGTATTGACGTGGGCGTGTTTTGATCAAGGCCTCGTTCAGATAGGGGTGACTTTGTAATTATATTCTTTTTAATTGCTTTCGCTTATCAGGGCTCTCATTTGCCAACGAGACCGTACCGCCGCGGACAACGATCTGACGGCGGAGCGGAGCAGAGCACACCTGATGTTTCCCTCTCTTCCTCTCTTCATCCCTCTCTTTTTCTCGCAGTATTACCGCTGCTCTGCTCTTAATGAGTTTCCGTGTGCATTGCGGATTCATTGATAAATGACAGCTTTATCAGAGCAGATCGCTGAACTTCGCCTCCTGTAATTTGTTTGTAGAAGAGTGTTGTCTAAAGCAGATTAGCGCTGTATAGATTTAGTTTTTCCTGCTTTACACACCCTCTCATCCCTGCTTTAACTAACAACAGCCCTTTTTTATGTGTTTGTTTGCCTTTTTTTCCCTCATGTCTACATTCGCCTTAGTAAATCACAGTTTTTTTTAGGGTTTGTTTAGCGTGTCAGTAATTTGAAGGTTGTTGTTAAGTTTACTGTGCTTTGCCAGAAATGCTCACATGTTGATGATGTTTAGCGTTACAGCGATTTGAGTCGTTCGGTATGTTTCATGAATGCCTGCCTCCCTCCATCAAAGAGCTAACAGCGTGCCAGTCGCCTTTTTTACTTTTCAATACTGTTTTTTTGTGTGTGCGCGTGTGCAGGCCTCACTAGATAAAGCTCATTTACACAGTTCAGAGTTTTGGGCTATGCCTCTTCGGCAGTGTTTTCACCGCCTCTGACGTTAGATTACACCACATTACACATGTATAGCACACAGGCGCGTGCGGGAGATTTGCTCTCGCTCGTATCCTCCCAAATTTCCTTATGTTTTAGCGAGTGCTGTTGTGTTTAAATTTTTAAAGCCGTGTAGCTTAGCATGGGAAACAGGCCCCGGAAATGTGATTTAGTCATGCTCGCATGTTTCGTGGTTTTGTACAAGGCCCAAAAAACTCCCCCTCAGCCTCAAGCTTAGGCAAATGAACTTCGTTCGTTTCTGTAAGAAAACTTGGTAAGTTTGCAATGTGAAATGATGAAATTCATATGAAAGTGTGGTTGTTTGAATAGAGGTGAAAACATCCTTCTTTGTCTTTAAGGAAGCAGATAATATGAGCGCTTTTAAAGTTACAATCTTTTTTTTTTGCTAAATTCGTACATTTCTGATCTGAAAGATCGTATTGTGTTGACGACTTCCTGAATCCTTCCTTTTACTGATCTTTGTCAGATAGGACAATCTCTTCCACTTCAAAACGTTGCATATTGGAGACGCCGCTGCTTTGTGATTGAATTTTCATGCTGGTTTTAGTGTTTGCAGTTTTAAAATTACACTTCATTATTATAATAGTAATTTGATATTACTTTAATGTCTATAATATGTTCCCGTGGCATCATGTTCCACACGAATTCTCATTTTTATAATTGAGCTTTTGGTCCAAAGCAGGCTAACAGATCTTTCACAATTGAATGTCCAAGATAATTAGAAACAAAAGTAAAGCAAGACACAGAGACGCATATTTATGGACAATGTAGTCATTAGATTTAAGATGCAGTTGAGTGACTGAAAAGCTAATACACAAAGCAAGCAATAGTACGCTTCCCGTCAAAAGTTTTTGATTTTTAATGTTTTTTTAAAAAAAAGTCTCTTCTGTTCACCAAACCTGCATTTATTTGATCCAAAGTACAGCAAAAACAGTAACATTTTGAAATATTAAACTATTTAAAATAATTGTTTTCTATTTGAATATATCCTAAAAATATCGCTATATAAAAGTATTATTTCTTTCCCCCTCCAAAAAAACTATATATATATATATATATATATAAAAGCCATCTCGGTCAAAAATGAGATAATGATACTGAGTGAATGCTCCTGACACATAGTACACGTCCATCAAATACTTTTACTTCAAACTCGCTAAATTCCAGCCTCAGCCCAATCAGAAGTACCAGTACTTACATAGAAACCTATACAAAGTAGCCAGAAAAAAGTGATCATTTTAAAGAAATATGTCAGATGGATTTAGCTGGTTTTGCATCTGAACTCTTCATTATATATTCATACTAACTCCAAGCTTTTGAACAGTATGGTGTATGATGTTGCAACAGCTTTTATTTCAAATAAATTCTTTCTGTTTATCAAAGAGCCTGACAAAATGTGCTCAACTGTTTTAAATAAAGATATTACAAATGAAAAAATGTTTCTTGAACAGCAAATCAGCATATTAGAATGATTTCTGAAGGATCATGTGACACTGAAGACTGGAGTAATGATGCTGAAAATTTAGTTTGATCACAGGAATACATTTAAAAAAATTTAAATAGTAAAAATAGTTCAAAATATTACTGGTTTTGCTGTAGTTTGGATCAAAGAAATGCAGGCTTGGTGAGTAGAAATTATTTCTTCAAAAAAACAATAAAAAACTTTTGACTGGTAGTATAGACACTAAATAAATTAACTAATTTAAACGCCACTTGACAAATCACATAACCATGCCAAATCTGAACTGGTGCGGGTGGGTCAACTCTTTACGACCGCAGTGTGCTACGTGTTTAAGAGAGTTCAGAGAGTGCTGACCTTGTGAATGTGTGTACACACACAAACCATAAATGGATGTTGCCACAGGCATCTTAAGTGGATTACAACTTTTTGTGATTTGAAGCTTCTGCTGTTTTGGTGCCTGTGTGTATGTGTGAGAGAGATTGCATCAGGCTGTTTTTTTCTTTGCATTTCTGTAGATTTTTCACAGAATATGTTTGGGCCCTAGAGGTCTCTAGGTTAAATTGTTTAGTGTGACGGCAGGAAAATGTCATTTTAAGAGCATATTAATGGAATGTGCAATGAATGAGCTGGATCACGCTCTCAGATCATCGGTTTTGAGCATAAGACTGCCATTCTGATCACATGACTTCTCCTAGTTCCTCTGCCAAACTCTTTCTCTCCACCTTCTCTCCCACCCTTCATCTTTCCTACTCTCATTCAACACAGATTAAGTTTTCCCCCTCCTCATCTCTTTTTACCTTCTCCTCCCTCCTCGCCCCGTCCTCCACCATGTGTCAGGTGTGTGTGTAGGTTCGCTGCCATCATGAATAATGAATATCTTTTCTGTCTCCGTCTTATTTTTGGCAGATGTTGAAATGTGCTGCATGACTTTTTTTTTTTTGCTGTTTTGTTTTTTCCTTCCTTTTTGTGTGTGTGTGTGTGTTGGATAGTGATGAATGCAGCTTCATTTTAATATGTTCTGTTTGTGGGAAGAAACAGCACTGTAATCCTGTCCTCCAGCACAGAAACACGCCGCTGCCAATCGTTTATTTTTCTCCTCCTATCCCCACACCCCCCTCCCCCCGCGACTGCTGCTCAGGGCAAGACAGCGCAGCGTTTGATAAGTACACGCGCTCTATGTGACACCAGAATCCCCGTCAGTGTTGTTTCAGTAGATACATGCAGTTTAGTAAGAACGTACACTCAGTGCCGTGAGCTCGTGAATGGAGGCAGAACTTTTTCCACAGAACTGTTTTTTGTTCAGTTTGAACAATGAAGTACAGCTTCATCTTACCGAAATCACTGCTATTTTGGGAATGTACTGTTATTTTTATTTATGGCAGTGGGTTTAGACACCAAGTTTAAAAAAAACTAAATCAAAATAGAGTGATCATTTTGTATTTTACTCAATTTTTAGCAATTTTGATGTTTTGTTGTGGAAGAGTTCAGTGATGGACAGGGGAAGTGTCAGTAGTTTACATCTGAATCCTTTGTTTTATAGTTCATCAGTTTACATTTGAACTGTATAGTTAATATTAGAACAGTTTAGCATTTTACTTTTGAAAAAAAAAATATTCACATATGCTGTATGTAAAGGGCGCATTGTATTAGCTCTACAGTTGCAGCATGACATAATATTTAAATCTATTACTATTAACGTTTTACGTAACATCTATGTATTTTATGCCACAATTCTGACTTTTTTCTCACAAATGCAAGTTTATATCTGCTAGTTCTGACTTTTTATAACAGTTTAACTTAACAATAGTGAGTTTGTCAGTTCACAGAGGAAAAAAAGCCAAAGCCGAGGGGAAAAGAGAGAATGACGAGTTGTTTTTTCTTATCAGAATTTTGAGATTTTATTTAGAAATTGTGAGGAAAAAGTCCAAATTTAGAAAAATAAACTCAAATTTACAGTTTTGTATTCTTTTATTCCATGGCTCTATTTAAAATGCAATAAGTAGTGTAACTGTTTCAATTAGTTTATTCAAATAGTGTAACTGATTGCATTTGATTACTTTTTGGTTACTTGTCTCAATGTCTATTGACTGTTTTCAACTGTTAGTTCAGTTTATATTTAAACAATTCGGTAGTTTGTATTTAAACAGTAGTTTACATCAAAACAGTTTAGAAGTTTGCATTAAAAAATCAAGTAGTTTTTGAAATGGTTTACAACAGTACACTTCAGCAGTTTGTTAAAGGGGTCCTATTATGCTCTTTTGGGGGTGTAATAGAACATGCTTTCATGCTTGGTGGTTCGAAAAACGCATAATTTTTAAAAGTTTTTTTACATTATTACAATACATTTCTCCCAGCCTGGCACATAAGTCTCAATTAGTTTTGGGTTTAATGAAGGCCCGCCTGCCAAAAAAACGAATGTGTTGTGATTGGTTTGCTCTCCCACTGCGTTGCGATTGGCGAACAGCTTAGACGGTATTTCAGTACTGCCACACCCCTTGTCAAAGCAAGTTCCGTGTGCAACTGTTAGCGCAAGCTAGATTAAAGTGATTCTTACATTTTAAATATGGATATTTTTCTTACAAAAACGCATCGATTCGCTACAGGAGGCCTTTATTATTATTTATATAATTAGTTTCATTGCCCAAAACCAGCTCCAGCATACGGCTAAAAGCAGCCTAACATTATCAAAGAACATCATCACTGATTAGCCTAGCCTATTCTAGTGCAAGTTTATGCATTTTAAAAAAAACATTCGTGTTATAAGTGAAGCTATCTACACTGATGAATAAATTTGTTACCACACACTGCACACGTCTGCGGCGCGTTACGGCTCCGACGTGGCAACCGGAGCAGATCGTGGCTTCAGTATGTGTTTTGACCCCCTGTACTGCACACGTCTGCGGCGCGTTACTGCTCTAAAGCGGCCACTCTCGTCAATGTTTGTGTTTATACCCCGCTGCGCTGCGGCTCGTTGAAGCAGCTCTCCATGCTGCATCGCTAAATTTAGGCTAATCCCACACCTCGTCCCTACCTTCCCTCCAACAATTCGAATTTCCATGGGCGGGATTTAATTTAATGATATTCTAATGGACCGCGTTGTGACATCATTGCATGCGGAAAACAAACGTTGTAGTCCAAAGGAGCCGTTCGATGTTGTTCTTGAAAAGGGTTAACCCTGCCTGCTTTAAATGTTTAAAAATTAGTAACAATTGAAAACATTCATTAGAAATTTAGAAAAGTAATCAAAAAGTAAACAAAAGTAATCTGTTACATTAATAAAATAATTGAAATAGTTACAGTACTTATTACATTTTAAATAGGGTAACCTGTAATCTGTAACCTATTACATTTCCAATTAATATATGAATAGTATTCGCTTGTTAAGTGATGATGTAATGCGTCCAACGAATGCACCAACGAATGCTTTTTCCGGGTCCAAGCCTCAACTTATTTCACTTGAGAATACTATCTCAACAGCTGTTTATGAGCACTGTTTATTCATATTAAACATTTAAGCTAAACATTTTCAAACTTATGGTGTACACTACAGTCTCTGTGCTCATAGCATCCCAAACACAAATTAATTAATTATTTATTTATTTATATGTATATTATACTAAATCTGAAACATTCCGTTTTCACTTTAAGTTTGCAGTGAGTCCGTCATTTATATGTTTATCAGTTCAGTATATCTAAACAGAACAGTTCAGCAGTTTATATTTGAACATGACAATTTGCTGTGGAACAGTTCAGTACTTTACAGGGGAACAGTTTGGTAGAATACAGAGGAACAATTTAGTAATTAACAGTTCACTGGTTTTCAGTGAATAATTTAGCAAGTGTGGCATTTTAACAAATTGAACAGTGAGACATCAGTGTTTTTAATGGGTCGTTTCAGTCATTGACAATAAAACAGGTAGACACTTTAGAATCAACCCACCTCACAGAGGTGGAGAATGAATTAAATAACAGCAGTGGTTCCTGGGAGTTTAAACGTGTCTTGGTGTGTCAGTGTTACTGTTTTCTTCCAGCCGTAAAGGTGCCACAGGGTACTGTTAGCCTAAAGAGCCGAGTGCTCCTAAACGGCTGTTGTCTTCTAATTGCTTTAATAGCACCTGGCCGGTAATCCCAGGTAATTATTGAGCTGAAATTAGACAGCTACTTCAAACATCTCTTAAAAGGAGCAAAGACTGCCTCAGGAACTTACAGCTCTCTTATCATGCATGCCGGAAAAGTGACATGGAAAAGTGGTTGCGGGTTTTGCATTCGTGTGGAGCTTAACGTGTTCTTCCCCACCCCCATGTAGCATGTCAGCGTATGTGGGAAATACTTGTGCAGTCTGTTCAGTTCTGGATAAATCACTGTTGTTGATCTCTGATTGAATATGAGAACCTTTAATAAGGGGAAGTGGCTTTTCGTAATTAAATGATTAAAGCAAGACACTTGAATTCTAGTTGGTGGATTGTGCCAGTCACAAAAGGAATGACAGAATAAAACAAAATAAGCTTTGCTCAATTTGCTTTAAATGAGTTTCAGACTGTGTGAATGTACATGATGATGTAAAAACAAATTATACAACTATTGTCCTTCATTGTTTGTGTGTTTACTGTTGCAGCGGCATCCTGAGCATTGTTATTAGTTTGTTTGTGTGTGTGTGCATGTCTCTCTCTAGAATAGAAAGGCTCTCGGAGCCCCAAGGGCCCTTCACTTGACTTTTCCCTCCTGCTCTTTCAAGACAACCTTAACCTTTCAAATTGTGCAGGCAGACGTATAAACGCACAAATAACACACTTGCCCTCAGTGGCATTCATTCGGATCTTAGCATTTAATTATGATAATCTAAGAGGCAAGCATTCGAAGAATTTAAAGGAAGTTACAGCTTCAGCGTGTGGCCAATCTACTCAAACCACACCTTTAGGATGTCACGGTTCCCTTTATAAAATCATTGTTCTTTTTTATATTTTTTTTGAGTTTTGGTCTGATTTACATAAGTCTGCTTTGGGCCCCTCACAAGCAAGTCTGCGTCCTTGAATCCTCCTGCGGTAGCAGGTTGTGTCCAAAAGGGGGCGTTGTTAAGCTGCCTACATGCTTGAAATGTTGAGCGGCTGATGTATAGCACTCTTATCAGGGGGATGGCAGCGTCTCTCTTCCTTTGCACACACAGATCCATACAGATACCTGTCCTATGATAATGTATTTCTGCAGGATGAGCACTCTTTTATAACATGTTAGATTTGTATTTAGATGTGGAATCTATCAGGGCTGCATTCATCAGATAGCTGCAAGTTTTGTCTCAGGCTATTTGATTATCGTTATTAAAAAGTTATTGTGAGGGGGGGGAAATGCGAGCGCATGCACGCCAGAATATGAATTCGGAGCGATAGCATATCCGTAACGCGACGGCTCCATTTTTAACGGGATTATGTCCGAAAGTGGCCAGACTCCCGGTGCGAAGGGGTTCTGCCGCTTTGTGTTTCTGGATTTGTGGGATTAGAATTCTCGTTCCTCCGTTTAGTTGGACTCTTAATCCAGACTGATACAGCTTCAAAGGCTGGTCTTTATTAATCATGTGTTTACATTATCCATGGTCATACACTCCTTACAGACCAAAGCTCTCATTAGAACGAGCATGTAAGTCTTTTGTGTGCATTTTTCCTCTGTGTGTGTGTGTGTGTGTGTGTGTGTGTTTGTTCAAATTAGACAGAGGATTTCAACAGAGGCGACTTTTAACAAAGCTGAGCTTACAAAGCTAATTGGAGAGAGATGGGTTGGATCTGATGTTCTTGATTGGAATTTAAGGACTTTTGAAGAAAAGACGCACAATGAGAGGGTTGTATGTGTGTGTGGGGCAGAGAAAATTAGTGTTTGTTTGAAAAATGGTCAAGGCTTGGGCTAAATGAGTTGTGTGTAATTTGGTGTACAGTTCAAGTTTCCGTATAATTACAGGAAGTTGTGTTTGTCTAGGTCGTTTTTCTTTTCTGCATACGTTCCCATTGTGCATAATGAAAATGAAAACAAGTTTCTTTCTTTTGTTTTCTTTTTTTGTTTGTTTGTCTGGTGGAATACTGACAAAATATTTGAACAATTTAGGCTAGTAAATGCAGTTTTGAGTCAGTTTTTCTTTCCTGCTCATGAATATTAATTAGGTTACTTTCAT
The DNA here is from genome assembly GCA_012976165.1 of Labeo catla. NCBI lineage: Eukaryota > Metazoa > Chordata > Actinopteri > Cypriniformes > Cyprinidae > Labeo > Labeo catla. The sequence continues at coordinate 883,881 of VONZ01000245.1, forward strand.
TATTTGAATGTGTTTACTATGTTTTAGGACATATTTCTGTTAGTGTTTTGCTAAATACATAGTCTGTAAGATGTATTGATCCAGACATCTAAGTATGTTCATTTCCAAGTCAAAGCTGACTTGGAAAATATTTTAAAAATAATTTTAATGTCAATAGCACATATTAATCTCTCTTTTTCTACACCCTTCCCTCTTTCTCCTTTTTTTAAAGCCCAGTCCAATTCCAAGTCCTGTTCTTGGTGGGAGGCCGAATGCAAGTCAGTCCCTGTTGGCCTGGTGCCGAGAGGTCACGAAAAACTACAGAGGCGTCAAAATCACCAACTTCACCACTTCCTGGAGGAACGGACTGGCTTTCTGTGCCCTGTTACACCATTTCAGACCCGACTTAATGTAAGCCATGCATCTTTATGGAAATACGCACTTTTATAAAAGCCTCAACACACAAGAAGTGCTTCTTGAGATGGTTCAGTCAGCAGTAATTGTGTTTAGCGCATGAGGTGACACAATTTACCCCACGTTATATATATATAGCGCTTCCATAAATGAAAATTGTAATATTGTCTTTTGTGTTTCACATAAGAAAGAAAGTCATAGAGGTTTGGAACTACATGAGCGTGAGTAAATGAGAGAATTTGCAATTTCGGGTGAACATGTCAAGGAATAATTGGGCTATTGGTTGGCAAAAACAATTTAGCCTGCAGCTGTCATTGGGAAAATGCTTCATTTCATAATTCAAGAGTAATCTATAGCCTCAAATATAAATTGTTCTATACACTGAAACTAAAATGAATAATATACACTGCTAAAAGTTTTTGAACAAAAAGATTTTTAATGTTTTTAAAGAAGTCTCTTCTGCTCACCAAGCCTGCATTTATTTGATCCAAAGTACAGCAAAAACTGTTACATTTTTAAGTATTTTACTGTTTAAAATAAATCTTTTCTATTTGAATATATTTTAAAATGTAATTTATTCCTGTGATTTCAAAGCTGAATTTTTTGTCATCATTACTCCAGTCACATGATCCTTCAGAAATCATTCTAATATCCTGATTTGCTGCTCGAAAAACTTTTATTATTATTATTATTTTTTTTAAGTTTTAAGTTTTTTAAGTTGATGAATAGAAAGTTCAGAAGAACAGCATTTATCTGAAATAGAAATCTTTTGTAACATTATAAATGTCTTTATCATCACTTTTGATCAATTTAAAGCATCCTTGCTGAATAAAAGTATTAATTTCTATAACTTCTTTCACAAAATAAATAAGATTTTACTGACTCCAAGCTTTTGAATGTTTTAGCGTATAATGTTGCAAAAGCTTTTTGTTTCAAATAAATGCTGATATTTGGATCTTTCTATTCATCAGAGAATCCTGAAAAAAATGTGCTCAACTGTTTTAAATATTGATAATGATAATATTAATAATAAATGTTTCTTGAACAGCAAATCTCCATATTAGAATGATTTCTGAAGGATCATGTGACACTGAAGACTTGAATAATGATGCTGAAAATTTAGTTTTGATAGCAGGAATGAATTACATTTTAAAATATATTCAAATAAAAAGCAGTTATTTTAAGTGGTAAAATATATCAGGTATAATCAAGGTAATCAAATAAATGCAGTTTTGGTGAGCAGAAGAGAATTCTTTAAAAAAAACATTTAAAGTCTTATTGTTCAAAAACTTTTGACTCGTATTGTATATTTTTAATCTTGGGTAAATTTCCTTTGACATAAAACAGATTTTACCTGCAGAAAGTAGAAAATTCACTTTGACAAGCAGAAGTTTTAAAAATCACTAAAAATACATTTTAAAAAATCAAATACAAAAAAAATGACACTGGATGTGCATTTTATTGTTAAGCCATTTTCAGTTGTTGCCTTTGATCAAAATAATCATCAGATGACTCAGTAACCTCTATATAATTAATACCGACAGGCCTTAACTCTATGTATACACAACTCACTTAATTCACCTCTCTCTCTCTCCCCCTCTGTGAGAATCTCACTTTGTGTGGGGGGTCTAATATGGTTTATGATGGAGAGTTTTTAATCCCTCTGTCTTATTTCTGAACATTTCTGTGTCTGGTCTCATCAGGAATGACTCAAATCCTCCTTAATTACTACACTTACAGCAGATTCATCACAGTGCTGACAGCGCCACAGCCAACCACCCTCTGGGTTTAGCATACGCTAAAGTACCAGGAATCTGGCCGCCGTCTGTTTAAGGAAGATATTGACTGATTTATTATGTTTGATACTAATAAGGCATTCATTGACATGTATAAAGAGAAAGGTTTTTCAACACTTTTCACGTGCACTATTCACATAGCCTGAGAGACAACCTGCTGTTTGCTTCATGCTGAATGATCAGTGGCCATCATTCCAAAAAAAAAATCATCTCTGCAATAAATTTGCTGTTGGTGTAACCACAGCTAAAAATATGGCTTGTTACAGAAGTTAAGTGTGTTTATAAATGCTATTTCATCTGGAGAAAGTCCTCAGAGGGCTTTTAAAGCGCACTGTGCCTCAGGGGACAGTACACAGCCCACATCAAGGTTTGACTGACATGTAATGAATGCTGAGGCTTATGATATAAGCAAAATGAAGGATATTGTCCATTTTTAGAGTAGCCCACTACCGTTTCCCCTGCTGAAGAGGAAAGACCCCAGGCACACAGTGGGTAGGGTGAAGAACGAGAGATGAAACGTTTAATGTGTTGAGTGGTTGAGTAAAAGCTGTGTGTGTGTGTCTAATTTTGCTTGCACTCACACACACTCTATTAGTTGTGTTGATTGCAGAGCTGTGAAATTGCATGTTACAGCCATTACATGAGACGCATATTTAAAGCTAACTCTCTCTCTCTCTCTCGCTGTTCTTTCCTCCCTCCTAGTGACTACAAGGCTCTCAATCCTCAAGATATTAAAGAAAACAACAAAAAGGTAAATGCTACACACTCTCTTCCTCTCTTCGTTTGTTTGTGCATCAGTAATCCTCCTCATAGGTGATTTATTTTGTTATAACTCTGATTCACTCCCACCCAGCGTTCTCTAATTGCCACTTTCAGAATGCGGCTCCCCTGCCGACACTGATGGAAAGAGTGTGTGTGTGTGTGTGTGTGTGTGTGTGTGTGTGTTTGCTTGCATTTGTGTGGATGGAGTAAGTCACCTGGGAGTCGTAAGATAGCATCATAATTCATAAACATGCTATAAATAAACTATACAGGCTTCTCCACAGAGAGAAAAGGAAAGAGAGGGAGGGAAAGAAGAGGAATAAAGGGATGTTAATCACACACTTAGAGGAAAATGCAGGACCAAGGAGGTTCAAACAGTAGATACACACACACAGTCTTGTAAACATACTTGTGAAGACCTCCATTAAAATGAAAATTCTGTTATTAATTACTCACCGTCATGTTGTTCCAAACCTGTAAGACCTTTGTTCATCTTCGGAACACAAATTAAGATATTTTTGATTAAATCAAGAAATTTCTGACCCTCCATAGATGGGGTCTTACTCCATTCAAGGCCCAGAAAGTCTTGATAATGGCGGTAGACGGTAACTCGGGAGAAAAATTTATTGAATAAATTTATTTTGTTTTTTCACATGGACTATCTTGTTGATGTTCTTGCTAACTTTCTGGGCCTTGAACGTGGTAGGACCCTTGCTGTCTATGCAGAGTCAGAAAGCTCTCGGTTTTCATTAAAAATATCTTAATTTGTGTTCCAAAGGTGAATGAAGGTCTGACGGGTTTGAAATGACATGAGGGTGAGTAATTAATGACAGAATTTTCATTTTAGGGTGAACTATCCCTTTACCTTCTGTTGTTTTAAATGAAGCAGTTAGAGTATAATCGCTACACCCAACCCAAGTCCTTATAGACATTTTAAATATTATTAGGGGTTTAAGTGCGTAGCGCTTGTAATTGTTATAGATCAGCGATCTCCATGTAAAACTGATCGTGCAGACCAAACTGTAAGAGACTTAAAACTTAGAGGGATGGTAGTACTCAACACCACCTACAATGTGACCAAGGCTTGCACCAATCAGCCTGACGGGGGCGCTACTGTAAATAAAAGTACGAAATCGCTCATAACTCCTAAACCGTCAGTCGCAGGCTGAAGTGCCTTATGTGACGTAAAATATTTGGGTATTTCGCATTTTTTGAAAAACATACTTTTGCGAACTAGTCCCAGGTTTTTCGCCTGATCGGAACCAAACCAAAGCAGAAAGATTCTCTCGATAGTGAATATCAGTAATTATCAAAAAAAAAGTTGAACTTTGACTCACCGTCACAAAGGGACACCAAAACGTTTGAAAGGGGCAGGGCCACTTTTAGTAAAATGTCTGTAACTCCTGAACAGAATGAGATATCTTGGCCAAACTCAGAACACTTGCGCAAGAGCACAATCTGAGGTCACAGAAAAAAAGTAAATTGTAGCGCTTGGCCACTTGGTGGCGCTATTAGGGGAAAAACATAAAAATTGATATAACTGTGTGCCATTTATCCTTTCAACATGGGAATCGGTGTGTGCGGTCTTGGTCCAAAGTACCACAAGTGTCTATAAGGACATTTGCGTATCTCAAAAACATGGCTACCACTAACCGAAGTTTGAGCACCTGTCAGACAAGGTTAACCGAGGCCAATTGGAACAAAACTCGGCGGGCATGTTCGACTCTTAGCCCCAAAGGTCTGATTGTACGTCACGCTGTTTTTCGCACATATGCACAATATTCATATTATACAACAGAACTCCTCATTCTGGACAGCTTTGCCTCTAGAACCACTGCTGTCAATCAAATCGTTTGTTAAATATTTGACAAGATGTCAAAAAACTACTTTTGCAAACGAGTCCTAGGTTTTTTGCTCAATCTGGAAAAAACACTGCAGTAAAATTCTCTGGACTCTCTAGGTCAATAATTATTAAAAAATGTTTAAATTTACCCTTTGGGAGGCTATAACGGGTTCGTTTAGAAAAGGGTCCTGTCCAAGTTTACCCCAAATCCTATATAGTCTTAAAACTTAAAACTTAACGAAACCAGGTGAGCACATGCGACAGGTGATTCTAAACAAGCATGCAACTTTTTAAGGAGATTGGACCACAGCTGGCACTATAACAATTATAAACATAAATATTTATAAATGTAATATTTCTATGGCAAATTTGCCAAAAATGCTCATGGATTTAGGTGGTTACAGACTTGTTAAACAATGTCTTTTTTCATATTTGCTTAAATGCCTTAAAGCGCTTGAAACCCAGTAATCACTGCTTGCAGCTATATTTATTTTATTTTATTTTTTTACATTAGTTTTATATGAACACAGTAATTGCACTTTGATTTGCACCAAATCAGCTTATTAGAATGATTTCTGAAGGATCATGTGATGCTGAAGACTAGAGTAATGGCTGCTGATAATTCTGTCATCACAAGAATAAATTACATTTTAAAATATATTAAACATATTCAAATTGCAATTCAGTTGAGCTCAAGAGCTGAATTTATCTGCTTCAGGTAGATCTTCATCAGCTTCCCATTCCACACTTTCTTTTAGTCACTTTCTCTCTCTTTCTCTCATTATTGTTTTACATTACACCATGTTCCATCCGTTCAGGAATTTTCAGCGGGATGTGCACGACGAATGAGCTTTGAGAGAGAGCAAGGAAGGTGTGGATATTGCTGTCAGCTCTCAAATGCCTGTTTAAATAAACCGCCAGGTGGCTGTGCCAACAAGGATTACTCCAAGCATCTCTCTTCCTCTCTCTCAAAGCACGCACACACAATGCACAGCAGCGCACGATACGAAATGTATATTTGCTGAAGAGTTGCTTCCTGGATTTGTTTGGAATCTATTTGGATTTGTGGATGTATAAAACTTAATTCCTCTGTAATTCCGCTTCATTGAACGATCACTGTATTCTGCAGCGCTGCAGATTAACTCTTATTTCAGCCCTCAGATTAACTCCATTTAGACTTTATTAGGTGTATTTAATGTGCTCCTCGCTCTCTCTTTTCCTCCATTCCTTTCATCTGTCATCACTTTATCCCTACACTCAATACCTGCAGTCCTGAGTTCATTTCCTATTCTCTCATTCTGGGACTATCACATACGCCGTTTTTCTCTCTCCAACACAGCGAAAAGTGCATCCTCTCGCTCTCTTTCAACGATAAACGACTATCCCAAGCTGAGGAGGTTAAGAGCACTTTCTGTACAGCCCCAAACACACGCATTTATATAAACTGCATTCATTTCCATTTGATAGAATCAGCGCGACCCTCTCTGGCCCAGCCGTGATTGCAATAATCTCTATTGAAATATGACAGATAAGAGCAATCAATAGCAGAGGGGAGAGGAGAGGACGGTTTGGTCATACAGGCAGTGAAAAGAATTATTTTCTCTGTGTGTGTCTAGAGAGAGACTAGCAGTAATTTCCCATGATATCTGATCTGTGCGCGCACGTGTGCGCGTGCGTGTATGTGTTCCTGTGTTCCTCGATAAATGTGCGGACAGGGGGGAAAAAGCCCCTCTGGCTGTGTTTGTGACTGACAGCGATGGATACCTGTCAATCATTCAGCGATGTCATTCACAAAACAAAACGCTTTTCATTGTGCGTTTAGCGTGGGGGAGGGGCTGACAGACCGGAGCAGGAAGGGAAAGTCTTAAACACACAATTGCACAGTTCACACGGGTTATTAGTGCCGCTGCATCATTTATACACAGATCCAGAGCAAACAGCACATTTCTGTTAGTTAAATAAATGGCTTTGTAGTTATTAACGCAGTACATAAGAAGCATGTTTTTGGGCTTAAATCATCTGGAAGTGTTTGGTCACATACACTTGCTGTTTACATGGTGTATTTGTTTTAATCAAGCATGATTTGTTGTTTTGAAGACTACAGCAATGAGACAGAGAGACACCTTTCATGTTTGCCTTTTTTCCTCTCCCAGGCAGCTGGATGCAGTCTGTAAATAGACATTGATACATACACTATTTATTATATATGCAATTTAATTTAATTAAAATAATGTAATAACTTTAATAATAAATATTATTATATATAATTTTGTTATTTTTATTCACTAGATATTTTTCCTTATCCTTTATTAATATTATATATTTTTATACACTACAGTTCAAAATTTTATGGTCAGTAGTTTTTTTTTTGTTGTTTTTTTTTTTTAACAAATTAATGGTTTTATTCAGTAAAAATGCTTTAAGTTGATCAAAGGTGACAGTAAAGACATTTACACTCCCATTCAAAAGTTTGGGGTTAGTAGGTTTTTAAAAAAAATAAATGAATGGTTTTATTCAATAAAGATGTGTCAAACTGATCAAAGCTGACAGTAAAGACATTTAATGTCTCTTTCAAATTAATACTTTTCTTTTGAATATTATATATAATTTTTTTTCACTAAATATTTTTCCTCATCCTTTATTAATATTATATATTGTTATTCACTACAGTTCAAAATTTTCTGGTCAGTATTTTTTTTTATAAATTAATTGTCTTATTCAATAAAATTCTAAGTTGACAGTAAAGACATTTAATGTCTCTTCCAAATAAATACTTTATATATAATTTTATTATTTTTATTCACTAGATATTTTTTCTTATTGTTTATTGTTATTATACATTTTTATACACTACCATTTAAAAGTTAAGTAGTGTTTTTTTTTTTTTTATAAATTAATGGTTTTATTCCGTAAACATGCATTACATTGATCAAAGTTGACAGTAAAGGCAGTAATGTCTCTATTTCAAATAAATACACTTCTTTTGAACGTGGTATTCATCAAAATATCCTGGAAGCAGTCACAAATTTCTGTTTTCAACATTGATAGTAAGAAGAAATGCTGCCGAATCTTCAGAGAATAATTTCTGAAGGATCATGTGACACTGACCACAGGAAAAATTGCTGCTGAAAATTCAGCTTTGTCATCACAGGAATAAATTACATTTTTAAAATATATTAAAATAGAAAATATTATTCTAAATTGTAATAACAAATTTATAGTTTTACTGTTTTTATTGTATTTTTTTAATAATAACTTAATGTAATAACTTTAATAGTAAATATTGTTATATATAAGTTTTTTATTCACTAGATATTTTTCTAATCCTTTATTATTACTATTATATATGTTTTTTACACTACCATTCAAAAGTTTGGGTCACTAGGGTTTTTTATATATATAAATTATTGTTTTTATTCAGTAAAAATGCATTAATTGATCAGAGTTGAAAGTAAAGACGTTTAATGTCTCTGTTTCAAATAAATACTGTTCTTTAGAACTTGGTATTCATCAAACTGTCCTGGAAAAAGTTTTTCACAAATTTCTGTTTTCAGCATTGATAGTAAGAAGGAATGTTTCTTCAGTACCAAATCTTCAGAGAATAATTTCTGAAGGATCATGTGACACTGATGACTGGAGTAATGGCTGCTGAAAATTCAGCTTTGTCAACACAGGAATAAATAGCATTTTTAAAATATATTAAAATAAAGAAAAAGGCGGTTGTTGAGCATATGAGACTACTTTCATGTTTTATTTTTAAACCAATCTATACTGTCTTGTCAAAAATTGATTTTTCTTTTCTTTTTTTCACATGTGAAAGAAACCTTTTAGAATTGGCCTCATTTAGCTGTGGTGTGAATGTAGCTTAAGTTTAAAAAATCTCCATCAGACACTTTAGTTTCGTTCATTCCTGCAATTATTCACTCTTTCTTTCGAGCTGATGCCCAAACAACACATACGTGCAGACTCTTTTTGTTTTCCCACCCGTATTCGTTCTCCTTTTTTCTATTCAGCTGTCTCTACCTTACATTTCCCTCGCTCTGCAAAGCTCTGCATCGCCATCGCTATTGTTAGCCTCCAGCAAACAGGAAAAAGAGAAGGCACGAGAGAAGGAAAGATGTGATTAATTGTAAATTGAGAATCGGCTTACCTTTGATTATCCCACCCCTCCCTTTCTCTTTCTTTCTCTCTCCCTCTCACTCAGGCCAGTAAAGGGGACAAACCTGATAAAGTCAGTAGATGGGTAAGCAGCAGAGGTTGAGACAATAGTCAACACTCGTCAACAGGTTGAAATTCTCTCGGCCGTCGGCTCGGCTCTGATAGCAGCTCTGATAAAGCGAATCGGGGGGAGGCCGAGACAGAAGGCTAATTTGTAGGCTTTTCTTTATACTGTTGTATTCTCAAATTCTTAAGAGAAAGAGAAAGTAACTTTTCTTTCATTCGTTCGGTGGATTACCGCGATAATGTCAGCCAGTTTACTTTCACTTCTTCCTTCCGTTTCTCTCTCTCTCCCTCTATCTCCCGATCAGGGATTGAGTTTGGCTGTTTGATTATCTGCCTGTTCTCCTCAACCGGACAAATCAGTGCAATTATACTCACTGCAGAGAGAGAGAGAGAGTGACGGAAAGGGGGAGAAAGAGAGAGAGAGAAAGTGAGAGAGATGGAAGGAGGGCGAGTGGGAGATGTATGCGATAAGACTGAGGCAGGATTAGTTTAGTGTTTCTTGGTATCGTGCTCTCTTATCATGGAGAACCATCCTTGACATTAGCTGTCACCGCCTGCCGCATCCTACTGATCCCAGCTTGTCTTATCCCAAATCTAATTCCTGCATGCACCCTACACCCTAACTGTCTCTCCCTCCCATCACCCTACAAACCCTCTTCTTCCCTTTCACCTTTTACCCTGTCGTTCCCTTTTTTCTTCATCCCATACCTTGGCCTTCCACACGATAAAGCACCCTATAGTTACCCTATTACACCCTATAGTTTACACTTTTACCCTACACCCAACCATTCATTTTCACCCGTCAGCCTCCACCCTGTTTGTCCCTTTCACCATTTCACCTTCATTTCAACTAATACACTACCCATTCTACCTCATATTTATTTCACCCTTACCTTTCTTCCATCACCCTGCTATATTCTCTCTAAACCCACCCTTTCCATCTTACCTCAAGTAGTCCAAATTAACACCCACTATACTTAAAGTGTAAGTAAGAAGTCTGAGTTTTTTTTTTTTTCTGAAAAATTAATGTTTACATTTATTGTAATTTTATTTATTTACAGAACCGTATAGACTGATCCAGATTTATTTATTTATTTGTTTACTTTTAATTTTTTTTTAAATGATAGTCTATTTAATTTAATGAATGATTTGGTGGACAAGTTTATTTTATTTAAAAAATATCTTTTTAATCTATCTATCATACTATCTGTTGCTCATTCTGTCGTATGTTCTATCATATATTCAATCGTTTATTCATTTATTAATCATTTGTTAATTATTTATTATTTAATCTATATAACAATTGTCAGATTCAGATAATTATTATTATTATTTATTTAAAAAGTATTATTTACATTTATTATAGTTTATTTTATTTTAATTGATTATAATTTAATTATTTTTTAAATTATAATTTATTTTTTGTTTATTTTTAATTTAGAAGAATTATTGTCTGACCCAGAATTATTTTATTTTGAAGAATGGTTTGGTTGACAGATTTACTGTAGTTTAGTTTAGAATTTGAAGTATATTTTGCAACTTTCCTATATTCACCTATTTACTTTTAAGTTATAGAGTTGTTTTACCGTTTTATAAAGGAATGACACAACTGAAATGAAATCAGTCTTTTTTTCTTCAATCAGTACTTCTTTTTTTTTTTTTTAGTCTACTAGTTCTTGTTTTATTTACTCTGGTTCATTAGGGGTTCAAGCGCGTAGTACTCGCACCGCCTACAATGTTACCAAGGCTCACCCCAATTGGCCTGACGGTGCGGTTCAGTGATCAATCGAAAGATTCTCACCCCTAGTGAATATATTCACGCATACACTATATTTTCACATTGAATGATCAGTTTTCTCATTCTGAACAACTTTGCCTCTAGGACCATATTTAAATATTTGAATTTGAATTTAAATATTAAATATTTGACATTATTTAAAAAAAACTTCTCCAATCTGACCATAGGTGGCACTATAACAGTCAGAAAAGTTAAAAATCATTATATTTCTATGGTAGATTACCTGGATTTGCCAAAAATGCTTTTGTTTAAGGTGGTTACAGGCTTGCTAAATAATATGTAATGTCTTTTTCATATGTGCTTAAATGCCTTAAAGTGCTTAAACCCAATAATCGCTCCTTGCAGCTATGTTTTAATATTGTTTTTTATTTTCTGTGCTGTAATTTAAACATTATCTGTTTTTTGTATATGCAGGCATATGATGGTTTTGCCAGTCTGGGAATCTCTCGCCTTCTGGAGCCCTCTGACATGGTTCTGCTTGCGATCCCGGATAAGCTGACGGTGATGACGTACCTGTATCAGATCCGGGCACATTTCAGCGGCGAGGAACTCAATGTTGTGCAGATCGAAGCCAACAGCAGTCGTAGCACATACAAAGTTGGAGACTTTGAAACAGACACAAACAGTTCCATCGACCAAGACAAGTTCTACGCCGAACTTAACGACGTTCACCATGAGCCCACTAACCAGGATGCTGCAGCAACCAATGGTGGGCATGGTGTTAAAGAAGAGCAGGAAGTAAAGTCAGTCATGACAGGCGGAGGATCTGGTTCTCTATCCGCCTCACAAGGGGAAGTTCTAAAAGACGTAGCTCCTTCTTTACGGGCGTCTATGGCAGACCGTGACTCTCCAGCAACTCCAGCGGTCACTGAACCTCACCCACAGCCCGCCCAAAGCACCAGAACCAGCCTGGAGCCCTCCATCAGCCAACCTCCTGCTGCAGAACAGAAAAAACTCCTCAAAGCTGATACACTGGACATGGGTGATCTGTCTCACAGGCTGGAGAGAGAAAAGGAGAAAGGGCAGTCGGGTGGGGTGACCGCCACTGACACCAGACACTCCAAGGAGCAGCACGAGACCCCACGGCCTAGTGAAAGACTAACTGAGTCTGGGTCGCCCTCGTGGCAGACTGGGTCTTCTCTAACAAACACACACAAACTGGGGTTCACGTATAACAGGGACACTGATCTTATCAAGAAGAAGAGAGCGAGTTTGCGCCACGCTGAATCTGACAGCACATCAGACAGCAGTGCACCTCAGACCAACCACACACACACTCCCGCTAAACACATACAGGTAAATGTCAACACACAAGCATGCTTACATATGCATGTACATCTGAGCAAAATCTCACTGTGGCTTTATCGATCTTTTCGTCATTCTGTTTCTTTCTTTCCCCAAGCTCTATAAACCCTCTGTCTGTTGTTCATTCATTCTGTTTTTTGTATATTGTTCTGTCATTCTATCTATCTATCCACCTTATTTTTCAATGCGGAAGTAAGCTGTTTTCTGGTAATGTGTTAGACGTCCACTTCATAATCCACCATAGGAAATAACGAGAAGAACATCGAAGTGCAGTAAACGGTAAAACAGGTTGCACTACAAACCAGTGTGTTCATAATTAAGATAATACCTTAAAATAATATAGTAAGACACGCCAGTTTGCAATATCAAGCAGCAAAACGAGCTTTTTGTGCAGCTAAAAATAGCTGGAAGTGGATGAGACCGGAAGCCAGACACAAAAAATTTACTAATGGCTGCACCCACTCTTATAGGAAAAATAAGGTGGATATGTCTGTCTGTCTGTCTGTCGTTCTGTCTGTCATTCTATCTTTCTCTCTCCCTTAGGTGTTTTATCTATCCATCTGTCTGTCTGTCGGTTGGTCTGTCTGTTTGTCTGTCTGTCATTCTGCCTGATGTTCTTTTTGTCATTCTTTCTTTCATTCTATCTTTCTTGTTTTGTCTGTCAGTTTGTCTGTCTGTCAGTCATTCTTTCTCTCTCCCTAACGTGGTCTGTCCATCTGTCTGTCTGTCTATCTATCTGCCTATCATTCTGTCATTTGTTCCATCCGTCTTTCTGTCTGTCATTCTTTCTTTCGTTCCATCTTTCTCTCTCCCTTAGGTGTTTTATCTGTCTGTCTGTCTGTCGTTCTGTCTGTTGTTCCATCTGTCAGTCCATCTGTCCTTCTGTCTGTCGTTCTTTTTCGCTTCTATCTTTTTCTCCCTTAGGTGTGTTGTCTCTCTGTCTGTCTCTCTGTCTGTCTGTCTGTCTGTCTGTCTGTCGTTCTTTCTTTCTCTCTAACGTGATCTGTCTGTCTATCTATCTGTATCTATGTCTATCATTCTGTCTGTTGTTTCGTCCGTCTGCCTGTCTGTCGTTCTATCTGTCATTCTGTCTGTCATTCTTTCGTTCTATCTTTCTCTCTCCCTTAGGTGTTTTGTCTGTTCTTAAAACCTCTGAGCCTTTTCCCAAAAATGTTTAATATTTTTCTGGTTAAAAATCAGATTATATAGTGTCATACAAATTTCTTTTAATTTTAGTTCAATGTAATTTTACTTTAATTGAAATTGTAATTGTGCATCCTGTTTGCTACATCAATGTCATTTCAATTAAAATTCAGGAGTTAGATAGAAATTATCAAAGTCAAACAACGCTTTCGTTTTCTCAAAATGTGCATTTAATATCAGCTCATTTTCCAGTGATTCTCAAACAGTTAGTTTGAAGCAGTTCAAAGATTCAGTCTGTCTAAACCCTTCCTTTACCTGAGCCTGCTCTGCTCTGATTGGTCAGATGGCCCAGTCTGTTATGATCATTCTATCGTGTACAGCGTTTGTCAGAAACAGTACGCCCATCGTCATAGTTCCGTATTTTGAACGCTGGATAGAAAATAATAAACATCTATTATTTATCGTACTTACAGGTTGTGATTCAGTGGAGCCAGCTGGTCCAAATAAACTGGGTACTGAGCAATCTTTCTAGCATTTGTGAATCCAGCGTTGAATTCTTGAGATTAGAGTAGCAGTCGTCAGTAAAATGACGTGTTTGAAGGCGGGTCAAGTTGTTCACGGCCAGCCAACATAGAACGTAGGCGGGCATTATGCAAATGTGTTACCCTATGACGTCTAGCCATCACAGACGTGGGATTCGAATTACTAACGACTTGTTGAACAAGGAGACAATAACTTTAATTTGTCGTGCAGTTTCGTTTTTACAACTTTGCAGATTGTTGTTTACATTCACATACAGCTACATTGTACGCTGTATGAAAGGCAGTGTTCGAAATGCCATAAAAGGGCACTTCAATAATGACACTTTCTGTGTGTCATGCAGTCATCACGAAGACTGGAAAAATCATGGTAACATTATGAAGATTCATTGCTCAGAAAGTGCGTGAACGCTTTTGAGCAGTCAAAATGACCAAACCGCACACGACTGATGGTCCAACACAAGCAAGCAAACAACATCGAACATAAATACACAGATATACAAATATACAAATATAGGTAACAAACACAGGTAGATACACATGCATGTTAACTGAATAATGCCCTGAACACTCCCAACAGAAAAGCAGTTGCAGCTTAAATGGGAAAAGCTGCCATATAAAATCAAAGCACATAAAACTGTTTGAAGCTTTTTACATGTTTGATATTTTTGCCATTTTGTGAGACGCCTGATCGGCACAGACAGCAGCCGCGTGTCACTCGGAGTGGCATGTCATTATGTACGGGCCGTCCCGCCTGCAGCTCTAATACTGACACGGGTTATAGCGTGTTCCGCATGAGAGCCTCTCCTCATCTATACAGCATACACACACACACACACACACACACACACACACACACACACACACACACTCTTGCAGGTATTGCAGCACAACCAAGTTTTATCACACTCTCGCCATGTATCACTGTCATTTCTTCCACTGAATAACTTTCCAGCTTAGATTTGTCCTGATTTTATTTTGACATGTCATCAAGGCCTCAACTGTGACATGAGAGCTGCGTTACCATGGTGATAGTTACTTGGCAACACCTTAAGTTTGTTGGCGCTTCATTTGGTTGTTTTAGTGATTGTATTGCATCACTATTTCACCAGTGATGTTAACAGTGATCAGGAGCAAACATAACTCTATCTCCTCTCAGATGTCAGAATCACCACCATATCAATCAGCCAATCAGCTGCTTGCTGGAGCTCGTAATGAGAGTGCAAAGCTGATATGGATGCTAATCTGACTCAAACAACATATAGGATGATAGCGCATCCACAGATTTGTTCTTATGTTATGTTTTGTTTGTTGTTTTTTTCAGGAAGTCGTACCTACTCCAGTGTCTAACACCAGTGAAGAGAAGGTGAAATGGATCATGGTTATATAAAGTGGCTATACAAAGTCAAACTTTGTTACACTCAAAATTGAATGAAACCCCTTTCTCTGGATTGCAGAAGGTCCTGTCTCGTCAAGAGGAGCTGAAGGAGAGGGCCAGGCTGCTATTGGAACAGGCCCGTAGAGATGCTGCCATGAAGGCTGGAAACAAAAGCACTACTAATGCACAGTCACCTACACACGCTCCACAGGTTATTGATGTGAGTACACACACACACACACACACACACACACACAATTACACAGTTACACAATTATTTCTCATTTTTAATGCATTCATGTTAACTAATGGAACCTTATTGGTTAATGGTTACCCATTACTTATTTTTATCAATGTTGTAAACAGTATTTTTGTAGAAAATTAATGAAATTAATTGATAAATGTTTAAAAAACAGCATTTAGAGATCTTAGAAATCTTTTGTAACATTATAAAATACATTACTTGCATACTTTAATTACTTGCATCAATTTAATTTAATTACTTGCAACACACACGCACGTTTGTTTAGATATCGACATTGACTTCTGTTGTTTATACACTACTGTTCAAAAGTATTGTTATAAAATGGTTTGGTATTTGTTATGGAAAAACTATTTTCTATTGTTATACACTGCCGTTCAAAAGTTTGGGATCAGTGAGCTTTTTAATGTTTTTTTTTTTTTTAAGTGAGTCCCTTATGTTTCTCAAAGTTCCATTTATTTGATCAAAATAGAGAAAAAAGGTAATATTATAAAATAGTATTGCAATTTAAAATAACATTTAAATAAACATTAAAATAAACATTTTCTATTTTAATATACTTTAAAACATACTTTATTTCTGTGATGCAAAACAGTTTTTTTTTTATCAGCCATTACTCCAGTCTTCAGTGTCACATGACCCTTCAGAAATCATTCTAATATGCAGATTTATTATCAATGTTGGAAATAGTTATGCTGCTTAATAGTTTTTTGGAACCTGTGATACTTTTTTCAGGATTATTTGATAAATAAAATGTTAATAGGAAAAGCATTTATTCAAAATATAAATCTTTTCTAACAATATAAGTCTTTACTGTCACTTTTTTATCAGTTTAACAGATCCTTGCTAAATAGAAGTATTAATTTCTTTCAAAAAAAGAAAGAAAAAAATACTGACTCAAAACTATAAATGATAGTGTATATTAATAATAACAATAACAATATTAATAAGAAATCAGCATATTAGTCAACATATTCATTTTAGCTAGTGTTAATTTTAACATTTACTAATGCAGTATTAAAATCAAAAGTTGTACAGTATTATTCAAACTGAGCTAACACGAATTAACAACGAACTGTTGTATTTTTATTAATTAATGTTATCAGAAGTTAAAAAATACTGTTTGAAATTCATTTCTCATTCTTAATGCATTCATGTTAACTAATGGAACCTTATTGGTTAATGGTAAACCAATACTTATTTTTATCAATGTTGTAAACAGTATTTTTGTAGAAAATTAATGAAATTAATTGATAAATGTTTAAAAAACAGCATTTAGAGATCTTAGAAATCTTTTGTAACATTATAAAATACATTACTTGCATACTTTAATTACTTGCATCAATTTAATGTGTCTTTGCTGAAAAAAGTATTAATTAACCTTCTGAACGTGTAGTGTATTTACAGGCAATTATAGTTATGACTAAAACTCAAACTCTTCCGTAAACGTTAACCTTTTAGTGTTCTTAAATTTATTATTTATTTATTTTCCCAAAAGACTTTTGTTCATCTATGTACTTAATTTTATAGAATAATAGAACAATTGTCTGATTTATTATTATTATTTTTTTTTTTTTTATATTTTATAATTTTATAATTATTTTTAGCAATTATAGTTATGACTAAAACTATAAGCCATAAGCATTATCTTTTTAGTATTATTTTTTTTTTTTTCCAATTGTGGATTTTCACAAAATTCCCATTTTTTTTCATTTATTTGTTTTTTGTTTGTTTGTTTGTTTGTTTGTTTGTTTGTTTGTTTTTTCAAATTTAACAATTCCTATGACAAGCTTTTCCATAAACGTATTGCATAGTAAGTCCTTAACACTATTCCCAGCTCCTTTTAGGATGCTCCTTTGTCCCATCAGACAGGAAGTAATAGAATAATATTATTCTGTAGCCAAGAGCCTGCATGCTAGAGCCTCTCATTTCACACAGGACAAGTCTTTAAGGGTTACTTAAGGACTCCAGGTAGTGATGTAGGAAGTGACCAGTCAGAGAACATCAAACGCTAAATAAACATGCTCTACTGAGCTCAGTGCTGCAGGTCGCCTGACACTTGACGTCAAAAAGCTCAGGCCACATCCGAATAACATTTCAGTTCTCCTGACATCCTGTTTTAGAGGAAGAATAGTGTGAAACGCAGTGGCATAAACATACAGAACCACAAGGGAGGGGGTTTTCAGGACATGATGAAATATCTGGCGTGTGGCGGATTTATTCAGACGTTTTGCTGTATGAATTTTAAAAGGAAATGAGATGCCCTTGAATGAAATGCATAAGAAAGCAAAGAGCAGGAACAAGAAGCCACCTCACTGTGATGCCGCTACTGTCATAAATTAAGTGTTGTGTTTTCTTTTGTTTTTTTTTTGTTTTTTAAAGAAAAATATTTTTTTCTCTCCAGCAAAAGTCCTCTGTGCTCTGATGAAGGGGAGATGGTCCTCGTCCCGTAAATTAACCACAAATTAGCGTCTGTGTGTGCGTTCGCAGCGCCTCCATCCCAAGGACGATGTGCTAATGAGGCTTCAGTGCATTAGCGTGCCGGAATATTGAATTGTTTCACTTTTTAATAGAAAACATTGATCAAAAGGGAGCGTGGCTTGGCACGCTGGTAATTGTTAGTGATTTAGATTAGATTAGTTGATGTCTTGTTTTGATTAGTAGGCCCTGTTATCTTATCACTGGCCTCTGCATGAAGCTCCTCCACTAAGAAGAGACTTTACGCTTTAGCATGCAGAGGGAATATTTTAATTAAATTAAGACTTGCTCCATTCTTTCAAAGCGGAGATAGAGATGGAGGGGTGAAAGTGAGGATGGATGAGAAAGAGAGAGAGAGGGAAGTCATTGGGGTGTAGTGAGCTTTTCACTTGCGCACTTTAGCATGGGCCGAATATACTGTGTGCTTTCTTTTACTGATGAATAACCCTGACATTCAGATGAAATTTGAAAAACATGGAAGATTTGAATTGTCTTTGTGTTTACAATATAGTTAGCAGTTAGCAGGCCAGTCATTGTCCTCAGTCAGTGGTGTGTTTCAGTGGTCCCATCAGTGAGCCCACCCCTCTCATCAGAACTGCTCTCTGTGTGTGTGTTTCTCTTGTTCTTTTACATGCCATGTTAATTGTGCTCCATTGTGCGACATTGGCTCTCTTGCTTTGATCTTTGCCACCACTGTCAATCTCCCGCTTTTTTTTCTCTCTGCTTCACTTTCTGTCTCCCTGCTCTCGTACTCTTTGCTAACTCTGTGTGTATATGTGTGTGTTTATGCCTTTGATAGTAAAATAACGGTATAAATTGTTTAGTAGTGGTCATTGTACTATGGGTAGGTGGCCTTCACAATCCATTAAGGCCAAACCTCTGAGTCGCTCTTATGTTCTTCACCTCCTGGTGAGAGCGAATCGCTAATTAACGAACAATTAGAAAAGGCACAGCGGCACAACACCCCCTTCATGCTAGTATACACATACATACTTTCTTAAAGGAATATTCCATGTTTACATTAAGCGCTATTGACAATGTTTGTGGTATGTGTTGACTACAGCAAAATAATTTAAACTCATCCTCCATTTTTTTAACACATGCAAATATTGAGGTTGTAACACACTTGATTCCAGAAGAGTTAAAAGATGCAATGTGGACCTCATTCATTTTTTTCTTTAAATAAAAGCACATGTGTAATTTCATTTTTAGCTTTAAAATCATAGTCTTTTTTTTTTTATTTTGTACGTATTTATTTTAGGTGGATTAACTTATTTTAGTATTTAGTGGTTATATTAGTATTATTTCTATACTGTTATACTATTTATGGTGGCACTTTATAGTAAGGTGTCATTATGTTAACATTAGTTAATGTATTAGCTAACATGAACAAACAATAAACAATACATTTTATTACAGTATTTATTTTTGATAATGTTAGTAAAAATACAGTCGTTCACTGTTAGTTTGTTAGTTCACAGTGCATTAACTAATGTTAATAAGCACAACTTGTGATTTTAGTAAAGCATTAGTAAATGCTGAAATTGACATTAACTAAGAGTAATAAATGCTGTAGAAGTATTGTTCATTCTTAGTATGCTAATACTAATGTATTTAGTGCTTTTAACTAATGAAACCTTATGGTAAAGTGTTACCTTATTTATTAATATTTCAAATTGGTTTTGTTTTTAACTTTAGTTTAAGTTTTAATAATTTTGTCTTTTATTTTTTTGTAAATATTTTGATAACACTTTATTATAAGGTTCTTTTAGTTAATGTTAGTTAATGTATTAACTAACATGGTAAAACAATGAACAATACATTTATTACAGTATGTTAGCAGTTAGTATGTTGGCATGTTAGTTAATGAAAACACAGTCATGCATTATTCATGTCAATTCACAGTGCATTTACTAAGGTTAACAAGCGCAACTTGTGATTTTAATAATGCATTAGTAAATGCTGAAGTACTGTTCATTCTTAGCATGTTAACTAAAGTATTTCACTAATGTTAGCTAATGAAACCTTTTTATAAAGTGTTACCGTATATATATTTAATATTTAGAATTGGCTTTTATTTTTATCTTTAATCATTTTTTTTTTAAAAAGTTGTTTTTTTACAGTATTTATTCATTTTCGGTAATGTTAGTTAATAAAAATACAGTTGCTCATTGTTAGTTCAAGTTAGTTCACAGTGCATTAACTAATGTGAACAAGTACAACGTGATTTTAATAATACATTAGTAAATGCTGAAATTAACATTAATTAAGAGTAATAAATGCTGTAGAAGTATTGTAAATTCTTCGTATTTAGTGCTTTTAACTAATAATTAGTTTAAGTTTTAATAATTTTTTCTCGTTGTATTTTTGTAAATATTTTGGTAACTCTTTACAATAAGGTTCCTTTAGATGATGTTAGTTAATGTATTAAATAATGTATAATTGGCAAGGCAGTGTTTCTCATTTTTATTATTAATATTATTAATATTATTATTTTTTAATTTATCTGATATTTATATTTTAGTTTATTTCAACTTTATTTCAATTACTAAAGTTTATTCATTAATTTAACTTTTAGTTTTAAGTTAATAATATCAAGACTGGTTTGCACAATGTAAAAGTCCTGCCTGGATTAGTGACATTATGTCATCACCACAAACAGTGGAAAGATCGAATGTAATTTTAGATTTTAGAGAAGTTTTTTCTGTCATACTAGTCTTGTTTCATTGCAAAAAAATTATTTTAGATTTTACTGCCTGTTGCCGTGTTGTGCATTTTTAGCTTTTATGCCACAGTTGCTCTTGACAGATCTTAGCTTAAACTGAACCCTAAACATTCCTCTCCCAATTAATTTCACTCTTTCATAGTCAAGACCTTTAAAATAAAGTGAAGAGAATCTCCCCTCTGTTTCCTTTCCTGTTTTTCAGTCCTCGATAAAGAGAAAGCGGGGGAGAGGGAGCGATAGTGAGGGGAAATAATTTTTATTTATGTAGTCCCTTAAATCATAAAAAGGGAGGGAGGCAGAAAAAGGGGACAGTGCGTTTCTTCAGATTTTCTCAAGCATTAGTTGATCAGTGCAGTAATTTCACAGCGCTTTGGCCAGGGTAATTATGGAGGGTACGGCGAGAGAGACAGAGAAAGAGAGCGGGAGAGGGGGAGGAAAAAGAGAGGGAAAAGATTCCAGGTGAGCTTCCTCGTGTTCACTGGCTCGTTATGATTAGTTTAATTGGACTGTGTTTGATTTTCACCGACGAGGCCCTGCTTCACCCTCCTGACTCTCTTCTCCGTCCTCAACCCTCCCTCCCACTCTGTGTGACAGTGCGGTGACTTTTCAGAGCCGCCTGTGACCCTCCCTCTCAGAGAGAGACGGAGCAAACCTTTGAACTCGTGGCGGCCTCCCTGTGCGCTTGTGCGTGTGTGTTTTCAGGCACACCGCCGCCTCTATCATGTTCCCTTTTCAGCCTCGTTTAACTGCGACGTCGGACGTGAAATCAACACGTAATCAAATATGTGGCTTTTTCTATGCAAAACTGTTGTCGGAACAAACACAACACGTTTAGCAGCGATCTCTCCCTCTCTTTCTCTCTGTAGTCCACAGTCGTTAGCGTCGGCCCGCCTCTGATGCGTGAGAGTCAGTGGGAAGGCCCGGGGAAGACCAATTGTCCCAGCAAGCACCAGAGACTCGGAGTTAATTGGGCCAATTAGGCCACAGTCGTCCTCCTGTTCTCTGTTCTTTGGGTCTGACGCCCTCAAACGATTCCCTCAGACTTTCAAAGGAACCGTGGCTGCGCCTTCCATATGCATTTTAACATGCTGACGTGACTACACAGGCTCTCTCGCACCGCATTCCGATTGTCTTTTTAGTTTGGAAACCTTTCTTTTTCCGGTGGATTCTCGTCTAATGAAACAGAATGGATAGAAGGTAGTTGAAGGGCTGTGTGTGTGGAGATCAAAGCGGTTGGTTGGAACAGAGAAACTGTTAGACGGGGAGAGAGGGAGAGAGAGACGCCCCTCCAATCTCTTCATGAGTTGTGATCAAGCCACTGCTCTCTCCGACATTACGCACACACAGTCATTTCTCAGTGGGGCTGTCTCCTCTTTTTTTCTCCCTTGTCTCTCTCTTTTTCTCTCTCTCGCTCACTTTCCACGACAACAACCTCTCTTTCTTCTCTTCCCTCATTCCTTTCTCTTTTCTACCGCCCTTCAGTTTTTAACCTCATTCATAAGTCGGTCTCCTATGAATAAAATATGAAGGATAAAAGCATAAAGTATAAGTTCATTTTGATATGAAATTGCAATTGTTTAATCCAGTTATTTCAGTCGGACTGAAAAGTGTTTGTTTAGAGAGAGGAGGAGAGAGAGAGCAAGTGCTAAGAGCGTTTGTGTGTCTGTCTGAACACTTTAATTAAAGAAAGTAAGTACAAGCATTAGTACAACGCTTTTCAATAACTTGTTGATTTTCTGTCGCATTAATACATTTTTAATGGTCATGCTCCAAGTCTTGCTAAACACTGAAAGAGATCAAACATTTTAAAGTTGATATTAAATTTAAAACTGACCTTATTTACTTTCTTTAATGTGCATTGCTGTTCACAACCTATTTACCGTCTGTAATCTGATGTGTTTCTGAACAGAAACTGGGCTTGATTTTGTTTATTTAGAAATTGATTGGATGGTGAAAAGTGGGCATTACATACCAGAATGGAGCCACTTGAATATAAGTTGGCTAAAACAATACCTTTTTAGTTGTTACTATTTGGTTAACATTAAAGGAGAAGTTCACTCCTGAATGAAAATTTCCTGATATTTTACTCACCCCATGTCATCCAAGATGTTCATGTCTTTCGTTTGCAAAGAAATTAAGGTTTTTGAGGAAAACATTCTCTATTTTTTTTTTCCATATTGTGGACTTAAATGGTGGTTGAAGGTCCAAATTGCAGTTTCAAAGCAGCTTCAAAGGGCTCTACATGATCCCAGCCGAGGAATGAGGGTCTTGTCTAGAGAAACGATAATTTTCTGAAAAATACAAATTTATATACTTTTTAACCACAAATGCTCATCTTGCACTAGCTCTGTGATGCACTTGCACATCTCCACGCATTATGTAAACATGTTGGAAAAGTCATGCACGATTAGTTGTTCTTCTGTGTACTTCGGTTCAAAAAGGCAGGGTAGGGCGAAAAACTCATCTCCAACTTCAAAACCCTACCTTTTTTTGTAAAGGGCGTTTGACTTTCTTTGCACGTTTGCTTTGTAAACACTGGGTCAGTACTTCTGCTTACATCACGTGATCTTTCCAACCTGATTATGCAATGCATAAGGTCGGGCTGGTGCAAAATGAGCATTTGTGGTTAAAAAAAAAAAGTATATTTTATTGTTTTAAGAAAATGACAGATTGTTTTGCTAGATAAGACCCTTATTCCTCAGCTGGGAGCCCTTTAAAGCTGCATTGAAACTGCAATTTGGACCTTCAACCTGTTGATCCCCATTGAAGTCCACTATATGGAGAAAAGTCCTGGAATGTTTTCCTCAAAAACCTTAATTTCTTTGCGACTGAAGAAAGAAACACATGAATATCTTGGATGACATGGGGTGAGTAAATTATCAGGAATGTTTCATTCTGGAAGTGAACTTCTACACTAACAAAATTCGAAAGTTTGGGGTCAGTACGTTTTTTCATTCATGAAGGATGCATTCTATTGTAATTCTTATAAATTTTTAACATTCTATTTAAATGCTGTTCTTTTGAACTTTCTAGTCCTCAAAGAATTGTGAAAAAAAATTAACAGTTTCAGCAAAAAATATTTCTTGCGCACGTAATCAGTATATTAGAATATGTTTTAAAATGTATTCAATCAGAACATGATTTTTTTTATTGTAATATTTCACAATATTACTTGAACAAACATGAACAAATCTTTCTTCAAAGTTGAACGGCAGTGTAAATGATGTCAGCAGAAAAAATAAAAGTAATTTTAGAGGAAGAGTAGGTTAATAAATTTTGATTATAGGTTACAGAGACACTTTTTTGGAATAAGAAAAAAGGAAATTCACATTGATTGCTTTTTTTTTTATGTGCACAGATGAGTTGCCCACAATAATGCCGGAAACATGCAGTAGGAAAGTACCTTTTGTACCTGTTCCTGTTGTTATTGTGAATGGTTCATAGGTGATCATTAAAGCTGTAATAAATTCCTTGTTCTTTCAACAACATTTGGCCTGACATAACCAAATAATGTTATTTTTCACACCCCACCCACACCTTGTCTCTCAATCCAACCAATTCCTGATCAGCCTGATCTTTTTTTTTCTATCTAAATATCTTGTTTCACTCGGAAATACGTCAAATTGCGGAAGCAACCTGGCTTTTATGTTGACTGAAGCAGGTGTGTGTTGTTTGTACTCTGTAAAGAACAGCTTGCAGTGAATGGCTCTTTCCGCCGGGCAATTATATTGTCATGTAAAGGACGAAGTTTTCTTCCCACTCGCACACAAGCCGCCTGCTCAACCTGTTCATCTACTACTCTTTCACCCGCATCAGGGGGTTTGTCTTTCCAGCTACCCACATTGAGCAGTGTGTGTGTGAATAGTATTGACACACAGCTCTTCCTCCATCTCTGTAACCCTCTTGCCTCTGGCTCTCTGCTGTCGTATATTGAAATTAGCATGTTTTGTCCTGTTTTCTTTGGTAGTAATCATGCGGTTGACATTGTTATTTTTGTTCATGCCCACCTTAAGTGTGATGGGAATGTCTCAGATGCCCTCATGTGTTGTGCGTATGCTTATACATTAAATGCCAGATGTCTTTCTGAGGGACAAACCTGGCCAACAGCCTTTATCCTTCCATCCTCCGAAATGGGTTGGTAACTGTTTGACAGGGGTTTTTTTTTTGTGTGTGAGCCGGGTGCTAAGGGCAGGCTGTGTAGCCCGCAAGACATCTATCTCTATCTCTCTATTTATCTGTTCGCCCTCGCACCGCACCAGTATCATCTACACACATGCAGAAGCATAATTATGCCATGTACAACGGCCTTTGATAGCATGTACAGTTTTCTTCTTAATTCTTTATCAAATGCATTGATCGTGGTGTATGTGCATTGATCCAGGAACCACATCTGCAGCCCAGCGATAAGGCCACGGTGGCATCTCTCTCTCGCGCTTGCTCTCTCTTGCTCTCTCTCGCTCTCGTTTGGCTGGGGGCTAAAGCAGGCTGCTGTAGGATTAGCTGATGCTCAACTACTTGCATTTTAAGTTGACACCTCAACACCAAGCAGAGGCCACATTACAGAGGAAAAGCTGCCCTGTCCGTCCGCCCAACGCTTCCCCTTCCTCTCTTTCTCCCTCTCTCTCTCTCTCTCGACTACATATAATTGGATTTGTGAACGGGAGCAGCCGAATGCTTCCTTTAGAATGGCCGGGGACACAAGGTGAAGTTTTCTCATTACAGACCACGAAGCCAGGGGACAGATCATAGACGATCTGTATTTTCCATTTAAAGAGGACAGAAATGGGAGAGAAGGAAGAATAAAAGAGAGAAGGGTTTGATAGACAGTGCGGAGAGAGGGAGGTGAAGAGGACAAGGAAGTCTCTTTATATCACAGGTCACTTTCTAAAGGACGAGAGAGAGAGGGTTGATGAGCCAGAGACGTGGCAATGTTTTCATTTTCTTGAACGTGTCTCAAACACTGCGTTCATATTTGATTGCTTTTGGAACGCAATGAATGTTTGGGTTTGGTTAGTTCGTCGGAAAGGCAAGTAAGGTTGGGAATCAAAAACCGGTTTGTAATTATAACTGGTGATGTTGTCACAGCCTTGTTGTCTTATTTTCTGTCAGCCATCAACTTTCAAGTGAATCATTGGAATTTGAGAAGTCTGCAAACGCACCTGTTAACGTGAATTTTCTATATTACAGTGTAATTAATGTATATATTGTATTCTAAATATATACTTATTAGGGCTGCCCCTAATAATCAACTAACTGTTAGTCGGTTAGAAGCTGAATAGTAGCGCGCTTGCTGCGTGACAGATGGAGGTGCTGGTGCAGTCACTTGCCCTTAAAAGATAAAAGTAATACATCTTTCGAATCTGTAAAGACTCTACATTTATTTATGTGCACTCAGAATAACAAAACGTTGCACTTTCGTAAAATAATTAAAGCAAACAGGATGCGCTTTCTGCTGTCTCGGTCTCTGTGAACTTGAGCACGAAGCTTCGAACCTCTGTGTGTACTCACCTTACAGACATGAAAAATATATCTATGATATTAATTAAATGTCTACTTTAAAATGAACCAACTCAAATGGAAAACAAATGTTCTCAGATTATGTAATCCGTATGAAACATACAGGCGCATCGCTGCGCACATCTGACTTCATCTCTTAAGCTGAAAACAAAGCACTAGTTTATCAATAAATTATTAAAACGTTAATGCATTCATAATCACTACTTCTGCTGGTGTGCTGTGGCAAGCTTTTTTGAGTGTGCTTGAGCGCTTATAAGGGTATGTAGACAATTAAAGGCTTATTATTATGATTTATATGGTTTATTAATAAACGTGACTAATAGTCGACTAAAAGTCTATACTGTTCTTTAAATAAATTTAAAATGAAACGCTTATAATTAAAATCTGTCATTTAAATTCTATATGTGAATTTAGACATCACAACATTATAACGTACAGTATGGAACATTTTTAAATTTGCTACAATGTTAGATTTTAAAGATTGACGTGAGATAACAGCAAAGGAACTCTAAATGTAAAAATAGGGGAAATTAAACAGTTAGATATACAATACAGAAGGAGACCAATATATTAAAAAATATCAGCCAACAGTGATGTTGATATGGTACCAATATCTACTAATAGCATTTTTTCCCTTCTAAGAATTTGTTACTTATGTACTGTTATCTGAAATCTAAAATGATCTCAGCATTTGACCTAACAGGTTGCTGAGGGCAAGAAAGAATTGTTCTCCAATCATATTCTGTTCTTTTTCCCTCAAAATTAGGATAAGACTCATTAAAATCATTAATGAAATTAGAACCAAAATTGATGAATTACAAATGATTCCCATCGGTACACACATTTGTGTGTGTGGCTTTTGGATGGGGCTAAAGATCCAAACTCTCTCTTCTTCTGCACTGCTTGCTTGCGCTATGTGTGTGTGTGCGCGCGCGGCCCTCCCCTTCTCTGCACACTCAGTGTGTCATGACAAATATATCTGTTTGTGCTTCACTGGCTGGCACCGTCTCTGGCTGGCTGGCACGGCTGTGTTAGCGCCAGGGCCCTGAGCCTGTGTGTGTGCCCAGCCGAGCGACTCCTTCCATGGCTCGCTGCATCCTCGCAGCCCACACCCACCCTCCAGCCCCCTCCAAAAGAGCAGCCAGACTGGGGCAGCCACCCGGACCCCATGCCCACTGTGAGTGCTTCTGTCTGGGGCTCAGCTCTGCCGCCCACCCCCTCTCTCCCTGGATCTGCTGTCCAGAATGAGGGCGACAGCCCTCCATTATCTGCTTTTGCGCCTCTCTCCCTCCCAGAAGATGGAGTGAAGTCTTCCCACACACCATGCTTTCTTCTCCACCTTTAACTATGACTTTGTCATCGTTTCTGCCACCCCCGATGTTCGTCTTTCTTTTTCTTCACTCGTTCTTGTGGATCCCCTCATTATCCTTGGAGATCTGCAGCTGGGAGGTTGGATGGGCCACTGATCTCTCTCTCCCCTCTCTTCCTCTTCCTTTTTCTCCCTCTTTCTCTCACTCCAAGTGTAGCCCAGTTGGAGAGTCCAGACTGAACGGTCAAGCTTCAGTGTAGCTGAAGAAGAGCCACTTGAAGTCCATTTGAAGAGAGAGTCATTAAAGAAATCTCTTCATAAGAGGAGAGACAGTTTCACACCTCATTGCTGCTGTAGAAATGGATCGTTCCACAGTGGTTATTCTGCACAGTGTGCAAGGCTCATTCATTTGGGGAGTCCATTTGTACCTCTCAGTGATTGTTTTCGTCCATGCATTTTGACTTCGCACTTTCATAACTGTCCCTTTCAGAGTCTCAGATTTTCAATGCTTTATCAGCATTGAGTTTTTAAAAGCATGAATACAAATCACAATAAATAATGACAGAACAAAAACATTTTAATGTTATGTTGTAATCATTTTTATAATCTGTTTTCAGTTCTTTAACAGTAGTTGATTTTTAAGATAAGTCAAATGCAATTAAATAAGTTTTTGTGTGTGTGTGTGAAAAAGTTCCTATGGTCATGATAAATCTGGAAATATGATGAAAGTACAGGCCTGAAAATTTCAGTATTTGTATTTAGAAAGAAGTAAATGTTTCCGTTTAAGAAAAAAAAATTACAGAGCTGCATTAAAGTCTCTGGCCTTTTTCACCATCAGTGTTATCCATTTAGCATGAATCAGCATTTATTCCAGGTGTACCATGCATTTTTAACTTCATAAAGTGTCTGTCTGCCCCTTTACAGATTTGCCCAATTCAAGCTCCTGTTAAATGTTCCAGCACGGTCTGTGTGGATTGACGCGTCTTTCCTTTCCTCAGTCTGCTGCTGTTCTTCATCTCTTGTTAATTTTCCTTGACTACAGTATTACAGAACATTTCCAGAGTTGCCTACAAGCAGTTTACACTGGGCCTGGTGGTAATCCTGCCCTTTGGGCACACACACACAAGGAATCTCATTTTCTGTGCTAATGGCTAGCCTAGCCCTGAATCACTGTATGTAAAACAGTGTGTCGAAGGTTGTGTGTGATGATACCTGCAAGGTTGAGCAGATCATTTGGCGTTTCAGACTTTGGCTGCAGAAAGAATGACAATTATATTACGTTAAATTGTATGAGGAGTAGAGGGCAAAAGCCTCACAGCTCAAATGAAACATACAGCATTATACAGTACAGGAAGATGTTGCCATCCGCACAGAAACACGTGGTTTTGTTTGTTTTTGTTGATTGCTTAATTTATTCGCATTCATATCATTAGAGCGTCCTCCAATTAAAGCAGATGTATTCATTTTGTGAACATAGTGAACACACACTCATACTAAACGTGCCCAATTCAGCTTTGGCAGGAGCGCTTCTGTGTTTTCAGGTGTAACCTGGCCTTAGCTTTGTCTTGCATGTTTAAATTACCCTGAGACTCGAGGGCCCTCAGGCTGGACCCCTGAAAAGTGCTCCTGGGATTCCCTCATCTGCATCTCTCTGCTTATTGTCCTTCTGAACAATGGCTTCAGACAAACAGTGTCTACAAAAACAGGCGAAATGGGGTTAATTAACTTAACACTTTTGTAACCAGTTGGGTTAATTCACTCTCCTCTTTTGCTCCAGAAACCTGTTACCACCTTGAAAATATGTGCGTGTGTGTCTGTTGGGCCAGGCTACCCATCATCCTAAGCAGACCTGTCTAAATGTTACTGTGTGATAGTGGTTCTACAACTTTGCGAATGTTACTTAAAGGGCACCTATTATGCAAAATTCACTTTTACATGTTGTTTGAACAAAAATGTGTGTTGGCAGTGTGTGTACACAGCCACATATGCAGTTTATAGAGGACATATTTTATTAGCCCTACAGTTACAACATGAAATACTATTTAAACCTATGTCATTTTACATAACATTTACCTATTTTATCTCACAGTTCAGATTTTTTTTCTCGCAAATGCATGTTTATATCTCCTAGTTTGGATTTTATAACTTGATTTAACTTAACTGCGAGTTTGTCAATTCTGAGGGAAAGAGGTGTGTGCTATAACTCATGATTCTGTGATTTTTCTTCCCAGAATTGAGATATAATCTCGGAACTGTGAGAAAAAAGTCAGAATTTTGAAATATAAACTTAAAATTACCTTTTTATTCTTTCATTCCATGGCTTCCATAGACTGCTACTTTAAAATGGTCATTTTTTGCCACCTGATAGGCTCCGCCCACAAAAACGTCATCGCTGTTTGCAAACACCAAAATTTGTCTGTAACATTCATGATTTTTTTGTTTTTGTTTTTTTTCAGTGAGCTATTTTTGTCACCATTTTTGAGTGCATTTGTCAAAAGCAGTGTTACCCATCTGTGGTTGCCAATTCTGTCTTTACCAAAAAAGTTGAACATCTTAATGTTTCCCGAAATAATAGTTCCAACGAACATTTGCGAACAGCATCGCAAAGTTGTGTCGTTGAAACTACAGTTGTCAATCTGTTGGTTAGAAGCATAGTTTCTTCTTAGTATGGCATGTGGACTTAAATCGATCATGCTCTTGAACAAAATAAGGAGCAAATCCAGTATGGCAAACTGTTATTAAAAATGTTTTGGCCCTTAGTCTACCGATTAGATGTTCCTAATAAACATAATGCAAGTTTGGATCCAGTGGCATTTCCCAGTCACCTGCTTCTCTCTATTCCTCATCTGTCTTTTCATGTCTAAGTAGTTGCTGCATATATTTCTGTTCTTACCTCTTGTTGATCCACACAAAACACTCATAAACATGTAGTCAGGCCAAAAAAATGACACTCCAGAGAATATCTCAGGTTTATTATGTCTGGACCTATACAGAATCAATGACAAATAAACCATGCAGTGAATCTCCCTCGCTCTCTCCCTCTGTGCCAGAGACCCTCCATCCTGACTAGTAAAAAAAGCTGCTATCGGTCTGATCTGATGGGAGAGAGAGGAGTGAAAATGGCATTTCTGTCAATTACTTGAGATGGCACCCGTTCAATAACCCCCCTCTCCCTCTGCTTCTGTCTGTGTGTGTGTGTGTGTGTGTGTGTGTGTCAGGAGCGTGATGAAGAACGGCGCAGGCAGCTGCGAGAGAGAGCCAGGCAGCTGATAGCGGAGGCTCGATCTGGAGTAAAGATGGCTGAACTGCCTCTCTATACTGACTCCACCTCTATTGCCTGTAGTGCAGCTGGGAACAACTTAAAAGGAAGGTCAAAGACAGCTGGAGGTGAGTGCAGGGGGGCTTTTATAGGCCGAACACGCACATACACTCACAATGCATAAACGCATGCATGCATGCATGCACATTTCCTCATAAGGATGCAAACGCACACGCAAATCTACATGCGTTCACTTTGAAATACCACATACGTAAGCTCTGTATCATAACATAGTGCCCACGTAGACATGCTCCCAAGGGTACATATCTTAGTTTACCCAAAAATCAAAATTCATAATTTCATGTTGTTCCAAAGCTGACTTTATTTATCAAGAATCACAAAAGAAGATATTTTGAAAAATGTTTCAGCTGTTACCTCTACAATGAAAGTAAATGGTGTCCAAAACAACGCCCCATTTGGACCTGTATATATATGGGACCCTGGACCACAAAACCAGTCATAGGGGTAAATTTTTCAAAATTGAGATTTATACAACTAAAATACAACTGAATAAATAAGCTTTCAATTGATGTATGGTTTGTTAGGATAGGACAATATTTGGCCGAGATACAACTATTTGAATATCTGAAATCTGAGGGTGCAAAAAAATCGAAATATTAAGAAAATCGCCTTTAAAGTTGCAATGCATATTACTAATCAAAAATTAGGTTTTGATATATTTACAGTAGGAGTTTTGCTAAATATCTTCATGGAACATAATCTTTACTTAACTTCCAAATGATTTTTGGCATAAAAGAAAAATCTGTAATTTTGACCCATACAATGTATTTTTGGCTATTGCTACAAATATACGCCAGCGACTTAAGACTGGTTTTGTGGTCCAGCGTCACATATGGGCCATTCTATAGAATTGAATTGATGCGAACTGCTTTCCCACAACCACAAGAGCACATTTAAAAACCATTTAAGTATTCAAATCTTAGATGTTTATTAAGATCCTTCTATTATCTACTGAAACCCACATTAATATTTAAAATATTAGTAAGCTTACTATATATATACCCAATAAATGATGACTTATCATAATTTTGAAATAATTTTTGTATTTGTTCATTGTCTTTTTGATTCTTTTAAAAAGTGAAGTAAAAAAAAAATTACTTTATATTTTCTTTGTAAATTCTGAAACTTTATGTAAAAAAGTAAAAAATGTGTCCAGCATTTTTAATGTCACTTCACTACCAAAACAGTGTATATTTTAGCCTGTTGACGGAGACTGATTTTAACTACACCACTAAATTTATGATCAGGTAGATAGGTCTCATCATTAAATGTGCTCAAATGTCTGATCTTTGTGTAAAAATCTTTGTTTAACTTTAAGAAACGTCCCTACCAAACACCATTTTTCTGCAATTAAGCACAATTTGTTGGGAGTTCCATAACATTTAGTTTTTATATGTATACCACTGTTCAGAACTATGCTAGCTAACCATGTGCTGATTAGCATCTTTGAGCTAGGTTCAAAAGTATCTAAAATTATCACTACCAAAACATTTGGAGTTTCAGTAGAATTGCGACTACCGAAACATGTTGTTATTGTTTCGGTAGTGCCAAAAGGGAATCCATAATCCTCATATTTGGGGGAAGCATTACTGTCACTACCGAAAATGTCCAGTCGCGACTAAAACATGGGATGTCAAAAATGAAGTATACTGAATTATCAACTAAGATGTTATGATAGTGTTTGGTTCAATGTATATTCAAACTAATCAATCCTTAACTTTGAAATCAGTTTGATCAATTTTTTGCCCTTTACAAAGAAAAATTGGATTCAAAATACAACAAATCTCATAAATTACACTTAAAATATTGTTAAAAATGTATTTATGGATTTACCTCTGAAAAAAATGTATAAAGTAGCAAAAAAATATATTTACAATCTAGATGTAAGCAAAATCCTAATAGATTAATATAACCCTTCTGGTTAAATTATTAGTGATGTGTTTCGGTAGTGACAAATTTGGGGAGAGGACAAATATACCAAAACTTTCTGAAAGTACAATTTGAGAATTAACTGCAAAATTACTGACTTTGGACCAATTCTGTAGAATTGCCTATATATATATATATATATATATATATAATATAAAACATTGAAGAGAATTTGAATTCTTTGGTGAACTAACCCTTGAATAGAGAATTGCATTGTTAACCTAGCATTTTCAGTCATTGTTATTTCAGGCTCCCCAAGAACATTGTGAAAATGTTCAGAATGTTAAGGCCGAATGCTGGTGTTTGGCTTCTGAGATTTTTAATTTGCTCATGAAGCTTCAGTGTGTGTGTGTGTGTGTGTGTGTGTGTGTGTGTGTGTGTGTGTGTGTGTCCATTAAGAGCAGGCCGTACATTTGTGTGTGTGTGTGTCCATTAGTGGCTTTCAGCCCTTAAAAAGCGATTTTGTTGCTCACTTCATAATGGCAACCAACACATCTGCTTTCAAGGCCCAAAGGAGCATTACATTAAGAAACACACCAACACACCCACGTAGTCTGAACTCTAATTTGAGGTGTTCACAGAGGGCTTCACTTCCATTTGTTCAGGCAGTCGCTTCCCACATAATCCTTCGGAAATACATCAGGAAAACTCTGGCGACAGCCAATGTTGCCCTATGCCCCAACACGCACACATACACACCAGTCCACATGGCCCAAATCATCATCACCGTCATTATAACACACATCCATACCGGGTAATCAGCGTCTCATTGTCCATGGGGGACTCCTATAGACCGCGTCTCCTTCAGCTCGGCTTTCCCGCCGCGTCCAGCGTTATCATCAGCCACCATTTCTCCTTTTATTTCACATTACAGGACAATGAGACGACACGTTAGTGTAGCGCTGGGAGGCCCGTGCGGAAACAGTGGGGCATTAGCATAGCGGGCAGCTGTGGCGTGTTATTAAACGTGTTTACGCCAAGGGGTGTTAGCGATGTGGCTAGCCGCTGCGTATAATTAAAAGCGCGCGTGCACGCCGAGCGAGAGGGGTGTTAGCGGCGCGTCAAGGTTTTGTTTAATACGCGAGGTGTTAACATAGCGGGCTAGCCGCTGTGCCTAATTCTGTGCCGGCTCATGTCCGTGTGTACCATTTCACAGCTCAAGGGGAGACACAATATTCCTCTCCTTTTATCTCTTTCATCTCTCACTCTTTGACGCCCTCCATTTTCTCTTCATCCTCTCCCTGTCCGCCTAATAGCGTTCCCTCCTCTGCAATCACGCGTTTACCGTGGCTCAGAAATGCTGCAGAACACCTCTCGCGGCCCACAGAGACGGACAAACCCATGTACGGACGGAGCGAAGGAAAAACGGGTCAGAGGGAGGGAGAGGAAGAAAGACAGTAAAAAAAAAAACCAGTTTATTTGGCCTTTCGGGCTGTTGAACTCTGCTAATTGTAGAACTCATTAAAAATCAGGTTGGAGGGAAATGCTATAGGCTTGATGCACAAGGCCTATCGTGCAGAACGCATAATCCCACCAACACACACACATGCACACACATGCACACACTTGCACACACAAACACTCTCATCTAATTCTGAGAGAGCTCGAGCTGAGTAGAGCAAAACATTCGCCAGCAAAACTTTCACCAACTCCAGCAGTGTGCGTTCTGTTAATTAGCTTAGCACTGCCACGTGTGTGTGTGTGTGTGTGTGTGTGTCACCGTATCATGGAAAGTAAACTAAAAAAGCATAAAAGTAAGGAAAAAAAGAAACATACCGTCTCTTTCTTTCACTCTTTTTCTCTCTTAGAGTGTTTCTCTAGGAACATAATGTAGTGTTTTCCTATAGGGCTGCATGAGTAATCAAAATAAACTGAAATACGTTTTTCAAATTGCAAAATTTCA